>JAMXBB010000003.1:13136762-13719738 GCA_024138015.1 Lumnitzera littorea | reverse complement strand
CCCCCCCCCCCCCCCCCCCCCCAAAGAAATAAAAAAGTGATTTCAAGATGAAGTTGCTAAGGAAGTATGTGAGGCAACTCATACTAAAGTTTGAATGCATGTGTTAGAGGAGGAGACGTAAGGAATTGATTCTTTAAGCAATCTAATACTTTGGAAGAAGATAAAGGGAAAGCTCGGCAAAAAGAGGAGTGAGTTGCCTACCTCATCCAAAAGTTTGTCTCACTAATATTCTACTTCTATCCCTAAAGCTCAAGGTCCCAAGCTTGCCTCCAACTAGGATGTCTGCTTTAAGGACGAAGGCTTGGGGGATGGTGTCATATGTTGCGAATTTTTGATAAGTATAGTGCCTCTAAAATATAAGCATACACTAAAATAAAATATTTATTCATTAAATGAGGATGAGGTAAAGGAGTTTATATATAGCAAACTCTATGATGTAAGTATCTTAGGGCTTTATTGAGTAGTATTTGCTTTTCTTAGCTCCCTTAAGTTTTCTCTCTTTGTTTTTTAGGAAAATTCAATCATCCAAGCTCTTGTTAGTGTCTAGAGAGAAGAAAGGAGGAAGGTAGCTCCAATCATATCCAAGCGCAACGTCCTAGTAATAAAGAACGATAGATTATATAATAAAACTTCTTTTCTATTGCAAAGAGAGTGCAAAAGGTTGAAAATGAGTTGAGAAAGGTGAAAGAAGAAGCTTAGCAAAAGGTTACCAAAGCTAGCGGCCTGGTGAAAGTAGGTTAGGTTAAGATCATTGAGATGGGAAAATAAGTCGATATTGCAGCAAAAAGGAATGCAAATTTCTAAATGAGGCTTTGGCCATCGAACATCACAATGAGGGATTTAAGAATAAAGCGATCAACATAAAGTCCCAATAAGATGAAGCCAATGGCAAGCTTACCATGCTAAGGGCACTTACTAGCTCCTTTAAGGACTAAGAGAGGGGATATGAGAAGAATATTAGCTAGCTTATGGAAGAATCTGGGTGTCATTAAGTACGTATCACTAAGTTAGAGAATGACTCTAACTCAGTTGTAAAGGGCCTTTGGAAGAAAATCTTCAACAAAATAATGGATGGCAAGAGTGGAATGATCTTTAAGGAGAGGTCATGATTGATGAATGAAGGAGGTAAAGAAGTTAGCCATGGAGAACTATTTCAATTCTTAGCTGGACTTCCTTAATACCCCTACTGATATTCCCCACTACTACCAACAACAAGACGCTGGTGAGTCATTTGAAGTTAAGGAAGTGGAGGAAGAGATTTGAACTAAAAAGGTTCATAAAGTCCCTCTCCTACCAAGCTCCTATCTTTCATAGGTCTTAAGCCTTTGAAGGAAACAAATGTAAAGGTTCTAAAGTTGATACCTAAGTTAAAGCAGGTGATCTTACTGCCCAGACCTGATACTTTGTAAGTCTCTTTCATCTTATGTATATGTGGTTAGGGTGTCGTCCTAAAATATGTATTGTGTATTGGAATTAATTAAGCTAAATTTTTTGTTCCTTATTATATTCCACTTGATTTTTCTTTTGCTACTTTTTACTCATAATATATGCAAGGGATTCATTGATTGAAGCATAGCATGGTCAATTTCCTCCTAAGATCATTGCAATCAAGGATGATTTCCTTGTTAAGAGCACCTTAAATGTTCAAATTAGCTCTAATCAACAAGGTATCTTGCTTTATCGAATCAAGGTTACCTATTGACATGGCCTAAAGAGGTCAAGTCATCTCATTCATCAAGTAGGAGCACTCCGTTCACCTAGAGATGGGCTAAGAGTTGGACATCCAATTACCTCGATTGAATTTAGAATGAAGGAGTCTATTCACCTCATGGAAGGTTGCGAGTTAGGATCGGGATCCCATTCACTTCATAAGAGGCTAAGGCTTGGGATTAAGAGCTTATTCACCTTAAAAGATGCTAAGGCTTAGAGCTTATTAGTTGTATAAGTGCAACCGAGTGATTGTAACTATAATGTTTGAATGATAAAGAAAGACTAGGAAAATAGAAGTTTTTCTAAACAATATATGATCTTTTATTAATTATAACTATAGTAAGGTAAAATAAGCTAAAAGCCTTATCTATAAAACCATTAAAGGGCTCTATTGTTATTGCCTGAGGTGATGGCTCGTTGATTTGGCTCAGTTTGACTTCTTTCTATGAGTTGTTGAGCTTCTTCAGCTAACTTGGCAATGTATGCATTGGGACATCCCCATTTAATAGCATTTTCAAGGGAGTTCTTCAATCAGAAGCATTTGTTTGTATCTTACCCTTTATCTTTGTGGAATCACAATATGTAGCTCTTCCATGTAGGATTACCTTTCATCATTTCTAGCCAGGCCAAGATACCTATGTTCTTCAATCAGAAGCATTTATTTGTATCTTGCCCTTTATCTTTGTGGAATCGCAATATGTAGCTCTTCCATGTAGGATTACCTTTCATCATTTCTAGTCAGGCCAAGATACCCCTATGTTTTACCTCTAGGAGTATTTGGCATCATGGATGGGTTAGGGGTATGTAAACCTTGTAAATTATCAAATAGAACTCTAAATTGAACTTAAGTGTCCTAGATATTTCCTTAAGTTAACAAGATCAAATAAATTTAAAATTGATTGATTGATAATTTGAAACTCATGATGAATATGAAATACCATAATGTACAACTCAAAAACTTTAATCGCGTAAGAAAACTCTAAATCCTACATAAGCATACTTATAAAAAATTGAACCTAAACTTAATAGAAACACTAAATCCTAAACCTTAATAAAACCTTAGTTTGATAAAATTATCGTTAAATACGTGAAGTCATGTAAAATCACTAACGAATGATTAGAGAAAATTTTAAATAATAATAATAATAATTAACCAAGCTAAGCCAATTAAAATAATGAATTAATAAAATTACAAAAATTAATCCTACATATGCATGAGTAACATTGCCAATGCATGTGTATGTGTATGTATTAAATGATTTCCCTCATTTTCTTAATTTATCACATATTATATTATACATATGTATTCTTATCTAACTAAATATGCCAAGTATTATTTTTTTATGTAACTAAAACTACTCACATAATTAAGTTAACAAAATCCCTTAAAACCTAGCCAATCTTCCAAACTAAGACCCCATCATTCCTTAAAACCTAACCCTAAGTGATTTGATAAGAAGGACAATTCAAATCTCTTCCCTTCTCCCAATTTTTTGCTGCATGAAAAGGAAGTGTTAAGAGCCATACTCTAACTACAACAACATTTATTTCATTTCTTATAATACGTTGGCTATATTGGTACCCCATTTCGCCACTTTTTTTCTTTCATTTCTCATAACACAAACACACCAAAACATCCCCCATTCCCCCTTTACCTTGACTGACAGCGAACATACCCACAAAGTGGAAAACCCCTACGAAAATACCCAAAAGTTTGCTACGGTCAACATATAACATTTCTTACCCAAATTTTAGTTTTATGGAAAATAATAATTCTACACTAATATAGAACATATACTATAATATTAATTAGGATAATTGACAAATTATGGCCCAATTGTATTAATTTAAAGAAATTAAGTAAATTGGACATGGAGGCCCATAATCAAGCCACATCTAGGTCTAGTTTGATAGAAAAATGAGATCTAAAATTACTATTCAATTAAATTAAGAACAAAAGTGTGTAAATAATTTGGGCCTAAAAAGTGAAAAATTGGAATACTTAAAGAAAAAGCCTATTTAAAGCTAATAAACCATGATTTTGACCTTAAAATGGAAAGAACCAAAAAAATATAAAATAGTACTTTGAATTCAAAATTTAGGCCTAAGCAAAATTTAAGAAGCCTAATAATCATTAAAACAAGCCCAATTTAAGTTTGAATTCAAAATTAACTTAAAAAGCTTGATAAGAAATCCTAAAATTTTTAACTAGGTCCAATAGGAATAAAATAGTAAAACTTAGGCCCACTAACAAAATTTTTGTAAAGATCAATTAATTAAATTACCTAGAAAAGCCCATAAAAAGTAATTAAGGAGTGAATGGGCCCAATATTATAAAATTTGTAATTAAACAAGCCCATACCAAAAACGCGGGTCTTAACTTTTGAAATGAATCTTGCTATGTGAAAGTATGTCCAAAAATGATAGAGGTTGTCTATAGGATCATAAAAATCAAATTCAAAATGAAAAAGTTATACATGATTAAAGAAAAATTTGAGATCAGAAAATTGAAGTAGGATAGGTAGAAAAGTAGATAGATTGTTAGGTAATCACTTGGATGGTTTGTTTCACTTAATTAGATATTTATTATACTTTTATATTACTTAATTATTAGGTGATCCTGACTAAAATACTGATCTCCTTACTGACTCCTACGATCCTTGATTATCACCATGACTGAGTGAATACTATTGATAATCCCATACTTGTTTGTGATTGTAGATAACTGGATTTAAATTTATTAACAAATTGCTTAACATTTGGGTTTGAGATTTGCATGTGATTGTTATTGGATGTTTGATGTGTGAAAAATACTTTAAATCATTATAATGAACCATTTGCTACATTCTAAACAACTATAAGAATTTGGTTATTTATGATATTAATTAATCACCTAATAATTGAACTTAATTATACTTGGCTTAATTAATTAATTTGAATCATGCATAAGGATGCATTGCATTATTATTGTTCTATCATTACATCACACGGAGATGATGAGAGACCATGTAAGGGTTGTTTATATATAATAGAAATTAAAGTGTTTTATTATAGTACACTCATATACTATAACCTTACATTGACTTATGGGCTTACTGTTATGCCTCGAAAAGATGTAGTAGTAATAATCCTATCGTTTAAACTAAACTAAGATAATAACTGATCTTACAGTTGCTCTCATAGATATGATTTATACAAAGCGTTTACTATATCCACTTTAAAGTAAATAATTCATACGAAAAATATCACTAAAATTACATACAGAACTTTAAAACATATTTATATAGATATATATTGACTTTAATATCCTAAGAGATATTTACACATCATAGTAGTTTAAGATAACTAAAATTTACACGATCAGGTTTACATAACTAAGAGCTATTAGCAAAACTCTTAAAAACTCTATTATTATTCCAATTTAAGTCTTCACTCCACCAAAATTCTTCAAAAGGAATTAAAATTTGGATAATTATAGCATAACATTTCAATTAGCACTTATAAGAAAATCTATAAGGATGTAAATAACCAATAACTCAATAAGTAGAAACAGAGACAAAAGATTGTACAACAAACATAAGTAAGATTCTCAAACAATGCAACACGCAAATGTTATCACATAACGCTGTTCAGTTTATTGTGAAATTAGAGAAATATCACCCACTCTAATCCAGGTATGAGTAGTTTCAGTATAAATGCAATAGCTTATGACCAAACCTAAGTTTGTACAATGGAAACATTTCTCCTCTCATGACTATCCTTTGAACCAGCCCTTATCCTTACCACGACCTCCTCTTCTATCACTTAATTCAACTAAGGGTGAAAAAGAGACCATTATACTACAACGTTATCCCTTTTGAAGGTGTTTGTATTTGATAGAAGGATCTTACTTATCCCTTAAAGGGTTGTAATGCATGTCTAGTTGAGATGTTTAGGTCGAATATAACTGAGTTCAATTTAGGATGACAAGACAATTTCACTCAACACAAACAATAGCAACTACTGCAACAAAACATCAATATACAACCAAAATTCAAAGACATACAATCATGCATACAAGCTGCTATTTAGAAGCACAATCAAATACAATCCTAAGCCTCCAAGAATTATAATATAGTACCCTAAAATACACTGATGTATTGATCTTAACTTACTTAAAGTCTCTAACTTGCTTACTAAAGTCTAATGTAGGTTGCAATGTCACCACTCGTTCCTATAATATTAATATCATTTCAATATTTATACTCTTGTTACATATAAGCTTTATACCATTATTTTTAGTTTAAAATTATAATTTTACCTAGTTGTTCAAGTTATATATTGCTTATAATTAAACTAATTCTAAACTAGTTGCTAATTGAGTTTTTGAATTAATTCTTAAATTAGGTTCTAATTTAGCTTCTAATTATAGTTTTTATACATAAACCATAGGAACTGCCCCCGATTCATTAGGTGAAGTTCATCTAACTATATTTTAAGTACACTAAGTCTCCTATTTAACTCCTAATATGTATTCTAGTTCCTCTTATATACTTTACTCCTAATTTAACTTTTGAATTTTGCTCTGATATGAGAATACCCTACATTTTTAACATAATTTTTTAAATTTATGTTTCAACCTAGATTTGTACTATATTAATAATGTCATAATATTATCAATTTATTCTAACACATTTCATCTATTTAATTTCCCATTTTCATATATTCTACATTGTTACATATTGTACATGTCTAACCTTCTTAACACTACAAATATCGTCCCTCCACATCAATTAATATTTCAAGATGTCCAAATACACCCTAAATAAGAATTTACATTAATTTATCAATAAATCACTAGATAACCCTAAAATTTTTTTCTTTAATTAAGTTTTTAAGGCCTAAAAATTAGATAAAAATTTGGAAAATAATTTTTTGGGAAAAACTCTTCATAACAGTATAACATATATCCTAAATAGTACATACAAAAATTTTAGATTCAAAACTATATCAATAAAGTAATTGAAAAAAAAAAAGCAAAAATCAATTTGAATTTAGTGATTTCTTAAGAATCATATATTCCTAAACTTAATTTCATCGACTTGATATTTTTTCCTAAATCTACATACTAAAAATACTCTAGAATACTAACTTTCATAATTTTCCACATAAATTTGCTATTTTTAATATTTTATACAAAAATTGGGCAAGAATTTGAACTCACTGTTTAATTTGCTTTTAGCTATTAATGGTGGCTCCACCCTTGTTAGCAGCTTCTAGCAATGACCCAACTATCAGATGGTAGGGGTAGTCTCCTCCTAAGTGGTGGTTAGACGTAGGTTTCCCTTTTAAGCCCTAATTGCACCTAAATCTTATCTAATTTTCTAAAAATATTCTCTATACTCTTTCAATCTTCTCTCTATTTTTTTAGGTGTTTCTTTAAATTTTCTTATGCTAAGTATCTCTTTCATTTTGCTTTTTATTTTAATTAAGTGTCTTAATTCTATTTGTTTATTTTCCAAAATTAATCCCTTACTTGCTATGCCTCAATTCTAAACATTTCTACACTTGACACACATTTTTCATAATTTTTATTAATTTTCTTTAATTAATTTAGTATTATTTTAGTATATATTAGGTATTTTAAGTAATTTTGGATATTTTTACTTACATGTAAATACAACTATAGTATAAATAAATACTCCTAAATATCATTTAAGTTATTTTATAATTTTTAGTATGCATATAATTTATATCTAGCAATTCATTAATTAACGGAACTCGTTTTACACATTTTCAATAAATAACAAATAATATATGCATAACTTAATAATATAATACTTAATTAGTTTATTATTTTATTTTCCTAAATCTAAACTCACGGGGTGAGTCACTTTTACTAATATTTTTAGCTCTATTGCAAAATTTGGGCTCAATCGGATGACTTACATGATCATCCTAAATTTTACGTACTGAATCCAAAACATTTAATTACAAGGCTTATATTTCCAATCCCCTTCAAAAAAAAAAAAAAGTTTTGTTCTTATAACTTCTGCATATCAATTTCTTACTCAATTAAGAAAAATTATAAATATATTCTTTTACTAACCTGAAAATCATAAGAGCCATGGATATTGTTTCATCATTGCTACTTTTGGCTCTCAAGTGGCTCCTAAATCTAGACCTTCAACCCAATGTACCTTCACATACTCTACATATCGATTTCTTAACTTTTGAACCCAATTACCTACTATTTTCATATGTTGCTTCACAACTTTGAAGTTCTTCAATTCTACAAGCTTTATTTCTATCACCACATTTGGATTCTTAACAAATGTCTTTAACATCAAGACAAGAAATACATCATGATAGTTTGATAAACTTGGGGGTAAGGCTATTCTATAAGATACGTTACCTACTTTCTCTAGTATTTCAAATAAACCGATATACTAAGGACTTAACTTTCCTTTTGAGCCAAATTGTCTAAGTCTCTTAAATGAACTTATCTTGACATAAACATGATCCTCGACCTCAAACTCCAATGGCCTTCTTTTCAAATCTACCCAATTCTTATAATGACCTTGAACTTCTTTTCTTTGTTGCCATACAATCTTAACTTTTTCACTCGTTTGATTAATCATGTCAAATTTAATCATTGCATACTCTTTATAGTCCTAATATAATGGCCATCTATACTTTCTTCCATATAATGCTTTATAAAATGCCATCTGTATAGTTGCCTGGTAACTATTATTATAAGCAAACTCTATCAATGATAAATATTTATCCTAATCATCACTAAAATTCAATACACAAGCTTATAACATGTCTTCTAAAGTTTGTATTGTTCGCTCAAATTGTTCATCTGTCTATGGATGATAAGCTGTATCGAACTATAATTTTGTACCGAAAGCTTTATGTAAACTTTCCCAAAATTTTGATATAAATCGACTATCCTATCAATACAATGCTTTCAAGTACACTATGTAATCTTACTATTTCTCGAATATATGGTATAGCCATCTTTTCCATTAAATCTCCTGTTCGATAGGGCAAGAAATGTACATTCTTTATTAATCTGTCCACAATCATCCACATTGAATCATAGCTTACTTTAGTCATAGGAAGTGCCACCACTAAAATCTATTGTAATATGATCTTACTTCCATTTTGGTATTTCTAGAGGTTGTAGTAGACTACCCAATATTTGATGTTTCGTTTAACTTGTTGACGCGTAGTACATTTTGCCATGTACTATATAACGTCCTTTTTCATTCCATTCCATTCCACCAAAACATAGATTTTAAATCATGGCATATTTTATTTCCTTTCGAATGCACTATATAGCTTGTAATATATGCTTCATTTAAAATTTCCTTCTTTATGTTAGGGTTTTGTGGCATACATAATCTTCCCCTAAATCTTAATATACCTCTTCCATCTACCTTGAAATTAGAATCATCCCCTTTGCTTAGATTTTCTTTCATTTCCTTCATGTTGTTATCCACCTCTTACTATTGCTTAATTCTCTCCAATAAGGTAAGGTACACAACCAAATTCATCAATTGATTATTAGGTTCACACTAATCAAACCCAATTTCTAGCTTCTCTAATTCTTACACCAACTCATGTTGGAAAGTCAACAATAATGCAACTTGTTCATAGTTCTATTGACTTAAAGCATTAGCCACAAGATTGGGTTTTTCAAGGTGATAATTTATGTTTAGATCATAATCTTTGATTAACTCTAACCATCGCCTTTGTCTTAAGTTTAACTCCTTCTAAGTGAATAAATACTTTAAACTCTTGTGATCAGTATATATTTCACATCGTTATTTATATAAGAAATGTCTGCAAATTTTTAAAGCAAACACCACAATTGTAAGTTCTAAATCATGAGTTAGATAATTCCTTTCATATGGTCTCAATCATCTCGATACATATGCAACGAATTTTCCATTTTGCATCAGTACATATAAACACTTCATTTTTACCCCCTTTTTTTATATCTAGAATAGGTCAAAGGGTATGCACGAAACAAGTCGGCTATTGTTAGGACGATTGACGGGTGGTTGGAATCTTCTTATTCGGCGTCTTTCTATCCTTTAGGTGCCTTTCTATCCTCTAAGTGGCTTGGATTGCATCATCGAGCATCCTAATGTCTAGGGTTTCCAGGACATCCCTAATCTCATACTTTAATCCGCCAATTAATCGAGATACAATTCGATCTTTTGTCTCTATGACTTTGCATCAGATCATTAGCATCTGGAATTCTTTAATATAAGTGTCCATACTCGATCTTCCTTGCTTCTGTTCTTGCAATCTCTTGAAGGCATCTTGCAAATAATAGCTCGATACAGACCTTCTCCGCATGACTTTCTTCATATCATCCCAGCTCCTAATCTCTCGTTCTCCTTCCCTTCTTCTAGTGGCTTGCAAGTTCTTCCAACATAAGGAGGTATAACCAATGAACTCCAATACAACAAGTCTAATCTTTGCCTTGTTAGGCACTTCATGGCATTCAAATTGCTTTTCAATTTTATCTACCCAATCTAGGTAATCTTTGGCATCACCACTTCCAAAAAAACTTAAGATACGCATCTTAAGTCATTCACCTCTAGAGGTTTGCACATTTCTTTCTTCAGCTCTGTAATACTCTTTTACATTATCATCTCCTTCAACTTCTTCCTCAATCTCTTCGAGCACTAACTGTAAGCCCTAAAGTTAAGTCAAGTGACTGTAGGATTGAACTTAATACACCAAGTTTAGGGCAATTAGTTAAAGGATCTAATCAAACCTAAATTATAAACTATAGTTAGAAATATTAGTAAAAATGACCTCATAAACTTAAATTTAGGAAAATAAGTAATAAAATAAGAGACTATAAAATTTTTAAATTTTAAGTATAATACTTGTTAATTATCATAAAGGCAAAAAGTGCAATCTAATAACTAATAAATTACTAGAGATAGATTATATATATACTAAAAATTATACAATGACCTAAATAATAATTAGGAATGTTTACTTATAACTCACATATATTTACGTATAAATAAAAATACACGAAATTACTTAAATTGGTTGAAATTAACTAGAAACTTATTAAATAATTAAAGAAAATTATTAAATAAATCATAAAAAATCAGAGGAATAGGGAATGAATTGGATTTGGTCATGGTAGGTTAGGAATTAAAGAAGAAAAATTAACCAATTAAAAATAAGCAATATAAAAGGCAAAATTAAAGAGATTTGAGCAATATCTTGTCTAATTAATGTATAATAATTACTATAGTACTCTATAAATAGCAAGAAAAATTACATAACTCATTTGGACAGTTTGAAGTGTGGAAAAATTGAGAGAATTGAAATTTGAAGAGAACATTAGGGTTTAGAAAATTCTTTAGCAAAGTTGTACAATAGGGGCTTATGAACCAAACCCACACACTACCACCACCTGCAATTGAACCACTACTACCACCCAACTCCAAACCCACCTCCTGGATCGGTCGATACACTTGAACCGATGTTGGAGGCCCAAAAGTCATTGAATCGGGTGAGTCTCACATCTACTTCGATTTTGTAAAATTTCTTAAAATTATTTATTTTGCTCAGAAAATTATGAAATTTATTATTCTGAGGCTTTATTGAATGTAGATTTAGGGAAAAATAGTAGTTAAGTTTAATCACGTCTATAAATATAGGGTTTTTAAAAAATTAAGTAAAACCGAGTATGATTAGAATTAGAAATAAATAAGCTTAGGAGTATAGTTTGAAGCTTAAATTTTTTTTTGTAGAATACTTAAGTGATATAGAACAATGCTATGAAGCCATTTTTTTTTTTTAAATTTAATTTTTGAAATTTTTAAGTAAATTTTTAGTTCTAAAATGATGAGAAAATTGAGTAATTTTAGGTTAATTAAGTGATTAATTACTGATTTAGATGGTAATTAGATATTTAAGTATGTTAATCTCTGATGTGGAAACATAATCCCAGTCTTTGGAATGTTTAGTGTAATTAATATAGGAATTATGTGGTAATTGTAGGAAATTAAGAATAAGTAAAATTGGAAATTTAATAAATATGAAAAATTAGGTTTATTTAGATAATATAATAATAAAAATCAATACATAATAAATCTAAAACAAAATTTAATTTTAGGTAATTGTATAAAAATTGTAAGATTTCTTCACATCAGGAGTAAATCCGGTACCCCAATTAAGATTAAAGTGTACCGAATAGGTTAAAACACTAAATTAAGACCTAATGTGAAATTAGAATACTCAAGCTTAATGTAATTAAATTCATATTAGGATTCGAGCATATTTAAGATTTCTTGTAGTCAAAGACAATGTAGAATCAAAACTAGAATCTAATTTAGAAACCGAACCCTGAAATAAGATAGAATGAATCATTAATAAATAATAAGTATACATAGAGAAATGAGTTAAGGTATAACTTAAAATATGTATTATCAAAGTATAAGTACTAAAAAGACGTATTTGTATTGTAGGATACCCAGAGATGAACCAATCTGCAATTAAGTGATTGGACGACCGAGAATTCCAAATAAGTTGGGTTATTACTTTACCGTATTATATTTTATGGTACTCGAAAACTTAGGATTGTGTATGATTGTGATTGTAAGTAGTTTATGCACGTGCTTGAGTATCTATATTCGTATTGAAATTTGTGTTGTGATTGATTATGTGTTAGGATTGGATTGGTGTAAAATTATCTGAATACCTTAAATGAAATTTAATCTTATTTGACTTTAATGCCCTAAATTATCATGCATTGCAATATTTTAGAAGATCATTAGGATTCTCCAACCAAACACCGACACCTTCGATTAAAATAACGCTAGATAGCAAATTGGTCTTTTCCTCATCCTTAACCGAACTAAGTGATAGGAGAGGAGGTCATGGTGAGGATGAGGGCATTGGTTCGAAGGATAATCTTAAGAGGAGCAATGTCTCCATTGTATAAACCCAGGTTTGATTATAAGCCGTTGTATAACATGAAAACTCTTCAACCCAGATTAAAGCGGATGAAATTTCTCTGATTTCGCAATGGACTAGACTACATTATGTAATGACACTTACTTATTGTATTGCATGAAAATAATTGCTTGTATTTGTATACATTCATGAATCTCCCATTCAACTTGTTGAGCTATAGTTATTCATACCCGTATAGATCCTTTTGCAGGTCCTAATTTCTGAATATTCTGAGTATTATGCTACCCTACAACTATCCAGAGGTTAGTTCTTTTGAAACTTGGGGTGTAAGAATCAATTTGCCTAGTAGTAGATGTATAGCTAGAGTCTCTTTAGTAGCTTAAGAATAAAAAATTAATAGTTATTATGTAAATTAGTAGATTGTTATGTAAATGTAGAATTTCTTGGAAAGTTCTATGAAATGTCTATGTAATTATGTACGTTGACTTATAATTCTTGATAATTACTGTAACTTTAACTCAACCCTTAACTAGACTGTTTACTTTAAAGCGAGGAGTCGTTGACGCTTTATGTAGATAATGTCTATGGTAGGTACTATGAGGTCAGTTACTATCATAGAATAGTTTATACGACGGGATTGTTGAGACTCTATGACTTCGAGGTGTAACATTAACCTATGCCCAGCAGCCTTACAAACTCCTTTACCTCAAGGTAGTCAAGCTGGGGCATTAGCTAGGTCAAATTGGCCATTGCCTCATTATTGTTGCTCGTATTCCCTAATGAGGCTATTTCTAACTAGCTGTCTGTCTTCTTGTATGATAGTCACCAGACTAGCTACCACATCGATAAGCATATCTAAGCAGACACCTATTGACTAAGGTGAGAAGCTTCATTTCTGTCCTTGATCATATCGAGTGCCACTTTCTTGGTTTTCCAAAGTTCCTTACACACTTGAATCCGACATTGATGTTTACTTCACAATGATGGTTTCTCAACAAACAGATAGTCAACCATACTTTGTTTTGGAGTATTAAAAACAGGGGAAAATAGAGTGCAAAACACTTCTCACTACTAAACTTTAAAGCTAACAATAGAATCATTATCATACAAGAGCAATGACAAACTATTAAAAGAACACTAGTAGAATCCATCTTCGAACATAGCCAAGCTCTGATACTAAGATGATACGGACTCATGGATAAACACACAAACCCAATATCATGCGTAACTAAAGAGATGGGTTCAAGTTGTAAGATGGCTTGAAAAGTAAATGATAGTCGAAGGTTGAGTAGAGGGTTCCTGTATGCTAACGAAGGATATGATGTACCAATGCCTCACATAAGCCTAGGTCGCACTTGATATAACGCACAAGTATAGCCGGAGGTCACTTGCTATTAGTCTATGCTCAAATGGGCTAAATAAGAGTAGCTCAAGAGTAAGAGGGATACTTAGCTCAAGAATGAAAAAGTTCAGTATATTTATCTGTATTCTAATATGATTTCAATTTTTACAGTATCACGGTATTTATATCATCTCGTTAGGACAAATCCTAAGTTATAGAAATTACAAAAGAATTGTCCTTATTTGTGAAAAACAAAAGAGAATAATTTATAAGGAAAATATGAAATCATTCAAAAGAAGAAATGTAGACGTCCTTTGTCAAAAAAGACAATACAAATGTCAGTAAAAGATAGTGTGCACACACATTTTTATTGTGATTCTAACAGTATTGTAGTCCGGGTAAGAGTGGACCTCGGTTCAAGCCCGTTCAGCTTCAGAAGGGGTTGGACAGTGGTTGGTTCAAGGATAACTCCCAATAAGGTTGGCCTCAGATGGTCAACTCCTAATAGTTCTGCTCAGCCTTGGCATAGTGGAGATTATTACATTCAGATTTGGTGCTTAGACTATGGTTTAGTGGAAAGTTCGGCTCGGCATGCTGGTTGATCATCTCGGCAACATCTTGGATGACATGAAGAGTAAAGTAGCTCGGCAAATTGGATTGGGGTAAGCATTACTCCTCAGTGCTTAACTCCTCTCGGACAGCTCGATGACCTACTTAAGAGAGCCTTCGAGCTCAAGAGCATATAATTAGTTCTTGATCCCTATCAGCGGTTGTAAAGTCAATTTCTATCCTAGAATGGTTTATAAGCGGGACTGTTATGACTCTATCATTTCGGGGCGTAACACTTATCAGCCATAGAATGATGAAAGTTGACCTTAGAAGGCTCAAGTTGGTTACTCTATGCTAAAGCTCAACATTGTTGTTCTAAGTGGCAAGTGTTGGGGGTGGTGGTGGTTTGTAGGTTGAGACATTATTGTTTTGTTCAAGTGGTGGTAGAACATTCTGCTCTTACTACTCTTACTCTAATTCATTCAAATAAGTACAAAATTAGTTGTTTCGCTCTAAAAGGGCATTGCAAATTTTCTCCATACATGAGGTACGATCTTCATCTCCCTATAGCTTCAGTAGTTGCTTTAGTAAAGGCAAAAGCATTTCCAACATAGGGGTTGAATGGTTGCTTAATGCCAATGGTGTTATTACTAGCATTCAAGTATGTATAGTGCACTTTTCTATCCTTATAGTTGTTGAATTGTGTTTTTTAGTATCAAATGATGCTAAAAGTTGATGGTTGATCATCGTATGGTGGTAAGGGAACTTCAAGAGGCAATAATAGAAGCTTTCAAGAGTACTAGAGTTAGTTATAGCACTCTTGCTCCAATACTTAAGTTAAAGGATGCATAAGCATGTAATGAAAGTACATGAGTGTTAAAAGTAAGAGTGTTCTCACTAAACCGATTGAGCTAAAACCTTCCCCCCAAAACACCTTACCCAAACAAAAACACCCTAACCCCACCAAGCAAGAGTCAAATAGGGAACATAGTTAATGTAAAGATCTCCTATTTAACTTTGAATTTTGTAAAGAGAATCACAACATTTAACTTGCCTTATCTTAAAAATCATCCCACTCATCTTCATTAGAATCTTAAGCTTGGTCCCATTATCTTAAGTCAGGTTGAAATAACCTAATGTTGGACAAGATGACTAGTGTTTGGGTTAGTCAATCTGGTGTTAGGTTAGAGGACCTTAGCTTAGGCTTGACCAATCTAGGCTTGGACTTTGAGTAGGTTGTCAAGATTGATCTGGTGGACCTAAGCTTGGCAGCACATGTCCAAAATGACCTATTATTGCAGTATATGACTAATATTAATTACTAAATGCAATAAATAATATAATCAACATACATGTTAATAGTTAAAACGTTTTTTAATCGTTGATAGCAAGCACAAATATTTTTGGCGCATATGGATTAGATATGCAGATCCTTATATCCAAAGAGCTAATGCTTAAGATCAAATCATTGGATACTAGTTTACTATTCATATCATCCACAAGTAAGCCAATCCACAATAGCATCACATAGCACTTGCGTAACTTGACTACAACTTCTCTCTAAAAGACCATCTTTGAACGATGACTTAAAGCTCCTCTTAAGTTCTTGAAATTCCAACTACTATGTCTAATGATAATAAGAAATGCAACTATAAAATTTGCAAAGGAATCTTAATTGACTTTTAAAAGTTTCCATCCTAAACTTTTCTAATCTTGTGTATTCGATTTTAAAAAGATCATTAACTAAAAAAAATATTAATTTCCAACTTATCAATCTTATATTAGAAAATATTTTTCTCTTTTTGCCAAATTATATTAGAAATTTCTTAATAAAGACAATATAAAGGTGATACAAAATCTACTACATTATCTTTTTTTTTTTTCCTAAAAAAGACCTTTTGTAAAATCATTTATACTTAACATGTGGTACTTTGCTTCCCATGATTTCATTTTCAAAGTAGACTAAAAATATTTAGAATTGAATTCATGTAGAGATATGATTTCCAGATTTCAATATAAATCAAACTTCCTCCTTTGTTCTTTCCAAGTAATTACGAATACGTGTAAGCTTTATTACTGTAATTGTGGTAGTTAATAATTGTTTAACAATAGTGATCACTTTTCTTTTTCAAGATCAAAATTCGGAGTATGAAATAATCTTTATGATTATTTATTTTCTTATTCATGTTTTGAGCTAGATCTTTTATTGATAATTCCCTTTGGAAGAAAATCGCTCTTAACAAACTTTATTAGTAATAATAGAATATTTTGTCATTAGTGAATCAAGAAAACCTATTATTTGTAGTCATGTAAATACCCACTTATGATCTTGGAGGCCATAAAGAAATTAGTGAGGTGGTATCAAGATCATAAAGGAAATGTTTTGAGAGACTACTAGAATGAAGAAGAGAAGATCTATCTTAAACGAAGTGCCTTATTTGTCTTACTTAGAAACAAACTAACACCTATGCGTACCACTAATACCATTTGCATATAATGTGGTTCCATCTCTCTCTACACCTATGTTTATGGATCTTAATGTGTAGCCAGATTTAAGATCCATGGCCCATGCATGGTAATATCAAATCTTAAAAGCAATCGAGATCTAACTACCATCTATAAGTGCCTTCAATATGATATGGTATTCGTATCGTGCATGATCAAGGACATGTTAAATACTAGTAATGCATTAATTATCAAACTTACCATTCAATAAAAGTACATATTAAACAATGATATAAAATATTGAAATTTTATTAAGCTTGATTTGGCCATTATTATGACAAATTTAGGTATCAAACTTGAAATAACTTCCCTAAAATTATAATTTGCTCTTACGAATTTGGGAATGAACCTAAAGCCCAACCAAAAGGGTTGGACGTGCCTCAACTTTGATTAGGGAATGACTCTTGTGCTGTTAAAGGCGATTTAGACCATTCACATTGGACCATATTAGAAAATCATGATGGCTCATACCTTAGGAGCCTAATAGCTCCCAACTTAGCAAAAAGGCTACTAGCTAATGGAAGCCTAAGGAAATCTATCTATAAATGCCGGTTCTATCTAATTATATCATGTTTTTGTAACTTACATTCATCTCTACCTAAGCCTAACTTAAGCAACAAAGTAAACGTAATGAAGTAAATTCCGATATCCACTCCAGTCGTGCTCTCTAATTGTAGGCTCATTGAGATCTAGGAAAAGTTTAAGGGGGTTTGAAACCCAACTAGATGAAAAATAACCGTTAATGGCATGTTTATAGTTTGGTTTAGTTTGGCTCGATTCATATGCTAAATTAAAACAATTCCATTTAAACTCTTAATTAACTGAGTTACTTTTAAAATTTCAGGTTATAAATTAAACTACTTTAAATATAGTTTGGGTTAATTGGGTTGAGTGCAACCTCTTTTTTTTTTTTCCCAATTCACTTATAACTAGATAGCACGCGGCCCATTAAGCTTCCAAAGATCTTATTGCATATAAATGTTTCTCATTTTGAAAATCCTCGATATCCCAGATATATAATTTTTTTTGCCATTTCCTCAAACTGCCTGCTATATGACCATTCTCTCACAATATCTGTAGTTGCCATAGCTGAAGATGTCTTCGGCAACGGCAAGAGATCATCAAACCATCCAAGATCCTCTAAAAACCTGGAAATACCTTGTCTTCCCCACACCCAATAATACGAGTGATGTCTTCTTTCTCCTCGTCAGAGCAACACTCACCATTCTTACCTTGGCTTCCATCTCCGTAGTCATTTTCTTCGCCTTCGCTTACCCCTCCCAATGGCTCGGCTGCCCACAATGTTACCGCGTGATCCAAACATCCACCGTCCAGAAATACGCCACTGCCACCGCCCGAAACGATGAAGTTTCCGGTCACGGCCGCTCCCTAGACGCTGAAACCAAAACCAACATATCACATATTCTATTTGGCATTAGCGGGTCGGCGCAAACGTGGAACGATCGCCGCCACTATTGTGAACTATGGTGGAAATCTAACACCACCAGGGGGTTCGTCTGGCTCGACGAAAAGCCGAAGGATGATGCGGCGTGGCCGGTGACCTCCCCGCCATACAGGGTTTCTGCCAATACGTCCAAGTTTGCATACACATGTTGGTACGGCTCGAGGTCCGCCACACGCATTGCACGTATAGTAAAGGAGAGTTTCGAATTAGGTTTAGAGAACGTGAGGTGGTTTGTGATGGGCGATGATGATACTGTGTTCTTCACGGAAAATTTAGTCACTGTCTTAGCGAAATATGATCATAATCAGATGTACTATATCGGTGCCAATTCGGAGAGTGTTGAGCAAGACGTTGTCCACTCTTATACGATGGCGTACGGTGGCGGTGGTTTTGCCGTCAGCTATCCCCTGGCGGCGGAACTAGTTAGGATTTTGGACGGATGCATCGATCGGTACGCGTCGTTTTACGGCTCCGACCAGAAGGTCCAAGGTTGCTTGAGTGAGATTGGTGTACCTGTTACCAAGGAGCTCGGTTTTCATCAGGTAAAACCCACATTACAGATTATCCAATGCTTTATTTTTCTTTTTCAAAATTTGCACAAAATAAGAAATTAAGAGCACAAAGATATGTATCCATATTTGAAATTCAACTCTTTGATTTGCAATCTTAATTATGTACGTTTATTATGCACTAAATAGAACTTAATAATTATATATACGTGATAATTTCTCTGAATTGAAATAAATTGTGGCTTCTTGTGTTGTATTAGGATGTTTCTTTCCGATTTCCTAAGATTTTTTTTTTTTTTTCAAATGAATCAAACATTATTTATCTTTGGAAGGTTCCTAGTCATATTACTAGATCATAATGACTTGACGATATAAAATAGACTAAATTATTATTAGATTTTTGAAGTTTTCTTCTTATTAGAGAGGATTACACATCTAAGAAACAAATAATCTCGTTATAATATTACTGCCTATTATTAAGGTCTATTTACATCCATTTAGCGGTGTTTTCTCAATCAGTTGCTAAAATAAGATAAACATAATAACCTAGGAACAAATGATGATAACCTAGTAACAAAATGATATTATGTTTCTTACCGATCTGGGTCACTCATTTTTTTTTTTTTTCCGATTCAATCTATACCTAATTCTATACTTCCTATTAATAAGGAAAACGATAATTCTTAGCTTTTGCAAATTTTTTTTTTTTGGTTCTAATTTATCATCCAAATGATTAATTAAGGAAGTAGATCTAGTAAAATTAAATTTTCAAATTCAAATTTAAACTTCTAATGTTCTTTTTTTTTTTTTTTTTTAAGAAAATGGTTAGATGGGAAATTAATAAATAAAAATTGATTTTCTCATTGATATAATTAATGATAAGATGCAGGTGGACATACGTGGAGACCCGTATGGTTTACTAGCGGCACATCCCTTGGCTCCATTAGTGTCCCTCCACCACTTAGACTCCGTTGACCCAATATTTCCTGGTCAAAACAGGATTGACTCCCTAAAAATTCTGAAAACCGCTTATAATTTGGATCCAAGTCGGACCCTCCAGCATACTTTCTGCCATGACTTGAACCGGAACTGGTCCGTGTCCGTATCATGGGGGTATACCATTCAGTTATACACTTCATTGCTGACGGCTAAGGATCTGGAAACAGCTTTGCTTACTTTCCGGACCTGGAAGACTTGGAGCAATGAGCCTTTCACACTCAATACCCGACCCATGAGCTCCGACTGGTGCGAGAGACCCATCGTATTTTCCCTGGATCGGGTTGAGAGAACCGGGAAGGGTCAAACTTTGACAACCTATAAAAGATCCACTCAGGGGAATACGTGTTACCGGCCCGATTATGCCGGTGCTAGGGCTATTGAATATTTTAACGTCTCAGCTTCAGTATTCCATCCAGACTTATGGAGAAAGGTAACAACAAGTTTCCTTTTTTTTTTTTTTAATTTTTAAAAATATGCACGAATATTTAATTTAATTTTTTTTACTATGTTAGAAGCTCAAAACATTAATTGATTTCGAAAACAGATATTATACCTATCCATAATAAGTGGTTGTAGATTACTTCGTAAGGTATGCTAAAACAATCTACAAAATAATTTCTGATTGAATTTGAAGAGATAAGGTAGAGCTAGATCATATATCATGCTACATAGATTCACAGAATGTGGGTTACCACTCGCAATTTGTAGGAAAAATGATACTATAAATTAATTGATTGGTGGAGTTCACGTTATCAAATGGTCTCCGTCCTTTGCTGGAACTCCTCCTTATAGCAAGAGAAATCGGGTCAAATATGTCGGTCGTTGATCCCTAAAATTAAGTGCAGAATCTTTTATCAATATCCAAAAACAATCATTATTTGCTGCAATTATTATAATAACGGCTTCGATCGGTTTATAAATATTATAAGAATCTAAAAAGTAATTTTTAAATATCTATGCATCTGTTATATAATTAATCATTTTTTATAATTATATGCTTTCTATAGGAAGGATGAATAATTCCCATATTAATCATTTTATAATCTATTTTTAAAAATGGTGAATGTCGCCTTTTTTTTTTTTCTTTATCCCTTTGGCCAAGAGAATCATGTCAAGTGCAGTGTCCTCAACACTTAACATACTATAGACTCTTTGCAGAAATGTTAAGTCAATCTTCCTATTCAAAACATATAAGAACATGCTTATTTAAAAGGAGAAACAATGATAAGCAACATTGTATTGTCTATTGTCAAAAACTATTGAATTCAGATTTTCCTTTTTCTTTTCCCGTTGGCCAAGAGAGTCATGTGTAGAACGTTCTCTACACATAACATGTATATTACTTAGACTTTCAAGGTCTTTTGGAAAGAGACTCAGGTAGCATTTGGTTATATAATTTTTATTATACTAGATTGAATAAAAAATTTTATCCTATATTTAGTTTACAATTTTATATAGTAATTGGATAAAAAATTAGACTAATAGATTGAATAAAAAGTTCAAATTTTGTCCCATTTATACTATGGTAAAAAAATAAAATTTATTGGACAAAAACAAAAATATTTTGTACTCTAAAAAATATCTCTCTATATTATAATATTAAATAATTAAATTTTTAATATAAATCTTAAGTTTAGTATTGTATAAATCAAATATAATATAATAAACTTATACTGTTTAATCCTTATTGTATTTGTCTTATCTAATTTTTTTTGTTATCTCTAATCCTTATAATAAAACATTACCTAAGTCAGCTTTTTATTTTTTATTTTTTTCCCATCAGCCTTTTAATTTAGAACACACAAAAACATACTTATTTAGAGAGAAAAGGTATAGATAGAGGAACGCTAAAGTAAGAAATGGAACTCATATTTTTGGATGGTTTATAAACAAGGGGACATCCCTCTTATGTATAAGAGACCTTAATTAACGTACGACCAAGATTATTTTGATCTAATAGCTAATATATAATCCTACCTATCTTATTCCAATTACCTACACCTGCTAAAGTTTAAAATATTTGGCCACTTTTAGAATATTCTTACAAATAAACGAAGTCTTGATTGTAGGCTTTACATAAAACGAACCTTTATATACAAATACAAAAAGTGAAAAATAGGCTTTAGGAATAGTTTGTGACATTTTACCCCATGTAAATTGGTAATGCCCTCATCTCTTTATGCTCCTTAGAGAATTCTTCTAGTAAATGTCAAAGATTGCAATCTACAACACTCTCCTAAGTTACTTCATTTGTGGCAAACCCTTCCACTTCATTAGATACTTTAAGCAAGATGGCTAGCTTGAACCTCATGTTAGGTATCCCTACAAGATCTTTTTTGCTTCCTTTTTACCTTCTTGCCTTATACCCTGAATAAGCTTCCTCCTTATTGCAGCTAAAGTCTCCTACTTCTCAATCTAATACAATGTATAAGTCTCTACAAAGGCTTCTATATCTTATAACATCTTCGATGAATATAACTTATCCTCTACCTTAATTTATATTTGGTAGACGTTTCGGTGCCTTAGGTTCTTTAAGTTTTAATGCATGTTGAGTATCTTCGTCCAAAGGTTCATAGAAATTGGAATGTATATCTCTTGTCCCTTCTTTTATAGTCTATCCTCCATCCGTTTTTCCATGGCTTAGGCTTCTATGCTAGTATAAACTTAGCTTCATGATCTTGTACTAAGCTTTCCTTAATCTGCACAAGCACTTCCCTAAACTTCGTATCCTCTACCCCCTTAGGCTAAAGTACTCTCATCTTCTCCTCTAAGCTCTTTCTTCTTTAGTTCTACCTCTTTTTAAATGGCTTGTGCTTAGGAATCATTTAGGGTCTATTTACCTAAGCCTTCCCCTTCTCCTTGGACACCTCCTATACCTTTAGGTTTATCCTCTTTCAACTTTAAGTTATGGGATTCTTCACTTTTAACCCATCGATAGCTTGTACAAAACAAAAAATCTTTAAGGCTTAAGTGGAGTTACAATTGACCAACACCACATACTATTGGCCTTCATCCATGATCACAATGCAATTTGTTGATGGGGCAATTTAGGCACTCACTCAATCGAAGAAGTCTATGTGGATGAACTTTATCTTTTTAAGTGATTATTTAAAATCCCCAAATTAAGTACTTAATTTTAAATTATCACCATCATTCGATTTTATTTCTTTTTCTATTGATTTTCACACCAATTTTAAATCATTTTGATGAGTTTTATTTTATTAATGATTTTCACACTAATGATAAATCATTTTCTTTATGATTAAAAATATAAAAGAAAATTGAAGTAAACTTTAAAATAAGTGTAAAAATTATATTATATACTATTAAACAATTATCTTTTATGTAACCTAAGGATAAGTAGGTATAGACGACTTAGATATCAAATACTATTCGTCTGTTACTCTATAAAGTGCGAGTTCCCAAGTTTTGGAATCAAAATCTACCTTGTTGCACTTAAGAACTTACCCCATGTAAAAAATTTATAGTGTATAAGGTATCTTGTAAAATTTATTTATTTTGCCTTTCTTTCTATGAATTTCATGTTCATGCAATATCAAAAAAGATATTGCATTTCTTCATATACATAACTTATAGAACCTATAGCAAAACCTATGAAATTAAAATTGTAATTTTTCCTATGTTCATCATTTCAAATTTATATAATTTTACTATTTAGCAAATGGAAAAGAATAAGGGAGAAAAATGGAAAGTGTAAAGTTGAAAAGGAAAATTGTAGAGAATAAAGAAAAGAACTGAAAATGTAAAGTAAGAGACATAATACTAGGTTTAGCAACTTAGGATCATTAACTTATGGACTTAGACTCATTTTTTTATTAAAACATTTATTGCTGAAAAGATATAATATTATCATTTATTATTTACTTATTAATATTATTTAATAATATTTTATATGATAGGTATAGAGTACCATGAAATCTATACCTTTTTCATATCTTAAAATACAGGTTCTAGTTAGATTCAAGGAATGAATACCTCATAACCATACCCTACCCTATGGGAGTGAATTCCTAAAAATATGTATCCACAACCTACCTTATAACCCTAAAAAACTCTTATAACCTATCTAATCGAGTAAGGTATAACTAATATCCTGGACAATAGGATTACTTGCTCATTCATAATTTAACACTAGATTAAATTTGATTTCATCCGAATACATAGCCTTACATTGATGTCAATGAATTTTTCAAATTTTAATACTCAATTATGTCAATGCAAATCAATAAATAAAAGAATAAATGCAATGTCAAAATTTTTACATAAATATTGCATCTTTTTTAATCTTATATTTAAAATTTGAAGTTATTAATGATGATAGTTAATCAAACTTTGATTTATGATTTATGAAATAAAGGTTTCAAATTGCTAAATATTATATTTAATTAAAATTTCACTTGTCATATTTATTTATCTCGTAGTCTTCAAGAGTATCCTCAATTGGAGTTATATAACTAAAAGAGTACAATCGGATTAAACAGGCTAACCTGGTTTAGCCAACTCTAGCTTATAAGTTAAATAAGTTAGGTCATTTTGGCTTGCTTTTAGATAAGCCAAATTTTGGTTAGCCTGGCCTCACATGGGCTAGTAGATTAAATGGTTCAACTCGTTAGTTCGGCCCAATTAATCAACTTTGACCTGTAGGTTAAATAGGTTAGGTTATTTTGACCAATTTTTAGATAAGCCAAATTTTAGTTAGCCTAGCCTAGCCTAGCCTAACCTAGCTCACATGGGCTAGTGGATTAAATGGGCCAACTTGCTAGCTCGGCCCAATTAACCCACGAACCTATTAAAGTGGGTTAATATTATTTAATAATTTTTTATGAATTAGTTGATTGGCTTTTAGTTTTATGATTTTGTTGGACGTATATTAGACAGGAATAAATGATTATTAGTTAACATAAGATTTATGGTTGGCTGGGGTGATTCCACTCACCTCCTCATAAAGCATATCTTGAGCTAATTTGATAGGGATCGAGACTGAGTTCGTATTATAAATCAACACCAAGTTGGACCGAATTAAAATTCACAATATTTTCGCAACTGAAATCTAATAGGTCCTCATTGGCTACTTCATTCATTGCATTATAAAGGAAAAGAATAGCAGTTAGACTTTAAAGCACAATGAAGAGTTGAAAAACCATTGGTTTCAATATTCTCCATTCTAGGAAGAGTAAGGAGGCGAGATTCTACTTATGTTACGAAAAGGAGAAGCTTATTGGGGATTTAAAAAAAAAAAAAAAAAGGAACTAGAATTGAGATTTTTAGAAAAAGCGTCCAGATGAACTTAAATAAAATTTATCTTATATTACTTAATAACAGAAAAGTTTAAGATGAGATCTGATAGATATATTAGTTTCAAAGACGCAAAGCAAGTTCTCAGTTATAGGTTTAACAATTGATCTGTTACACTTTAATTGCAGTTTATCTCATGCATATCTCTAACCTCAGCTTCTCCCTTACTTTACCTGTCAAAGCATTAAAAAATAAATAAAAAAGAAAAAAGGATGGAACAAAACGCAATGATTTAAGTTTGCAGTATAAATCAATACCAAATTTGACCAAACAAAATTCACATCATCTTCCCAGTTAAAATACAACGGGTCTTCACTTGCCACTGGATTTATTGCATCTGCATTCGATATGTTAACATGAGAGGTACAAAACAAAGAAGTAAATAAAATAAATATAATACATTGAAGAGATGAAAAGCCCGTGGACATAATTTGCAAACAATACATAACTTGCAGATTCATCCATTGCTCGGAAAAGTATCGAGTCTCAAAGTTGCTGCCTTGGGAAGATTAAACCTCTTGCTTTCATGTTTTCAACTCCGTCACTTATCAGGTTTTAAGATTTAAGTTGGTTTTAGTTTTACTTTAACGTGTATAATGTGTAAGGTACTTAGGTAACGAAAAAAAAAGAAAAGAAAATAGCGGGCCAAGCTGCCCCTTCACAAGCTTAGACCATTTGAATTCACAAGTTAAACAGATAGGGCAGACCGAAATCACTTAAACGGATTGAAATTTTTGACCCAACCTACTTTTAAAATAGATAAAATAGATCGACCTAGGAGTCATAACTCACTTGTTCAACTTTATATATAATATATCTTCAAATGTTAAGACTCTCTTTTTGGTGTCCTTATGCATAGAGGATGAATTTTAAAAAAGTTAGAGTTTCTCAACTAAAAACCTAAAATGTTAAATTCTTTAATAGCTATCAAAACCGTGATTCTATTAATCTTTTCTTTTTCGTTTTTTATAGGTGATTCTACTATTTATTTGAATATATAGAATAATTATAATCATATAAAACCGTACAAAATCAGTAAAATTATAAATTTTGATAAATTTATAAGATTATATATCAAAATTTATAATTTTACCATTTTCGTACCTAAATGATTTTATGTCAATTTTAATTAAGAAAAATATTATAAAATCATAAATTATTAGAATCATAGAGTTGACTCGTAATTTTGACAATTATAAATTCTTTTTTTTTTTTTAGTTGTTGTTTTAATTTAAGTTTTGTATTATGAATCTTGTAAATAAGAAAATAAATTTTAAAAAATTAGAGATGACGCGTAAAATTCTTTTAAGAAAAGAATTCTTTAAAGCAGTATCGTAGCACCTAAGAATCCAAAATGGGATCGCTAGCATTGTAGATGGTCTATAGATAATGTGTTGCAAATAATCGTTAGTCAAAGAGTATAATTATAGTATAGTAAATTTAATAATTAAAAATTTAATAAAATATGATGTACCTAGTACTACTTAAAACATACACACCCTCTCTTTCATAAGATGTTGTCATGTGACCATATTTTAGCATTTAAAACATAATTTTAAAAGTTTCTTTAATCAATTAAGATTATTACAATATATTATAATATAATGGTATTATTGTTGATCTTCTATCGCAATATATTAGGGTTTAAATCCTTTTTAATACATTAGTTTTTTCGTTGTCCTTGTGGTTGTACACAGTATATTATTGCGTTTAATGCTATAATAATAATTTTTATATGTTGTTGATAACATGTATATTCTATTGTGTACTTAATGGGCAGGCTCCACGTAGACAATGTTGTGACATCATCAACGGTGTTCATTCAAATGAGAGCGGCCTTCAAGTCAAAATCAGAGGTTGCCATCCTTTCGAGAGCGTAACACCACCTTAGATGTATAAGATGTAATTAATAGGTATATTTTAAAGTTAAGATGCTGAAAAGTGATTTACATGAAATCCAAGACTTTACAAAATATTAAACATTTTTACGAATAGTTTTGATAAATTCATTCAAATAATCCGAATTACAATATTTTATGTCTTTTTTTTTTTTTCTTTTTCTTCCATAAATATCATGGAAGAAAAAAATTTCAGACATGATCTACCTCATAAGAAAATTTTATACTTTTACGGTCTATTGTATGTAATTAGTAAGTCCAAGAAAGGTTATAAGCTATAAAGAAAACGTACAATATACACAATATTTATGAATTTGGGGATATTTATGAAGTTCACAATTAACGTGCCAAATCTAAGTAAATTTGCCAGCCAATGGTAATTTTATCCAAATACGAGAATAATTATGAAGCAATTTCCGTTGAACATCATGACTTTGACGTTACGAACTTTAGCGATCAATTATACGATCATATAGTACATTTGCAAAATATAGATAAATTATGATGAGTAATGAGTCATATTACGTTTTCCTAAGGTCCTTTATTAAATAATAGAGTAAAATGACGAACTTTGGTACTTCTACAATGTTTAAAGAAAAGTTATGAAATAAGAAAATTAAAGAAGATTGCAAACAAGAACGAATTTACGTTCAGAGTTAAATTATATGATGGTGTGCAGGACATTCATGAATAAATAGAATTTTACGAAGTTAACCATTTCTTTTATAACTAAAATCCATCCATTGATTTTAAGCATTGCATTCACTGCAATTCAAATGCAATGACCACGTACATGCTACATAATTGTTGTACATGTGATCTAAAAGGAATGACATGCACGGTATGGAGGGGATGATCAAAATACATGTAGACAATCTTAAAAGACTCTAATTCACTTGTAAATGATGAAAAGCATTTAAGTTCTTCAAAGATTCGATTATTTAATCTTTTGAAGAGAGAATTTGACAACATGAGAACATTTGTGTAGAATTAGTGATCAAAATGAGGATGGAAATTATGCATTTATAGAAGTCATCAATGTCATCTGTCAAAATGCATTGATGATCAATTGCCCATATTAGCCCCTTCACTAATGAGTCCCTAAATGGGCTCTCTTTAGATTCAAACCTAGTAAAAGCTATAAATGTATGGCCTTGTTTGTCATGCCCCAAACTTGATAAGTCGTAACAACCTCTATAAACTAATCTAAGCTAGAAGTTATTCTCTTTAGCTACTAATATAGATACAATCTACAAAAAGTAAACAATAACTCAATCAACTTTGAAGTAATCAAATGTACACTTATAGTATATAAGACTTATAGCGCAACACGTTACAAAACATATTTTTACATATCTAAATATAGTTTAGATCTTTTTATATAGTTTTATACACATCAGAAGTTGGAAAGTTTTCAAAAGAATTATACAACTCTATAAGAAGACTTTATTGCATATAGTAGATATATCAGTGAGCCAACAAAAACTATAAAACTTCCCAAAATGACCTTATAATCTTTCTACAAAAGAAAAAAAAAAAGTAACATGAGCATTGATTTACTCATAAACTTCAACACCTTACTTTCCAGCTCATCAAAACTAACTTATGGATAATTGTAAAAAGGCATCTTCGGGTACTATTCTATACTTGTAAAACAATCTATTTGGATGTGGGCTCAGTTAGGTTAATAAGAAGGGATGAAGTCATAAGAGTACATTAACAAATATGGTTGTCTAATCATTGTTTAAATGAAAATGCAATAGGCAAATGATAGAGCATCGCATAATGTTTAATTAGTTCATTGTGAAGTTAGAAAAATTTTGTTCGCTTTAACCTAGATTGAAGAGTTTCAATGTGACACTATTAAACCAAATTCGCGCTTATACAATGGAGAACACCCTTATCCCTTAACAACATTTAAACCATAGTTCCTAACTTTGTCGCGATCCCCTCTCCTATTACTTAATTCGACTAAAGGTAGAAAAAAAACCATTTCTGCTATCCTTATTGAAGCGTCAGTATTCAGTCTAACAATCTAATCGTTACTCTTATTGCATTATCATGAATGTCAGGTTAGATTTTAATCAACTTAAGATTAGTTTAGATTATAAGGTGAGCGACCAAGTTCATACATGCTATACATGATATGCTCAAGTAAAAAATAGTACTCAGAGTTTAACTTCCAATCATTAATCAATATCATAAGTACACACATAGCACATGCATAAACAATTTAGCTATAATCACAAACAAGCACTCTTAATTCTCTAAGTATCCTGGTAAGATACTTTGACATGCTATGAAGCATCGATCCCAATTTACCTCCACTTACTGGTAAATTACTCTTGACAGTTGCCTCCTTGATCTTTAGTCATCCCTAAAAATATACAATAGATTAGTTTTTAAGCCTTAACTCATTAACTATTAGTTTGTTTTATATGTTTTTGGTTGTTTCATTATAAATTTTATAAGTTATTTCTACTTAAAAATCATATTTTCTTAACTGTTCATTGAATTTTATAAGTTACACTAAATTGCCAAGTTCTCTAAGTTAGGTTCTAAGTGGTTTTATAGTAGTTTTCTTTAGTAAAAAATCTTTTGAGTTACTCTCTAAGTTATACAAAGGTTATTTATGATACCAATTTTATTATCTGAAACAGCCTCTAAATTTCTCCAAGTTAAGCTCCTTATTAAACTACCTTCTAACCTACTATCCAACTCTATTATCTTTAGAATTTTTAAGAAAATCACCATCCAGCCAAGCTTTTGAGTCTTCTGCTTTTACATTTTATTCATAAATTTTGCTTCTGACTCAATCTTTGAGTATTATTCTAGTGCATAACTTATTCACAGAACCTTTGAGTTATCTTTTGCCTTTCACCATTACTCTTAATTAGTTAATTTACTCACTTTTTCTTACAAATTTCCATTATAGCATCAATTTAAAACTTCAAGTAACACTTTAAACAACCTTCCTTAGCTTCATTACTTCTCAACTCCTTATATATGACATCTTAGTTCATCAATTTATCCAAATCTAACAAAGTAATCAAGTTACAAACTTCACTTTTAAAGACTAAATCACAATTTCCTATAACTCCTTACTTTACTACTTAATTCAACCACTCCAGAATAGTATAAATACTCCAATAATTAGTCAAGCTCATAATTTAAGTGAGGTTATTGGGAGAAATAAGTTACTTTTCACCAAAAACACAATTTAATACATAGTTTAGGGCTAAAAAATCAATTAAAAATTTACAAAATAATTTCACAAAAATGTTTTACATAGGAATTCAATATTGATTTAGGATAGTCTATAAAAAAATTTTAAAGTGAAAATTACTTCATTAGCCCTATTTATTTTAATATCGAAAATTGTCTAAATTTATCAATTTCTTAAGGATGTATATTGTAGTTAGTAAATTTGTACAAAATAATATTTTGCATAGATTGTATTCATGAAAATATGTGGGACTAATTTTTTTTTATATAATTTTCTAGACATATTTTATATTTTTACAAAATTATATAAATTCATACTAGAATTGGACATCGCTAGAAAATCTAGCTCTAGCCATCCACAACGGCTCCCTCCTTATTAGAAGCTCTACTAGCTAGCTGCTCCTTATAATGAGGTGGTTGGTTAACTTCTAACTTCTCCTTATAGCAATGAACCACCCAACCACCTAAATCACTCTCTGATTTTGTAATTTTTCCTAAATTTAGCTCTTTAATCTTCTGATCCTTACTCAATTTTTCATCAAACCTTCTTTGTCTGTATAATTGCTAAAGAGCATTTTCTAGATTTTTAGAGTGTTTTGGATGCTTCGAATGACTAAATTCCTCTCTCTTCAAGCCTATTTCCCTTAAATACTAAGCTTAATTTTCATGACATCTTGATTTACTTCTTAAACACATGTCCATAGTAATTCGACATGCCTAACCATCTTAATCCCAACTGCCCATGTGTTTCCTATAATTTTTTATGAATTTACTATGATTTTCTTACTCATTTTAACTTAAAATATAAATAATCGAGTATTTTATTTAATTATAGGTATATATATTTAAAAATTGCACATGACACATACATACATATTCTATATGTTATATTATATCCCATAATAATTTTACTACCTATATAATTTATCTCTAAAGTTTATAAACTATCAAAGCTATTCTACGCGATTATGGTAAATAATATATAATGTAGTTGAATTATACTATTTTAGCTATATTATTATTATTTTATTATATTTTTAGTATTTAAGTCCATTAGGTCTTCTCGACTAATGTCCTAAGATAATTTGTAAGTTTTTAAGTTAAGCAGATTAATTTCACTAACACCCTAAATTTATCAACTCGATTATTATTCATCAAGTACAAGCTCACATTGTTGATAAAGGCCTTCTTAAATGTACGAGTCGTATTGGCAAATGTTGTTATCAAGTGGGCTAATTCAACTTACCTTACTCCAACCCACCATATCAAATCTCCTATAATTATCTCAATTCATGGACTTAGCTTTATGGGTCCTATAACTTTAATGCAACAAGTCAAATCCATATGTTTACTGAGTTCAAAACCTAAAATCATATTTAATTATCCATATAGTTCTAAGTATAATTTAAGTAATATAAGAATTTTAAGATATAAACTTTAAAAATTTTAAGGTGTTTTAAGAAAAATCATTCATAATATTTTAGTTAGATTACAAATGTTTAGGTATTTCCAAAAGGTTTTTTTTTTTTTTTACTTATTTTATAGGAAAATAAGGAGGTATAAACATTTATGTAGCTACTGCAATTGGTGTACACTTATGAAGCATCAAGAGATGTTAAGAGGCTACAATCAACTTAAAGATAATTATAACAGAGACAACCTATATTTGCCTTTAATTGAAAATATAAAGGATATGTATTTTAAGTGATGCAAACCATAGCCCGTTTACTTGGTTATAATAGTAATTCTATTCCTTTTCATTTCTTAAAGAAGATCTATTATGACATTTCATTGTATTTTAGCTTCTTAATAACAATCTCATTATGAATCATGTTTTAAAAGATATTGAACCCATCAATAGTTACTTACTAATGGATTTGATTCCTTTCTCTCAAAATGTCTTATAAAAAATTTGAATATCCAAATGGCTCCTTTGTAATAATTATTACATTACAATCTTATTTCTTTTAGCAAAGTGCATAGGTTCATGAATAAAACACCCCAAAAATTTGTATAAAGGCGAGGGTAGATTAGTATCTTACTGCTCTCTTGATTTATTTTAATTATGTCACATATCCCCCGTTTTTGCAAAATTAGAAAACTTAGTAACAAATCCTTTCCTCTTCTTACCTTTTGTTTTCTTTTCTTCACTAAATCATAGATCTCAGTTTTCTCTCTTACTTACTTTGTGCCGCTAGCTCTTTCTTTTACCCCTTCTCTCTTTCACCACTCTCCCTTTCTTAGGAACCTTACACTTTTTTCCTTTCCAATTCTAAGAAAATCCTTGCTTACTTTTCCTTTCTCACTTATCGTTTAAGGATTGAAAATCTCACTAGGATTTTCATGATTGCAAGGTTACATATTATGGGTTATGGAAAGAATCCCTATAGGTGATAGTAAATGATTGGTATGTTTTAGGATTTTGTGAATTCAATCATAAAATTTTTAACTGAAAATTCATTAATGGTTAAATCAAATGTAGTCGCATAAACCACTATGCTTTGTATTGTTTGCATATGTGTAACATATGTGCATTCTCTCTTTTTCTTTCTTTCTTTCTTTCTTTCTTTTTTTTTTTTTTTTTTGTTCTTCTTTTGATTCATGATTCTTATAAGATTGACTCAATTTAGAGCTTGTACTACAATTAAATTTTAATCAATGAAATAAGTGAGATCTTATAAATCCTTATTGGTTGTTATCAGTTTAAGATTCAATATATTGTTGAAAATGGGTTTTATTGTGTGGCCATTTGAATGATTGGAGACTATGAAAAGATTCATTATGGAATGTGCATTAGGGGTGAATGTGTTTCAAAGTGTAAGTTCAACATAAAAGATTACACAAACAATCACATATCCATTCAAAAGTGGAAAAAGAAAGGAACTACATGTCTATTGCCACCCTTTCCTACTAGTCTACTGCTTCCTTACCAATTAGCTATCATATCCTTTTTGTTACCTTAGTTGACCTTGCACTCTTGAAAGTAAATCGAGTTAGCTCTCCATAGGTTTTGATTAATGTGTTTTAGGTCATTGTTGTACAAAATAAGTAGGAAATCATGATACATGTGTAGGATTTATAATACTTTAACATAATAAAGATTTTAATAACTTCTATTAATTTAATCTTAAGATTTCATCATTTTGTAGTTATTCTAAAATGATGAGATGGCTACTAAGTACAAAGTTACCTTGCTTGGTGTTTACGCTTGTAAGACTAATAATGAACCTAAAACTATTGAAATATTAAGTCGTTTTACTAAGTGTGCCTACAACATAGCTAAGTGTACTTGAGTATCAAAAGTTGTCATCAAGGACTAGAAGTTTGTCATCTTATAAAGGTAGTGATCTAAAATATTTTAATGCATAGATTAGGTGCTAATGCCATACATTGCATAATTTTAAAGAAAATCCAACAATTATTTTCCTAACACAATTTGTCACATAGCTTATTGAAACAAACTCCACAAACTATAATTTCCTACAAAAAGATATGCAAATATATCTAAACAATAATAGCACTAATTTTTAGTATCAACAATTAATTTCTAACACAATCCCCAATTTTTAAGAACAAAAGTGAAAGCTTTCCAATCAATGCACAATGAAGAACTTATTTTTATCCACTATTGTAGTTATCAATAACAAAAATCTCTAAGTTCAACTAAATGCACTCTTAAGCACAAAAAAGTTTGGATCTTTATCAAACACAAAACACAAGATTTAATTCTTAGCAACTATGTTAATCTAATAACTACAACTAAACTACTCAAGAGGAAAATAGACAATTTTAATGTTCCTAGCAAATCTAGTATCAATAACTAACCTTCCCTAGCAATCAAGGTAAAAGTTGACATAAACTTTAGTATAAATACAAATTGTTTGCAAAATTAACTAGCATACATTAGTGTACCAGATGCATGCAGTAATAAACTAATGAATAACTAGCTCAATTCCACATGGAAGATAGTACTAAGTGGTAGATTCTAGCTTGTTGACTCTAATTTAAAACCAACTAAATGAAGGTTAGGTTTTCTATGACTAAAAATTAAATAAAATATATTTATGGTAAATTATATGAACTACATTTAAGCATGAGATTAGAACCTCCTATCCTCTAAAGTTCGTACATTCCATGTATATAGTGTATTATTATTAACTATGTAGGTTTTAGACAAACTCACTAGAACTCATCTCTAGTCATGAGCAACGAAATTCTCTTTATAGTGAAAGCATTAAAGTAGTTTTTGAAGATCCTTATTTGGATCGCTATACCATATAATTTATAAAGATTTTATTACATTATCTTACTTAAACCTAGGTAAGAGCCAATTTTAAGGCTAGTTTCAACCTATAACTAGTTTGTTGGTTCATAGTTCAAGAACCAACTTAAGGGCCTCCACCAGTTCATAAGGGTAAAGGTGGATTAGCCTTGCCTCTAAACCCATCGAGTTGAACTAAGAGCAAAAATAAATATATAATATATATGCATATCATATATAGTATTTTTCTTTTTATATTTTGTTATATATATATAAATACATATGATATATATGTATGTATATGCAATATTGTATATACTATTTACATGTGTAATTTGCACAAGAAAAATGTTACATATTACACTTTATGTATGTAAATAAATATAATATACATATATAAATATATATATAGTAAATATATGCATATATAACATATATATATGATATATTATATGCAAAGAGATAAANTATGCATATATTTACTATAAATATAAATATATATATAGTAAATATATGCATATATAACATATATATATGATATATTATATGCAAAGAGATAAAAAAGTTAAAAAAGAATGAGGAAAAAATATTTAGTTTAAGGACCTAAGAACTAGCCCAAAACTGATCCTAAGAGAGCCAGTCATGGTTCAGCTTTTGCTTAAACCATGACTGTTAATTTCGAGCTAAGTTGAACCAATCCCATGGTATAATCTTGCTTATTGGACTTCAGTTGATTCAGTAATGTGTTAATTGTACTTCATTAGTTTTTTGTAATATGTACTTAAGCTTACAATTTTAGGTTTTATTTACACTAATTTCTATATTTTCAGTGATTACATAATTTTGACAATATTAATCATTATTGTTATATTAATGAATGATATATTAATTTTAAATATTAATAATTTATAATTAGCCATTTAATTGAATTTACATTAAATTTCTAATTAAGGAAAAAAAAAACTATCTACATAGGGAATTTTTACTAAATAGCCCTATAGACTATGTAATATGCCACGAACTTATTGTGTGTCCCTTAACCCATGATTTAAATCGTTGGTTAGTAATTTAAAAGCAAATCTTAATGGACTATTGAAAGTAGTGATTTAAGCTAAGCTATGAGAGTTCTACTAACCAAAAGCTATAGTTTTTTCACCCCTCATAACCTTCTTTTGTAGGTTATTCAAAAGTGGAATGGCATAAGAACCAAGTGTAGAGTATTACTTTTTCCTTTATCTATTCTCGTATTAGTAGTGAAATAATTAGCCTGATGGTAAGTTGAAAGATGTGTATTTGTTGATGATGTGGTAGTCGGTTGTTTTAGAGAGGGATGCAAAATATAGGATTTATGTATATACATAGTTTTACATAAGGCTTTTGAAAGGGTTTCTTGTTTTGTCATTTAGTAGGAGATATACCAACTATCTACGGTCCCAAATGATCATTATGTCCCATAAAATGAGTATACGTATAAATCTTCTCCATATATATAGTCATTTATAGGTTTTGATATATATATATCTACAGGTGTTGTATTTGATTATAAATAGGTTAACAAGCATGTAAGATAGATAACATCCCATGCACTCCGATCATGAGACGATTGCTCTGCAGTGGATCTACACATTGAATAATAGCTTTTAGGAGTGCCCTTATTAAACCTCACACGGTGGTAAAGGTGAAACCAGAGTTGCTAATTAAGGATTCAACAGTGAGTTTTTGGCCTCAACCAGCCGATTAAAGTCATTAGGATTAGTCGATTAATGGATCCCGATTTTAGTGATAACTAAATCATTCGACCATTTTATTCAAGCGTCAGGTTTTGTTTATTTCATGAAGTAAGGCTGTAGGAACCGAATTATTGAGGAATTTTTTACTAGAATTAATTGGTTAGGCTAAAAGTTGACTGAACTAATTGACTAAACATAGATATAATATGACAAAAATGCTCAAGATACATGTATTAAACCATAGGCTTAATGTGAAAACTTTAGCTGCTTTAGAAATCCTAACCACCAAGCCCTCAATACCTGGCTGCCAACTACCTACCTGGTCCATCAATGAGGAATTGAACCCATGGGTCACTTGAGCTATCATGGTGGTCTAAGTGATTTAGTATTGGTGGCTCGATGGTTAGATGGTCGTTGGAAGCTTGTGGTTTGCCAACTACTAACTGAGAAGAAAAAATGGCAACTTTTGAGACCTTGCTAGGCATATTATATTTTCTTACCATGTTAAGCAGTCATTTTTCAAAAGCAAACGGGTTAAATTACTTCAAGAATATATCAAGGAGAGTATGCATTGCTTCCTCGTAAAAAAAAAAAGATTCAATAGATATTACATATCACGTGTTATATATACGTAACATGTAGATACTAAGAAAATATTGAAATGAACATTAATGAAAAAAATAACTTTCAAATCAATTACTATGTATATGTCAACATTTTATTAGTACTTACACACCATTTATATAACACATGACGTGTACGAGCGAAAAAAGATTCAATAGATAATACATATTACGCGTTATGCACATATAATGTATAAATACTAATAAGATATTGACATATATATTATATGTAAATTATATGCTATAATTAATTTATAAACTATTCTACTATTAAACTTTCTAAAAGAAGAGTAAGCCTTGGAATTATAGTGATTTATCATTCCACCATCAAACTTTCTAAAAGAAGCCAAAGAAATTTGGATTGAGAATATCCGCAAACTAGACTGCTATTTTAATTGGTTATCCTTATTCTAATTCAAGTGCAATTATCTTCATCTTATTTTCAATCTTTTCGGCACCTTTTTAAACTATACGTTTAACAAAATAAAATATTAAAAAAGATAAATATATATATACTCTTTTTATATAATTAAATTCCTATATCATATCTTTATAAAGTTAAGACTTATTTATCATTACACTTAAGGAATCGATATCTTAAGCTAAATTCAAATAGGAATTAACGTTTAAAACATTTAAATAAGATATTAATGTTATAATATGTAGTTCAAACAGAGGATGCCATTAACTTGTTATTATAACACAATTAACCCTATCTGATGTGGTTGTTACGTGTTATATAGTGCCCAAGTAGTGCTGACAAGGCTATTTTAATATGAGTTAAAAAAAAAAAAAACAAAAAACAAAAATAATATGAAATAAAAAAATAAAAGATTTTGAAAAATAATAGAAAGGATAGAAAAGGGAAAAATGTAAGGAAAAAAAAACTAAATTATATATATATATATATATATATTTAGAGAGAGAGAGAGAGAGGAGATAACCTTATCGTATTGTGAACCTACTAAGACCATATTATTTTAGAGTTATAGGATAAATTCCGAGTAGCTACTTCTCGTAACTTGTTTCCATAGGATAACGTATAAAAACAAAGTTAAGATACTATGTATTCACCATAGAATACTAGTTTATATGTTAAAGTTGTGTATACTTTAAATTATTGTTTGACAAGTCTATTAAAAAGGTTTGGTTGTGTACAAAGTTTTACTATCATTAATAAAAGTTTTGCCAAAAAAAAAAAAAATTTGAAATCTATCATTAAAAAGAGTAAGTTTACTTTCTAATCTACTATTTGTGAAGATAAAAGTAGCATGTATTAAAATTCCATTTCTATGAGTTTATTGTTTAATGAATAATAATATTTTTCATAAATGCTTTATCATTAAATATGTGTAATGTTAAATTCATAAGGAAAAATAAAAAATTACATGTTTCACAGGGTGCCATATAACTTATAAAATCTTTAAGCTACAGAATAGTTTTAAGATATTACATAGTAGATTTTGATTTTAAAAGTTTGAAAACTTATACATAAAATAGGTTACAAATAAATAAAACTTTATGCATCATTCACTCTATACCTTCTCACCTACATATATACATATATATATATATAAGATTCTAAAAACGTAAAAAAAATGAAAATTTGGAGAAAAAAAAAAGAAAAAAGATCATAAAGCTTAAAAAATTGTAAAAATGAACTAAACTACATAATTACATCTATATAAATTAATTTAATTAATTAAAATAGTAAATATTTGAAATTAAAAAAAAAAAAGTAAAAAGAGCCATAAAAAGAAAGAAAAAAAGTCCAACCACTCTTTAGCCTCGGATGATTAGATTTGCCACAAAAAGAGATGAGTCATGACCCTACTTAAAGAAAATGGAACATTCAACCCACTAAGGGGTTGCAGATGAATGATCATCAAATTTGAAAAAAGTAAATAAATAAATAGCATATAAATTAGATAGTTTTTTAATTATTAAATTTTAAGTCGTTATAAATTAGATGCAGACAAAAATAATACCCTAAATTAATAGAATGATGATCATTCACGCAGCCCACAATGCTGTTATCCACCATCCAATGTGAAAGTGGAACCGGGGACCCATTTGCCACCTCTTAACATAATGGTCATTACCGTGTATCGTATAAAACACTAACAGACTTGTACTAGCTCGTCTAGTCTTTTCATAGTAATAATTGTTTTTGTCTCCATTTACTTTGGGAAAAGTTTTCACGATAATATATAACGTAAATTAATTAATATCATATGAATATTAATAAAAAGTTGAAATTTATAAATATAAATAACATTTTTTTTAATTATGTATTATTATTAATATTTATATATTATTTATTAATTTACATAATATATTAATGTTAAAATATATTTCCTTTACTTTCATTCATGGAGAGAAAGTTCCTAGGATTCTTCGTCCGCCTACGTTTCCTTCTCTGATTGTGTTAGACACGACAGGATTAAGGAGTGGGTTATGTTAATTTGGTAGTCAGTCAAGGTCAGGTTCAAGGTAATGACGGAAGTTCTCTTGTTTACTTCCTTTGGCGTGAAACGGAACGACGTTGTTGATCTTGATATTTTGCCTGTAAAGGCATTAACATTTCCGTGTGTGAAACTGAAACAATCCTGGTGCCAAGTGTGAAATCATGAATAATGAGTCGTGATGAAACGTCTGAAACTTCATGGTACATTATCTAGACTTGGTCATGGAAGACAACATTGAAATGACATATTTTAGCGGAGGACTCATGCCCTCTTGGGTCCGACTAGCGGAATTTCCAAACACGGAAATCTAGCCTCCAATTCACAAATACAGAAAATAAATAAAGAATGTTGGTTTTCGTAGGGTATTAACTAAAATTAAATCTATGCATAAATCCCTCGAGTTACTTTTAATATTTGCCTAAATTTGATTCGATAATAATTAAGTAGAGTTTAATCTTAATTCCTTCAAATAGCTTATCGAGTTAATCTTGAATTTCATAATATAATATAATGTTTGGCTTAAATAACTCATGAATCTAATGTAGCTTAAATTGACTTATAAGTTAATCAACTCCTATTGAGTCTCGATAGAGGTAGCAATTGTTCAAATGATATGATAACACGAGACATGACACTCTTTTATTATGAAATACAATTATCAAGAAAAACACAACACTCGACAAAATGATATGATTATAATTTTAAGTACAGTTTGAACTTAAATTTATAAACTTGATCGATTTTAGAGTCAAGCTAAGCTTAAGTTCAAACCTTTAAATTTTGAGTCGAATTCATATGTAAACTCCGCATCATATCCTCTTTACTCGATTAGTTTATATGTCTATTATGAAAATACTTATTGAAAAGTCAAGAAAAATATATTGTTTTTATATATATAAATTTTACAAAACGTATAATAAGAGTTGAAAATCATTTTTTTTTTTTTTAAAAAAAAAAAGAAGCTTTTTCTAGAACTCCAATAGTGTCCACAACGAGACTCTATAAAAATATTTATTCAGAGCAATGGTCCCGTTAGCAATAGAGGGGCAGCCCACGTCTTCATGTATGGTGGGTCAATGGAATTAACTGATTTGGACTTCAATAATGAATTAGTGGGGCCTACTAATCCAACCCTTATGTATGCTTCCATAATGCATTTACCAAAATGATCTATTATCTTGCTTGGAAATTTCTTGCCTGACACACTTGATAGCAATATCGAAATCCTCGCAATTATTTGTCCTGACTATTTATAATCTTAGCATATCCACTAGTTACAAAATGGGGGGTCCTGCACTAATTTAGTAATAGATAATAAGCAACTCTGAAGAAATATAAATTCATTGAGTGTTCACATTGGGATTATCAATCAATGAAATTCATTTGCGAGTTCAACTCTGATTAAATCAGCTTAACTAAAGTAAATTATCAATCAAGCTCCACCTTTAGTATTTTTTAACTTGTGAGCCTAACTAAAACTGTGTTAAGTTTAAGTATTGTAGATGGTTTATTTGGTAAGAGCATCCACACCCATTAGGATTTTATTTACAATTCTTAAATACTACATCAATAACTTAAATATCTTTTTTTTTTTTTAAGAACATTTTCACTTTATCTGTGAAGTTCTTAAATAAATTTCCATAATATTTATTATTTTTTTTTTATGGGAAACTTTTAACAAAACCAATGCTTAACAAAAAATAATAATAATAATGCTCTAAGGACACCATGCAAGAGAGGTCATTTACCAAGAAAGAGTAAAGGACCCATTTGATAAGGACTTTCATATGGGTCCTTTGTTTTGGAAACCTGCACTAAAAATCTCCGCCAGTGATGCCCCGATAAGTTATTCTAAGTTTATTCTATGGAGCTAGTAATAGGATCAAGAGAGTTAAACTCATTTATTGAGGGCCTTAAAAATAATTTGGCTCAATGAAATTGGATTTTTCAACAAATATTTAAGTCAAACGTCGGGCATCCTTGTAGTTGTAATCATGAACCACACAACCGGAGAGATCAGATTTATCATATTTAAGTTATTACTAGTGATATAAAAATAAACTCATCACAATTCATGGCATTTTCTTTACAAAACACACACTTAACCACCTAGTTCATATAATATCTTATTTTATATCACTCTTAAAATATATATAATTTTTCTTTACAAATTATAAGACACACAATTAGTTACTCGAAATTTGACGAGTAGAATTTAGAGTAATTGATTAAAAAATCCGATCAAACCTAAATTATCAAATAAAGTTAGAAATATTAATAAAAATAATTCCGTAAGTTCAAATTTAAGAAAATAAGTAATAAAATTAAACAATATAAAATTTTTAAATTTTAAGTATATTACTTGTTATTTATCGAAAATACATAAAATATATTCCGATAACTAACGAATCACTAGAGATAAATTATATGCACATTAAAAATCATAAAATAACTTAAATAATATTTAATAGTATTTATTTATACTATATATAAATTTACATATAGGTAGAAATACACGTAATTACTTAAAATACGCGAAATAGGCTAAAATAATGTTAAAAATTCATAAATAATTAAGGAAAAAATAGAAAAAATGAGGAAAACTCTAAAAAGTGGTCATAACAATCTAGAATTGAAGAAACAAAATCAACCAATTAAAATGCAATAAATAGAAAGTGAAAAAAAGAAGAGATAAGACAATTATCTTGTCTAATTAATGCACAATAATTCTCCAACACCTTTATAAATAGCAAGAAAATTTCAAAAGCTCATTTGGTCAGTTTGGAGAGTGAAAAGAATAAAGAGAACCAAAATAATGAGTGTTTAGACTAATTACAAAAAAATTACTCAAATCTATATAATCAAGGCCTTAGAGAAGAATCAACACCAGATAAGCACCTAAGAGTGGACGGCTGCCACCACCACACGGTAGTGGCAGCACCCAGACCAGCCGATAATGCTATGGCGGTCGACGATGGCCGGAGCTACCCACACAGTTAAGTTCGATTTCCAATCCGATTTTGTTTAATTTTGTAAAAATATTAAATATTCCTAGAAAATTATGAAATTTGATATCCTAAGATTTTTAAGTATGTGGATTTAGGGAAAAAATTTTATTTTGATGATTTTGTATTTAGAAATATACTGTCCTTAAGAAACCGTATAAACCCAAACTTTATTTAAATTAAAAATAAATGATCTTAAGAGTGTAGTTTTAAGCCTAAAATTTTTATGTAGACTACTTAGGTGACATAAAACAATGCCATGAAGCACTTTTTCAAAAATTAATTTTCAAAATTTTTAGATAATTTTTAGACTTTAAAATGATGCCTAAAATAGATGATTAGGGCTAATTAAATAATTAAATGGTTAATTACCGATTTAGTGCATAATTATATGTTTTAAGAAATTGAAATCTGATGAAGTATGATAATTGTAGCATTTAGGGTGTTAGATGTAATTATTAAGGTAATTATGTAGTAAATAAGTAATATTAAAAAATAGTAAATTTTAAGTTAATTTTATAAATTAGGGTAATTAGGTGTAAAATCTAATTTGGAATGAATTTAGACATTTTGAAATGTTAATTGATGTTGGGAAATAATAATTAGAGTGATAGAAATATTAGATATGTGTTATGTACATAATAAGTGATAATACATAATATGCAATTATTCGAAATATAATAAATAAAAGATATTAAAATAAAAACTGATATTATACAAATAATAGAAATATATAATAAATCTGATAGAAAACTTAAATTTACGTAATTATATAAAAAATGTAAAAATTTCTTACATCATGAGTAAATTCAATATACTAATAAGGATTTAAGTGTACCAAGTAGAATAAAATACTGACTTAGGGTAATTATGGTATTTAGTATACCCGAAAATAATGTGATTAATTTCATATTATGAGTTGAAACGAGTTTCTAGGATTCGTATATAAAACTATATTTAGAAACTGAACTAAAACCTAATTTAGAAATCGATGCGGAAATTGAACCAAAACCTAGCCCGAAACCGAGAATAATTGTACAAGATTTAAGAACCTAGATAATTGGACATATTAAACCCTAAATCAAAGATAACAATAAGTGTTATAGGATACCTATGGCAATTATATAAAAACTGAGACAACGTTGGTATTATAAGGATCATTGGTGATGAACTAAACAAGTACCACCTAGAGTGAGTAAGCGATGAGTCAAGGTAAATTAGGATTAATACGTTACTGTTTTGTAGAGACTTGAGATTATACTTAGTTGTGCTTGTTAGATAGTTGGATATATGCATGTGCTTAATTATGAGTGATGCTATGATTTTGTTTGTTGTTCTAGCTTATATTGTATGAAATGGTTGATAACCCTAAATTGGACTTAATAAATATATGATTTGCAACCATAAACCGGACTTGCATAGCAACCTATTAGGGGAATATTAGGATTCTCCGACCAAATATTGATCCCTTCGAAAGGGATAGCGCTAGATAACATAATGAGTCCCTTTTTCATTCTTAGTCGAACTAAGTGACAGATGAGAAAGTCGCAGTAAGGGTGAAGTTAATTGTTCGAAGGTAGTCATGGGAGAAGCGACATCTCAATTGCACAAGTTTGGGTTTGGTCGTGAGCTGTTGCATTAACGGCAACTCTTCAACCCAATTAGAGTTGGCACAATTTCTCTAATCTCACGGTAGGCCGGACAACATCGTACAATGGCATTTGCTTGAACATACATTGCACCTAATAATTTGGTTGATAACTTTGTTTGTGTTTGTAATTGTGGTTTAGTTTTAAGTCTCCATCCTAACTTACTAAGCTGTAGTTACTCATATTCCTATAGTCATTGTTGCAAGTGTTAGCGATGAAGCGGCCTATAATCACCTTGACGTTAGCAACTGTGAAATCTTAGGGAGTGAGAATGTAAACAGAAGAGCAAGTTCATTCTCTAGTTAAGTTTATTTTAAAGCTTTTAGCATTAGTTTACAAATTACTTAATTAAATTGTAACTAGATTGCTAAATCTTGTAAGATACTCAGATTATTTTAATGTAAGTATGTACTTTTTTTTAAGTTCATAAGTAAAAACCTTATTTAAATTATGAATTGTTTTCTTTAAAATGGGTTAGTCTTAAACGCCTTATATAAATCAAGTCTAAGATAGCAATTGTATGACTGGTTTCTATTTTAGAATGGTTTACACGGCGAGACTGTTACGACTCTATCACTTCGAACCGTGATACAAATCATATACCTCACCATGGAGTTGTGCGACTCCTTGGGTAGTCAACAGCCATTGAAAGCTCCTTTTTTTATTTATGGAAAAAAAAGAAAAGAAAAGAAAGACTAATGAAGTCGCACAGCCCCTTTACGTTCTAACGAATTTTTCTTTAAATTTCTTGTTTTTTTTTTTAAAAAAAAAGGTAATGACTAAAGGTGATCACCCACCATCCTAATAGGTCGAATGACCCTCTTTTATAAGTGGGTCACAACCCATTAAGCAAGTAAAACCCAAATGGGCCACTACATGATCAAAGGGTGGTCGGTTAAACTTTTTAATTTTTCTTTTTTATTCCATATTTTTTCTAAACTTTTAGATTTTTTCATTTTTTTAGTAATCTTTTACATTACTTCCTTTTTCCTTTTCCTTTTTTTAATTAAAAAAAGTTGACACATAAGCACCATTTTAATGCCACATGTCAAATAAAGGCCATATCATCTTATTTTAATGCTATTATAATGGTGTCACATGGGATCTTATATTTGAATTTTTTAACATAATATTGATTTATTATTTGAACTTCTTAAATTATTAATCTTTTATTTGAACTCTTTCCCTCATGTGTTATTTTTCTTTTATGAAATACATCCTTTGTCTCTTCAAGTTAAATAAATGTAATAGGCATATAACAACATATATTCTGATATTTATGTAATGTATCTAATGTAATAATGTGCATACATCTCATAATATTATTTACCATATATAATAGATCTTTGATATAAATATAATATATGTTATATATCATAAAGTATATCTTAATATATGATTCTAGAGATGCATTACACGATATATCTTATTTTAATTATAATACATACATATTATATGTACTATGTAAAATAATAGATTTATCTATATTCAAGCTAGTATATATATTATTAATTAATGCGAATATAGGCATCTATATTTTGTGTAAAGACATGCATATATATATATATATATCTATGTATATGTTTATATTTGTGTAGTTCTTACGTACTAAATATTATTACATGTTTTAATTATAGCATAGCATTTAGTATATACATATATGTGTAATAGAAAATATTTTATATTTATTGGTAATACCTAAACACTATCTCTAGTACAAAAATAATATTTAATAGATATAAACCCTAAAAATGTTAATGTAAATGATTAAATTAATTATTTATTAATGTTTTAATATAAGTAGTAGTATATATTTTATTAAAATAATATATAGTATGCAATAATTATAATATAGTCATATTATAAGTAGTATAAAGACATATATATATATATATATATAGTATACATATATGTATTATAATTTTATCAAAAGTACACATATATTATCTTTGTATAAAAAGTAATACTTGGTAGATATATACTCTAGAAATTGTTTATATAAATTCTTTAAAATATATTTTAACATATACCACAATATATATAGTACAATTATAACATATATATATATATATGTCATTTACAATAGAATATATGAAACATGTATATATACAAAAAATACCATATTCAACTATATATCTACAAAGTATGTAATATAGTTTATATGCAATATATAATAATAATCAATAACATATATCTGATTATAAGTCATGTATATTTATGTATATATGTATATACATATATATGTTATGTATATGTGCGTGAATATATAGATACATATATATATATATATATATAATCTGAGTTTTAGCTTTCGAATATAGTTAAAAATCCAATTTTCTTTGTAAAGTTCATAACAAATTTGCGATTCTCCTTTTGAAGTTCAGGAATCGAAATTCTACTTAGAATATGAATAAATTTCAAAGCTACATTTGAACATGCAAGAACGTAATTGCAATTCCATTTCAAGTCTATTCTTATATACTAAGCATGCCATTATATAAGTTACCTAATAAAAAAACTATAACTAAATCTAAAATTAATTTCTAACTTAACATTTTCAAAATTACTAAATAATTTCTAAACATTTTATTTGATAGATTCTATTTACTTATAAACATAACGGATATCTTAACACACAATAAAAAAAAAAGAATATATTTTTTCCTAACTACTATAGTAATAAAAAGGAATTAAAAATACATTTTTAAACAATTTAGATCTTTTCATTACTAACTATCATTAAGGGTGAGTAAGCATACTATAAGTAGAAATAAGGAAAATATAAATCTTTTCATTATCAACTATTATACCAATAAAAATGAAGTTTATTACATCTAAAAATTTTAGCTTCTATACCACCATCTAATATTTCATGTTATATTTATATATACTTTAGTGTTTGTACTAGTACAAGGTAACTCTACCTACTGAACAGGTTATCAGTCATAAACCCATTTTATGCATTTAAGCAGTTTAACAGCTTACTTTTTGCTAAAATTATCACTATTTACCACCAGAAAAAGCACTGCATCTGAATCACCCCCTTCCTCTTAAATAATATACATTACTAAGTGTGGCCTCCATTTGGCATTAGTTTATATTGTGTTTGGGGACTTTTAAGTAAAATGGAAATGAAGAGCTGTGAAGATGAAAAAAAAAAAAAAAAAGAAAGAAATCAAAATAAATAGAACTTTCATCCTCATTTAGATATACGGATCGGAAATAAAGTGACATGGGTAAAAATATTTCCTTTTTTCCTTATTTGATCACATAAAGGAAATAAAAAAAAAAAAAAAAAAGGAGAGAAAAATAGTATCATAATTTTATTTACTCTTTTCCTTACCTCCATTCATAATCTACTTTTCCATTCATTCCGCATATTCTAGTAACTCGCCAACATTTCCATTATTTGCTGTTGATTTCTCTTCAAACATGGAGAGAAAACGAAAGGGCACACGGATTCCTTCCATTTGTACTCTATTCATCTCATTTTGACCCCCCTATTAAATTATTAGAATCATTTCAGCCAATTTCCTTTCTTCTGTATAATTTAAAGTCATCCAAAAACCAGATGTAATATAGTAGTATGTTTCTAATTACCTACCGGGCACCCCTTATAAATATATTTTTAGAGTACGTTTATCAATTGAATATTAATATTTTAACCAACTCTCCTTTTTAAATAATTCTTCATTTTATCAATTGTTACTTCACTAAAGTTATATAGTAATATTTTAAATATTTTAGTCTCATGTTTATTATTTTCATATCAATATATAAAATATTTTCTAAAATTAGTGTACTTGGTATGGAAATATATGTTAAACGCCTATGCTTATGTAGGCACTTCAATGAAGTTAAACTCTCTATGGTGTTTGTACTTTATCAAAAAAAAAAAGAGAGGATGTTTAATACGAGATTATGTGCCACTCATCCCAAAGAAACACGTGAATTTAGCAGTATGCAAGTTTCTTGCATCAACATGCTCCGATGGTACACTATCATTATGTCATTTTCTTAACATCTTTTTTCAAATCGTGTTGAATCGCTTAGATTGCGTCTCCTTTATAATTTCAAAATCTAGTCCACATTCACACGGACCAGTCAATTATTTCTTGTAACTCGCTGCTTCCTCTGTAATTGTCCAAGCGCGTCCTCCAACACTAACTCCAAATATGTCCTTCTCCAATCTCCACCCTTCATATATACCCCCCCAAATCTCTCAAACCCATAACAACCAAACTAAAACCCTAATTACGTTTCCAAAATTTTTAACAAGGAAAAATATAGAAAAAAAAAAGGGGAAAAAAAAAAAAGATAGAAATCTTACAGCCATATTTGCTAACCGTATTTTTTTGGACAAGCATATTTGCTAACCGTATTAGTTAGGGAAATATAATTAATTTCCAAATTAGGCCATGGTCGTTGGAACCATGGCAGGCATCTCTAAGACCCGCAATTCCACCACCGCCACAACAACAGCCACCACCGCCACTCAATCGTTCAATATCTTCCGCCATCTTGATTGGTCACCCTCGCCTACCCCTACATTAAGCATTCTCGCTTTTGACGCCGCCAAGACAATGTCCCGCCTTATCAAGCTTTACAAATCCTTAACAGACCAAGAATTCAACAATCTAAGGAAAGATGTCATTCATTCTCAAGGCGTGGCCTACTTGAATTCTCCAGATGAATGTTTCCTATTGCGCCTCGCGTGTCGGGAGCGGCTTGAAGACCTTGAGACCGCCGCGATTGCGGTTTCCCGATTAGGCCATAAGTGTGCCGACTCTGAATTGAACAATTTCGACGAAACCTACGACAACCTTAAGGTTGCCGTGATCGACATAGGGAAGCTTCAATTCGGGTCGAAACACATTGAGAAGATCATTGAAAAGATGGAGAGACTGGTCTGTGCAACCGAGAAACTGTACAGCGCGTTGGAATGTCTTGCGGAGATGGAAATATCGGAGAAAAAGCTACAGCTATGGAAGAAAAACATCACGGACAACCAACAGCAGAAAGCGAATTTCGGTCTTTTCGAGGAGAAGATCGCCCATCAAAGGAAACAGGTACGACATTACAAGAACGTGTCTCTGTGGAATCAGAGCTTCGACAAATGTGTTCGCCCGATGGCAAGAACGGTATGCGCAGTATACGTCAGGATCTGCGTCCTTTTTGGTCCCCTTATATCGGATCTTCCCAGGATATCTCGAACAGCACCGCAAGGTCATAGAAAGAACAGCAATCAACGACACTTTCGAATTCATCCGGAGACCATGTTCCGTCCATTCAATAACAAGTCCGGTCCAATTACTACTTTTAGTAATGTCACCACATCAATTTTCCATAAAACGTGCGTTACCAAGTTCCACAGCCGAGAATTGAACTTGGGAAATGTTAAGGCCGGGAATATCAAAAGGAATGCGGTTTTCAGTTCCACCTCACCGGACACAGTAGGCGGCTCCGGACTGGCGTTGCGGTACGCAAATATCATTAAAATGGCGGAGATGTACTTGAATATATGCATGGAGGCGGATGAGGAGGCTCGTGGGAACATGTACGAAATGCTGCCGGAGAGGTTGAGGAGGGCAGTAAATGCGAAGCTGAGGGGGCACCGGAAGGAGGAAGGGGGACATGAGATGGCGGAAGGGTGGAGGGTGGCGGTCGAGGGGATACTGGAGTGGTTGGGGCCGGTGGCATATGACACGATTCGGTGGCACGCGGAGAGGAATTTGGAGAAGCAGAGGTTTGATTATTCGAGGCCCCAGGTGCTGTTGTTGCAGACACTGCATTTTTCGGATTTGGAGAAGACAGAAGCTGCCATTGTCGAAGTTCTTGTGGGGTTGAGTTGTATATATAGATATGAAAGTAGATGTTTGGGATGATATATGTTTAGCAGCATCGTCATATGATCATAGTAGCTAAGGATTGTTTTCAAGTCTCAAAGTCATATTTTCTCTTTGCTTTTCCTTCTTTTTTTTTTTTTACCCATAATTTTTCTGTTTTGAAACAATAATTAGTTCAAGCTATATTATGAAATGGGAGAGTCAGATAAGTAATTAATTTTGGTATTTTGGCTTGGCGTTGTTCTTTACTTCTTATTTGGGTAAATTCCACAATATTCAACATTAATTTTCTCCAAAATCACCAATAATTGTTTAAATGAAGTTGAACTAAATTAATCACTCCGATAATCCTCCCTAGATATTCCTTTTTTTTTTAATAATTATTATTTTTGCTATAAAAGGAACAGATGTTTCATTAACCAAAGTTTTACAAAGATACGAGTCAAAAACTTTAGTAGAAACGTCAAAGGAGAAACTAGAATCAAGGGAATGATAGCGAGTAGGATGCTTATGTAATGAACAGATCAAGTGAAGCCCCAAGTTGCAGCGAATAGGGGTTCAATGAGACTGGCTCGAACAATTGCGGTCTAAGATGGAGGTTCACTAAGAAACCTCTTATTTGTAACTGTCTAGATTAGATGTATATTAGCAAGTATAATAAGAAGAATAGGTAATTACATTTATTATTGTGGTAGGAAGGGTTTAATCGCATAGTCATTATATTAGTTAGTTTCAGCCATTCAATAGAGAAGACCTTTTGTAAATATACTCCTCATTTATACGTCATCCGGTCTTGAGTAAAGTTAAATTCTCCCACAGGCTTTTGTCACTACTCTCTCTCTCTCTCTCTCTCTCTTTCTCTAAAACTGGTGAAACTTGTGTGTTGAGTGTTTAGGTCGACTTAATACTCTTTGATAGACTTTGGATTGTTTAAGTATCACATTGAAGTTCCTTGAATTAGAAACCTTGACAAGTAGCATTGGAGTAGGAGCTTGTAGAGTGAAAGTGAAGATGACTCTTAACAAGGAGAATGACATCTAAGCTATGGTGGATGAGACCCACCATTCAAAGCACTAACTTACCAGGCAAAAAGCTTGATTAATGGTGTTATACTTGAGAAGGTGAAGTTATGCATCAGTAGAGTGAAGAAAGGGTTGGAGGAGTCACAGGCCCACATGGAAGAGTTGTGGAGGGACTCCGAGTGAATTACGGGGGATGCTCAACCATGCCATAGAAATTTTGGAAGCACGAGATAACACATTTGAAGCCTAGATGGAAGATTTAAGGGCCTAAATCAATAATATGGAACTTAAGAAAGTGGCTATAAAGGAAAGAAAAGCCACAAAGAAAGAGAATCTCTAAAAATAATTAGCATCTTGTGGAGCACTTTTTGGCTAACGGAATCACCATTCAGTGAGCATTATGTGTATAATTGCCAAAGCTAAGGTACTTTAAGGCAATGCCACCTAGGAGGAAGTTAGATAATTTCTTATGTGAAGTAGAGTAGTACTTTGATGCTATAAGGTATGTTGAATAAGCACATTACTTGAGAGATTTAGCTATGATTCATAAAGGACAAGAGTTAATGATATCACTTCCTGGGTTGATACTATGCCAAAGTTTAGGGATTAGTTCTCTCCCAAAAATTTTGAAAGGAATGCGACATTACCCTTCTTTTTTTTTTTCTTTTGTGTGTAATTTGGTCGTTTTTTTAGATTTAGCTACTTAGAAGAGAAAAAAAAAATGGTATTTATTAAGTTGACAAATTTGCAAATGTGATAGTTCACTTGCGTTAACTCACTATTAATGCTAACTACTTTCAAAAGCATTTAGAGTCAAGGATTTACCTCATTTTATCTGAATCTACTTTCGACATCAACACAATATCATTAGCCAAAAGGAAAAAATGACATGAGAGAATAAAAAAAATTTGATTAGTTTCCAATTTTTCCCTCAACTTCTTTCTCAATGGAGAGGGTCAATATTTATAAACTCAGGATAGTAAAAGACAAGAAATTGGATCTCTGCGTCTAATACCTATTGAGGGGAAAAAATTAAAAATTAAAAACTTGTCTAGAGGAGCTCCATTCCACTTTACGAAATGCCTTCCCTAAATCTGCCTTGGTCATCGTCCAACCCTTGTTTACGATAGAAGCTGTGAAGCAATTCATGGACTAAAAGAGTGTGTTTGCTGGATTTCTGATCGAAATAGAGCTAGCATGGTTGGATGATATAATCTACCCCTATCCATAATCTATTCATGATTATCTTGTATAGACTTATTTTATGGACTAATTGGTCAGAAAATACTTCAATTTCTTACTCCTAAATGTACGGGAATGAGGACCAATAAGGTCTTGATAAGCTTTAGGGGAATTTATTGGCTCTCGAAGATTTCAATAATCAAATTTTCCATTGTTGTTCCACAGTTAACCAATATTCCACAAAGAAAACTTCATGAAGACTAGTTGTCCTAAAGCTTATATATATATATATATATTCTACTGAAGATACAGCTTTCAAAATTTCCTCTTTTTGAAGAGGTTTATTTAAACCCTCGTAGAAAAAACATGGCAAAAGGAAATTTTCTATTACTGAGTTATCTTTAGCAGATAAAAATTCTATGGAAGTATTTATTTATTAAGAGCTTGAAGTCCGACATATTCATGGCTTACAAGGATTCTAATAAAGTTTAACATTTTGACTCCAAATATCTAATTTGGTATAAACAAGTACCTTTTTTGAATTTATTTTGGATGTAATTTTTCTTTACTTGTAATACATTATACACATGTATGGTAATCTGACTTTTTATATCATTTATTGCTAAAATATAGATAATATTCTTACAAACAGAAAAGGTTAAATCCTTTCTTACGGATCAATTCTAGGCCTTTTCAAAATTCAATTAAGTACTAAATCCTTTTTGGGCTTCCTTAACTGAACACTAAACCTTTCCAAATATGCACTTGAATCCTAAAATATTTTTACAAAGTGCGAAATGCATACAACCATTAACTCTTCGTTAATTTTTTGGCACATTCTTTTAGAACTCAGTTGATATTTTTAGAAAATATGTAGGATTTTAAATGTACATACAGAAAGGGATAAGATTCAATTGGTGTAACCTAGAAAATTTTAGGACATAAATGTACTTCTGTAAATGTTTAAGATTTAGTTGACAAAACGTTTAGGATTTCTCATTTTCTTTTTTTCAAATCATCTCCTGTGGTTTAGTATTGGTTAAACCCTTCATCTTTATCGCCTAGCCATTTAGTCCAAAGCTAGTTTTGGATATTGTGGAGGTGCGAACAAATTGAGTCTACTAACAAGATACTTGAGTTCGATTGCATATTTACTCAAGGTTAATTTGATAATTATCAAGTTAAATTTGAGCTTCATGATATTTAATTCAACTAATTCAAAAGTATAATTGAACTTGAGTTAAGCTTAAGTATTAACTGAGTTATAATCAAGTTTGTATATCAATATAATTTTAATTAGAAACTAATGCAAGAGCAAATAAATTAAGCCTAAATACTAAGTCGAGTTAAAGTCCAACTTAAGCCCAAATTCAACGCTACGTCATCTCACCTCAATTTGTTTTTACAAAAATAGAGAATGTATCTAACACTTGATGTTAGTCTTTTGTTACACGTTAGTAACAATGTTTCTGAATCCTCACCGGTGTTGCAACGAATTGAACAAGGGTTAAGGGGTTGAAAGATCCAACCATGTTGGATGGGGTCCCAACCAAAATTTATAGATTTATTAAAATATCGCTTTTTTTTTTTTTCCAGTAGTAAATGTTCAATATAATAACTTGCACAAAAGTTGTTAAATTTTTTTCTGCTAAAACTTCACAGACTTCACAAAAAGAGTGTCACCAGGAAAAGATATATCTGCACTTTTAATGACAACCAAATTATAATTGCCCGAGCTCCCTTTTATGTTAGGAGTTATGAAGTACTTGTCAAATATTGAAATTGCCACTAGAATAATAACCCGTTGTCATTTTACTTAGAGTACATCTTATAGAATACAAAAGAATATTTTTATTAAGTGTACTGCAATACTTTATAATATTTAACGGTAAGGAAGAATTAGATATTTTTACAAACTGATTATGAGTTCTGATGTACTTTATAATTTTTTTTTTAAAAAAGATTTTTTTGCATTTGAATTGCAGCAATATATATTAATCGAAATTTACCTATTAAATTTCTAAAAATAATTAATATATAAAACTTTTATAAGTTTTGTTAATGACAAAAGTACATAACAAAAATATTCAAATAAAAATTACAATCGAAACAAAAAATACAACATAGACTAAATATTTGCATTTTATGATTCTGTTATGATGACTTTGTAGAACTATTTCATCAACAATGCTAAAAATTTCATTGAATATAAGTAATTATACAATTAGTTGTTCAATAATACCCATTCGTTTTCATAACATGAATTGTGGAAAAAAGATTAATGCACTGCTAATATGACCATAATAGTTACTATATTTTATGTGATAAGACTAAAACACTTATAGCATCGATAATATAATTGTATGGTGTAATCAAGTGGAAACTTGTAAGTTAACTATTATTTTTACCAATAAAACTTAATTTTATTAGTTGTTGTAGGAAAAAAAATAGAAAGAAAACTATTTAATAAGAGACAAATAATATATTAAGTCTTTTAATTTGGTTTTGATAATAAGAAAATATATATTAAATAAATACTTATATTTTTATGAAGTTTGATGGTCATTTTAAATTTTTAATATAAGTAAATTTAAGTTTGAAATGAATTCAAAGATGTATCATAGAGTTACGAAATGTTTTATAAAGAAGATTAATAGTGATTAGAGGTAGTAGTGAATGGGTAACCTTGTCGTACATGGTACCTATTTATATCCAACTCTATTTGGTAGGTTCTAGGTATGTAATTAAGGTTACATGGTAGATTCCAAGTAGTAATTTCCTAAAATCTATTCCTACTCTAAGGTACAGGTATAAAGTTAGAGTATCTTGTACTCATATTGGAACCTGTACTTTAAGCATATAGGGTATAAGTTATAAGGAAAAATATAGATTCTAAGGGATCTTGTACCCACTTTTTATAGTAACTAAATAAAATTGATAAATAAAAAAGAATATCATCTCATTAAAATAAAACAAAGCCCATTATATTAGAAAACCTAAACTAAATGTTTGTCGATCCCTTCCCTTTTATCTTTATTTTTAAGTTTTTACTCTATTGTCATTTTCTTTCTACCATTTCCTCCACTAAATCCATCATTCAGTAAAGTTCAAAAAAGGGAATCCGATTTTTTAGTTTCTACTTAAAGCATCATTTACAAGCTACAAGGTGTGTCCGCTACTTAGTTAAAATAACATAATAGTTTCCTTGTTTTATATTTGATGAAAGAGTTGATATTATTATTAAAGTGAAATCTAATTTTACTAATGCATGTACTATGAAGAAGAATAATATTTTAGTTTGAAAGATTGGTTAAATTGAGCGATTGCTTTTAAAAAAAATGGGTGGGAAGGATATGTTTTAAAAAAAGTAGCCATATTGATATTCACAAAAAAAGAAAAAAATTTATAAATTCTATATGATACCATGTATCCTATATAATTTATAGGGTATAGAAAGTAGCCATAGGATGACTCTAAGGCTTAGGCTAAGGAGGCTAAGTAAAAGATTTAGATTCTAATCTCTTAATTGATTTGCTTGTTTAAAGTGAATAGTAAAGGGATGCCCAAATAGTGGGGCTAGAAGAGTATAGTAGTTATAAGGCAAAAACACTATAATTTAGTGTGTATTTTATTTCATTAATCATTTAATTACTATTACTTTCATGCTATACTTTTTAAGTAATTAAGGGAGTTCAAAATTTGCAAAAAAAAAAAAGATTTAAAATTTAATAAAAGTAACCAATTTATCCCCTAATGTGTGCTCTTTAAAATATAAAATTTCCATTTTAAGTAAATTTTAATAATTAATATTTTTTTCGAGGTTCCCCTAGATTTACTTATGGATGGTTTTAGTTGAATCAAGATTATGCTCAAGTTCAACTGCGACAAATGAGCAATTTGTTGCCTTATACATATAAGCATTATTTTTTTCTTGTAATATAATTGATGATAGTATATATCATAGGTATAATTCCTAACGATTCATTAGCCACAGGTAGTGGAAGACCTATAAAAAAGTCCCTTATGGCGTAATTAGTGAGGGCCCTTCAACAATCAAGTTAATGAAGAGAGAATCGTAGTCATAATAAATGATAGAGTAAAGGAATTAGGCCAAAGGATCCTTTAATAGGTGGCCTTACTCCTATTTGTAGGTTAAGGGATTTGATCTGCTAAGACAAGTGGCACTAAGAGATTGGTTAGTAGAAAATTCGAGAAGGTGGTGCTGCTAGTACGAGAAAGAGCTTTTACTCTTTGTGTTGATTGGTGGAGGCTAACTTGTTACATTAGTAAAGAGTGGCTACCCTAGCTCAACAGCTAGGTTGTAGACTATGTGTTAAACGGTCATTCAATATTTAATTATGAGAGAAAAAAAGGTAAGGAAAGGGAGGCAACCCTAGTTATGCTAGCCAACGAGCTCCCTTAAGATTGTAGTAAAAAAGGGAGGTAAGCTCTTCTCCTATGGTCAAAGAAAGGGGGTGGAGGATCTTTGAAAGAGGACTCTCGAGGAGCTTAAGGCAGGGCTTGAGCAAGTCAAGCAAGGTTCGAACATCAGCCAAGCTAAACTTATGTAAGGATTGATTTTAAATCTTGAACCAACCCGGCTCGAATATAACGGGGCTTGAATTGCAGGCGTTAAGAGCCCAATGGCTCAAGATAGCGGAACCATTTGAACCGATAGATTGTAAACTATCAGGCCAACCCATCATTGAACTGGTTGGTCGGCCTAATCGATACACTCCCTTTAAAAAAATAAAAAAATAAAAAAAAAAAAGAGAAAGAGAGAAGGGAAATCATTAAGTCCAAAAAAAAATATTTGCATGATATTTATTATATCATAGTATGTCAAAACTACTTTCTTTATAAAGCTAAATGACAATTTTTTAAAAACAATATCATCAAACAAATAATATATGACTAATCATAAGTTAATTATATGTTAAGAATATATCCAAAATTCAATTTAAGTTAATATAATTTATTTTTGTAAAACTTGTCAAATGTTAAAAACTTAAATATGAGAAAAATATAAAATTTGGAAAGGAAAAAAATAAAAAAGTTGGAATTATATCAAGTTGAAAATTAATAAAAAAAATTAAAAATTATTAATATATTAGTACAATTTAAAAAAAAAAAGAAAAAAAGATCACATTACTGTAAATTATTATTATATTTAAAAAGAAATTAATAAAANAACTTGCCGATATTTTGGTCTCAGCCAACCGTATTTCGTTTGGGGCAGCGAGAACTGCGCCGTGACGAGTATGCCATGTGGATGCAAAGTAGTGAACATAACATCCTGCGCGATATTCCATGCATGAATATATTTATGAAGCGTATGCTTCATCCACGTTCCCCAAGGAGGCTGTTTCATTTCCCTGGATTTCTCACTTTTATCCAGACGTATATATATATATATATATCCACGTAAAAAGATTTTAATAGTATTAATATATTATATAAATAAATAAATAAAATATAAATATTTATAAAATTTTGATAGATAAAAATATAATTAATACTTTTTAAGATATTATTTTATATCTAAATTTTACCTATATTTATATATTATTTATCAATTTACATAATATCTCAATATCAATATCAATAAATAATATTTTTGTGTTGGTCACTATGGAGAAGATGAAAAGGAGAGAGTAATATTAGAAATCTAAATTCTGCAGAGGCAACCTTAGACCTCGTTTTTGCACTGATTTTTTATTTTCTTTGTCTTCTCTTTTCCCTCCCGTTGAATTATGGTAAGTAATTTGTGTTAGGCATGATGTCTTATGTACGAATCTAAACAGATTTATTGTTGAAATTTTGAATCCATAATCAACTCATTTATTAATATTATCTGCATTAGAAGATCTAAGCCAATAATTTAATCACCTTAACAAGCATTTTTATATCTGATTTGTATCCACCGATAATTTAAAAACTTAAAAAATGCATATATATCATGACTATCCAGATTTACTAAATGCTTTTTCACATGCAACTATAGTTAAAACTATCAAAATGATTACACAAATAACTTTCCATTTCTAGGCTAACTATATGGATGAATTCAATAAAAATATGATAGTTTGAAAATCCAAACATTTATTCAGTTATTATATGCTAAGAGACGGCCTTAAGTAAAAAAATTTACGGAATAGTTGTCTCGTGAGATTGACACACAACATTTCATGACTTAATTAAACAAAATATGATCCCTATGTTCAATTTGGTTTTAATAAAAAGTGGTTTAACTGATAAAGTTGGAAGATAAAAAAGGTGTCCATTATAAATGGGTCTAGATATAGAAAAAAAAAATTGGAAATATATATATTTGCATTTAGAATGTTAAAAAATTAAAGCGAAGAAGGGAAATCAAAATTTAAAACTGTCTGAAGCAAAGTGGATGAGAGAAAGGGGACAATTGATGAGATTAATAATAGAGTAGTAGTAATGGATAACAAAAGAAAGAGAGAGAGAGAGAGATTGATACCTCAAGACAAAGTGGAAAACATGAGAAAACAATTAGAATAAGTAAATAGTAGGGTATACAATTTATATATACTATAATTCCCAATATGAAAATGGTTCTTGTTTAAAATCCAAACGTGTCTATAATACATGTTTATTAAACATATGTGTTAACAAGTTTAGTTACCAAATCCAATCCAAACAAGTATATAAATGAATGTAAATGTGTCTAGCCACATTAATTATGTTAAGTTTATTTTTTTTTTAAAAAAAAAAAAAAGACTAAGCTTAAACCCTAGAGCTGTCACGGATGTCATCCGTACAATTCTTTTTTTTTTTTTTTTTGTTTTAGAGTTTTCTTTGATTGTATTACCAAGATCTCAACCTTTACACCCTTTTGTTATTTAGGTGTCATGCTCTAGTTCTCAGGTCTCTTGTGAGAGCTTTTTTGTATGGCGAGAGTTACTCACTTTTGCTTGTTATTGCTATACCCGTTTGGTTGTGGATGTAGCCTTTTCTTTGTATCTTCTTTATTGATTTATTAATAAAAAAGAAATTCTGACTTTTCATCCGAAAAATGTTTTATTTACACAAATCTTATTTGGGCCAAAGATTAGATGCTACACTCCCTAGACCCTACCCTCCTTTCAATTTTTTATTTCCACTCTTCTATTCTTTCACGCATTGTTTTCTAAACTGGTGGACCCAACTTTTTTTTTTTTTTTTTAATAAATGAACTCCACAAATCGTGATGAGGCTTTCAATTCACAGAAAAGAATAAAAAAGTTTAGCTGGCAACTAACAAAATAGTTCCACAATTGCATTTAATTTATCTTGCCACTATACGTTAAAAAAATATCAAAAAGAAACTTTAAAATACCAAAAAGTCCAAACATTATCACTTATCAGCAACGAAAATGTGGAAGGCAGGGAGCGGATGGGGATGCTGATGTACTGTTCACGTAATTTTGGAAAGATTGTGAGCGTTTGGGTTTGTACTGAAGTAAATCTCAGACGCGCGAGATGAAATTAGTTGTAAAATATATTGGTCTAGGATGCTCCTTCTTTCTGTATGGAAGCACGAATTAAACCTCTTTTAAAAAGCCTATACACATTATTATTGGAGGGAAACAAAAATGGATATAATTGGAGGTGGATATGGATTTTGGTTTCATCGAAAATAAAGTTATTTTTATGGAGATTGTTGATTGAGCTTTCTGGACATAGGTTTCTCAAGTCGGTGCCAATTTTCTTAAGCTCATTCCTTATCTGTAGCTGCCCTCAGTGCAAACCTAAAGTTCAACTTGTTCAACTACAACAAGTTTCTAATGGCTAAAAAATTCCTAATAAAGCCAATAAACTAAGTCAGCAACCACTTCCTATATATTTAGACCATGTCAGATGTGATAAACTCACTTTCTGATATTTCCAGAAGTAGCTCTATCCACTAATTGCTTTGCAATTGCTGATACCACTCCTCTATAAATACGATACCATTCCTCTATAAATACGATACCATTCCTCAACAGTAGACTACTTGATACTTTACATTCTGACACCTACTAATTGCTTTCAAGCTCTCATACTCTTCAAATACTCGCAACTGATTTAAGAATCGAAGTGATCACGCTAAATAATCTCTCAATGTACCCTCACTATATTCTCTTTTGCAAGCCTTACCACTCATGCGAAGTTTGATATCTATTTAGTCAATACTAACAAGATCCTTGAGACGATGGAAGTTAACATAAGATAGTTTATCTATTGCTGCAAATTTAAGGAAAAAAGCACATTAAGTTAGATGCATCATGTCCTCATTGTCAAAAACCTGATGAGGATTTACAACATGTGTGTATTACAAGTCCAAGAAAAGAACCGATATATAAGAGATGAGAAAGATACTTCTATAAAGACTCAAAAAACATATAGGACTTGATTAAAAGAAATTGTTACATAACAAAGAATTAAATGAATAATATTCGAACACCACAATCTTTTTGCTTTGCTGTTATGTTGTGATATGTTTGGTTTGATCGAAATAACAAACTATTCAAAAGAAATTCATCTATAGATGGAATAAATCACATAATAAGATAACTTGTTGTTGAATATTAGGTATATATACATAAGTTTGCTATTGTAACATAATATCAAGGAGAAAATATTCAATAAATATTATATGACACATGCAATATACATGTAGTGTGTAAATACCAATAATATATTGCTATATATGATGGATGCAAATTATAGATGGTAAATGATTTTAAAAATACCCATGCAATTACTATATATGTCAACATTATTTTGGTATTCACATGCCATGAATGCATAACACGTGGTATGTGTTGTTAAGTAATTTTTGGATAGAATCTTGTTCCTACAAAAACACAAAAAACGAAGTAGTACTGAGCTAACTCAATGTAGTCACTCCGATACCTAAATCAATAAGTACATTGAAAGAAATAAGATAAGTATAAAATTTAAGGTTATAAGAGAGTTCTTACAATATTTTCTCCTCATATTTATAGGCAAAAATCAAGTGTCTAAAATGATAATTAATCATTAATAGTAGGACATATGGAGATTTCATAATCAAACACATGCTTAAGATGTAGGAATAATGGATGGCTATGTAATGAGATCGTACTAGATCTCAATTGCTTGCGCTACTTTCCTAAGTTTAAACTAGATTTGTTAACAAGCCAAGCTTGAAGGCCTACCAAATGAGTTAAGTTCCAATTGGCATCAGTCGAAAATAAAGTCACTCGGCCCTTCGTCAATTGAGTAGACAAATAATGTCATAAGGTGAAAACTGACCATCAATGTTTGCCCCCTAACTATCATAGCAAGAACTTAACTATGGGAGTAAATAAAGCTCAACACCTTGTTTGTGTGGTTTGAGCATTTAGACGTAAGTTTCCCAACTGTCGAGTGATATGGGAAGTTTTGAATTTCATCTTGGAACATGACGGATCATATCCTAATTGAAAGGCCATAGCTTTTCAATTTTCTCACTTATTCACTCTTTTGTGGTAGCACGTGCGACAACTGTCATCTTAGCTATCATTACGCTATAGGGGCTAATAACTATTAGAAACACGATAACAGTCAAATCTCTGGTTCATAACATACGTCATTAATCCACACTCGATTATCTAATCAATACATCATTACCATCATAATTGTATTAGGGTTACAAAGGAAAATCATTTATATATAAAGGATTTTTCATATTGAAAGCAAATTTCTTTGCTTTATTCTCATCTGTAACCATAAGTTCTTGTTTGCTTTTGACATCTCACCTTAGTCTTCTAAATTCCCAAAAGTTTGTGATTTTATCATATAGATTCAATCAAGTATGGTTCAAAGCACTATTCATCGACTTGTTCTTTTAGATTCTAAGGTAACTAAGATCGAAGCTACTTCCCCTCGCCAAGGAACAATTCGGCATATTCTTTAGGTAGCTCAATCAACAGCACGATGGAGCATTGGGAAAAACTTGCTTATATAAATGCTCTTCTTGACGAACAATTATCTAAAAGATAAAGAAGGAAGGTATGTTGCTAGGTACCTTTATAACAATGTAGTTTATTTTATTGATTCTCTAAATGTAGCAAGTGGTACCATTAAAACAATAGTCTTGAAGTACAATAAATACTGGCAAGATTTTCTTAAGGCATGGAATCTGCGTAGACTAAGGGAAGAGGAGAGTGTGTGTTTTCTAAGAGAGCATAAGTTTCACATATATTTGAAATAGTTTTTTATTAAACAATTTTTAATTACTTTCGAGTTACACTAAGTATGTTTTCACTAAACACATATCAACTTCTTGTAGCGTTCAAGATCATCTATAAGGAGATGGAGGTTAAGGTTATGCCCTAGCTTTTCAAGTCTTTCTTCATGATAGGAAGGTAACTCGATAGTTAGTATTTTGCAACTACTTGGCATAGCCGTAAGTTTATGGATAGGTTAGAATCTAAAATCTATAAGTGGCATGATAAGTTTGTTTCTATTGTGTCAGATGAAGATCTAGATTTTTGGATCTAGTAAACCGAACCTATCTACACAAGGGATATTGAACTGATGCAGAATGATGCTACTACCATTACTGCTAAAAAGATGTAAGAAAGGAGGAAGAATCTTTTAGGGCGTCGAAAGGATAATACAAAGCTATGAGAGTGGGGAATCGATTTTTTCTGATAAAGAAGATAAGTGTTAAAGAAATTGCTATATCGAATAGAGTCTATTCTCATGACTTTAGGGAGGGGGGATAATTGCTTTAGGCCTCACTCAGGATCTCATGAGTCATTTATTTTCCTTTCTTCAATTCTTAATATTGTTATCATTTATTGTAGATATGGGTACAGGCAATGTTAATCTTACAAAGGTGCTAACCTAAGCAAATGCCAAAAAATTAAAATTGGACAAACATGTAGACACCAAGGCAACTATAGCTCAACTAGTAGCGTTGAAAAAGGCCACACAAGAGAAGGCCGTGAAAAGGGTTACTGTTGATAAAAAGGTTATTGATCCTACCAAGATGAGTCAAAGCACTGAACAACCCATAGCTGCAAAGGCCATATCCGAACCAACTCCCTTAACTAAGAACAATCCTTAGGAGGAAATGCCAAGAGACTCATGCTGAGAAATCAATGATAAAAGCAACATTGACAACATTCATTACGGGGTGGCTAAGGGCCTATTAACCCAGACATGTAATGAACCAAATCCCATGAAGAAGAGTGGGAAGGAGCTTGCCAATCAGCTTCCATCTAAGAAATCCAAAACTTTATATGAAAAGACAAAGAAAGCCATAAGGAACAAGCCTCCCGGCATCAATAGTGTCAAGTTCGTCCTTAACTATGAGATAGGTGAGTACTTTCTTTTGAGTTGAAGCCATAACGTCCTACACGTTGACTCGGCCCTAGTTGTTAGGATAAGATCCTTGACTTTAATGAAAGGAGTCATTCTCCCTAAGGATAGGGAGATTACGAAGAAGGACATCGACGGGGTAGGTAGCTATAATAAAGCACACATTACTGCTAAGCTGTATGATGTGAGTACCAATCAACTCTTTTCACTATAAGTATATGTTTCGTTGCTGACATAATCTTGTTCATATGCAGATTAGCAGCTACGTTTTGATGACTTCGGATGAAGTCAACAAAGAGATGAAGAAGGTAACATTTCCATGTAGATGTTGTTCTGGTAAGAACTAAACCTTACTTTATCTTTGTCAACATAGTGCAAAAGGTTAAGGATGCCTATAATCCCTCGAAGGCTCAGACTGCTACCATTGAGAGTGCAATGATTAAGGCCAAGAGACTTCAAGAAGAGATAGCAATTGAGAAGTTAACGCATTCATTGGTGGTCGATGAAATCTCAAGCCTCAAGGTTAAGAGCGAGGAGCCTTATAAATAGATTGAGGACCTAAAAGAAGAGCTTTGCAAGAAACGAAAGGAGTGCTAGGGGTTAGGTTGAACGCTCAACTTGATGACCAATGAGGAGGATAGACTTAAAATGCGAATAAAAGAGTTGGAGATAAACAACTCCGAACTGTGGTCTCGTATTACCAAATTAGAGGAGATAGCAAAGAAGAAGCCTTTAGTAAAGGAAGCTTTAGATATTATTACTCCCAGTAGGTAGTATAATGTAAGCCCCAAAGTTCAGCCAAGTAACCGTAGGATTGAACTTAGAACCCAAGGTTTAGGGCGATCGGTTAAAAGATCCGATCAAACCCAAATTATAAACTATTGAAAAGAATATTAGTAAAAATGACCCCGTAAACTTAAATTTAAGAAAATAAGAAATAAAATAGGAGATTATAAAATTTTCAAATTTTAAGCATAATAACTGCTAATTACCGAAAAGGCAAAAAGTGTAATATAATAACTAATAAATTATTAGAGATAGATTATATGTATACTAAAAATTTTAGAATGACCAAAATAATATTTAGGAATGTTCACGTGCACCCTACATGTATTTACGTGTAGATAAAAATACGCGTAATTAGTGAAATAGGCCGAAAACTAAGTAAATAATTAAATAAAAATACAAAATAATTATAGAAAAATCAGAAAAAAATCAGAAGTGGATAACTGAAGCAAGATCAGGTCGTGGCAGGTTCAAATCAGAAAAAGAAAAATTATCCAATAAGAATTGGACAACCAAAAAGCCAAAAATCAAGGAATTGGGGCAAAATCCCATCAAATTAATGCACAATAATTACACTAAAACCCTATAAATAGCAGGAAAAATCCAGGAACTCATTTGGACAGTTGGGAATCAGAGAAAATTAGGGAGAGTTGAAAATTGAGAGAAAAATTCGGTTTGGAAAAAAATTAGAAAAAATCTGTGCAATTAGGGCTTCTAAAGGGAACCCCCACCAGACGAGCAGCTGGAAGTGGACGGCCACTACCACCACACGGTGGTGGCAGCACCCAGGCCGGCCGATAAGGCCACGGCGGCTCGCGGTGGCCGGAGCCACCCAAATCGGTGAGTCCGATTTCCAACCCGATTTTGTAAAAATTTGTAAAAATAGTAATTATAATTAGAAAATTATGAATTTTTTTATTCTGAGATATTTTTGTATGTAGTTTGTAGGAAAAATATTATTTTGATGAAATTATGTTCCGTAGTATATGGTCCCTAAGAAATTGTGCAAAACCGAGCATGATTAAACCGGAAATTAAATAGGCTTAGGGATGTAGTTTGGGGCTCAAAATTTTTCTATAGGATTCTCATATGATGTAGAACAGTGCTGTGAAGCCCGTTTTCAAAAATTAATTTTCAAAATTTTTAGATAATTTTTAGGCCCTAAAATGAGGCATAAAATGGGTAATTTGAAGTTAATTAGGTGATTAGGATATTAATTATTGATTTAGATAGTAATTAGATGTTTAGGGATGTTAATTTCTGATGTGGAAACCCAATCTTAGTCTATGGAGTGTTAAGTGTAAGTAATAAAGGTGTTATGTGGTAAATGTAGAAAATTAGAAATATGTAGAATTGGAAATTTATAAATATGGAAAAATTAGGGTTATTTAGATAATATTAGGGTAAAAATCAGAATAATATTAAATCTGAATTAGGATTGAATTTTAGGTAATTATATAAAAAAGTAAGATTTTCTCACATCGGAGATAAATCCGACACCCTAATTAGGACTAGCGTGTACCGAATAGCTCAGAATACTAAATTAAGACCTAATAGGATATTTGGATACCCGAGCTTAATGTGATTAATTTCACATTAGGATTCGAACATGTTTAGGATTTAGAAATCGAACTAAAATCTAATTTAGAAATCGATGCGAAAACCGAACCTGAACCTAACCCCAAACCTAGAATAATTGTAAAAGATTTAATACCTAGATAATTAGGTATATTAAACCTTAAACAAAACCTAACAATAAGCGTTATATGATAAAATGAACTTATAATATTTATATGAAAAGCTGAAACCACGTTCGTGTTATAGGGATGATCGGCGATGGCCTGAGCAAATCGGACCTCGAGTGAGTGAGCGAAGAGTCAAGGTAAGTTGGGATTAATACGATGCTGTATTTTGGAGGCTTAAGATTATGCTTGGTTGTGCTTGTTAGATAGTTGAATGTGTGCATGTGCTTGATTATGGGTGATGCTATGATTCTGTTTGTTGCTCTGGCGCATATTGTATGAATTGTATGAAAGGATTGATCACCCTAAACTGGACTTGATTAAATATCCGACCAGTAATCATAATCAGACATGCATTGCAACCCGTTAGAGGAACTTAGGACTCTCCGGCCAAATACCGACCCCTTCGGAAGGGATAGCGCAGGATTGCAAAATGGTCCCTTCTTCATCCTCAGTCGAACTAAGTGACAGGAGAGAAGGTCGCGGCGGGGGTGAAGTCAATGGTTCGAAGGTAGTCGTGGGAGGAGCGTGGTCTCCATTGCACAAGCCTGGGTTTGGTCGTAAGCTGTTGTATTAACGGCAACTCCTCAACCCGGATTAGAGCAGGCGTAATTTCTCTAATCTCACGACGGGCCGGACAACGTCGTGCGATGGCATTTGCTTGCACATGCATTGCATCTAATAAGTGATTGAAAACCTTGTTGTGTTTCTGGTATAGTTTTAAGTCCTCCGTCCCTACTTACTGAGCTGTGGTTGCTCACATCCCTATAGACGTCGTGCAGGTGCTGGCTAAGAAGTGGCAAACCACTACTCTGAAGCTAGCAACTGCTGGATCCTGGGGAGTGAGGAAAAACATGTGAAGAATAAATACATAATTTTAAGGTTTAAGCTTTTACTTTAGAACTTTTCATTTTGAATAATATAACAACTAGGAAATATATTACGGAGAAATATTGTAAACCTTAATTACAATAGCTGAATTATAGCATATATATATTTCCTCACTTTCTTAGATTAATGATTTATTTAAATTACAAACTGTTTACTTCAAAGCGGGTTAGTCGTTGACACCTTGTGTAGATCAGGTCTAAGATAGCGGTTGTAAGGCCAACTTCTATCTTAGGATGGTTTACACGGTGAAGGCTGTTACGACTTTGCTGCTTCGGGACGTGACAGTATAAGAAATTACTAAGGAAAAAACTCTTGTAGGGGTTCCAACATGTGAGAAAAGAAAATTTGAAAATTTACTTTGACTATGATCGCTCATGTCTAGACTTTGCCAATGTTGACAATAAAAATGTCAATAGTGATGACAAAGAAGTTGGCAAAGATGTAGGAACTAAGGTTCAATGGTAGGGTGATAATAATGAAGCTTATGCAGAAGATCTTGATGATGACGATGAGGAACAATTGTCTAAACAAACCCTTTATGTTTGGAAAGAAACATCCACTAGCTTCAAAACCCCTAGTGCTGGAAAAGAGATGAACTCTTGAGATTGTTAATGTACTTTGTTTTTATACAAGTTGTATGGACAAGATTCGGTCGGTTCACTGACCATTTGATATCATGCATATTATTAATGTAATGTACATTTTCTTTTATGCACGACTTGTTAGTTTCTGCACGTTTTTATGTCATGTGCATTATTGTTTCCTAGTACATTTTATTTCATGTACATTATTGTTTCTCGACACATTTTATTTCACGCATATGTTAGATGTCTTATCAAAGACATATAGTCTGTCAATTGCATAGGACGTGAACTAATGTGATTCACTTTGTAAGATCATCATTGCTTTTCAGTAATTGAGTAGTTCATTCGTTGTATGGCTAGAACTCTATTAATCCAGTAATCATGTGTAAGTCAAGAGCGTACGTGATAGAAAATAGCAATACTAATTAAAGTCGAAATGAACATTCATGATCGAGATAAGATGTAGGCCATTACATTACAAAGTTCATAAAGAAAAATAACATCAAAGGAACTAAGTAAAATAAAACTTCAGATTCTTGCCATTCTACGCTCAACGGATGATTCTTCCATCTAACCTTTCTAGTTGATAGGCCCTCTCACCTACAACTTCTCGGAACTTAATAGGATCCTCCCAGTTTGTGTTAAGCTTCCCTTGTTTATCTCATGTGCTAGTCGCCTCTAATTTCTTGCAAACCAGATCTCCAAGTTGAAAAACCTTGTATTTCACCTTTTGATTATAATATACGGTTGCTCTGTGTTGGTACACAGTAGCTCTTACGCTTGCGACATCTTTTATCTCTTCAATAGTATCCAAATGGGTAATAAGACCAACTTAGTTAGCCATTACATCAAAGTTTTGTGTACGAAGATTAGGTAAGTCTAATTCAATCAACAATACAGCTTTTTACCATACGCCAATCTAAAGGGTATTTCTCCTATCACAGTCTTATAGGTAGTCCAATATTCCCACAAAACATTCGGTAATTCATCAGCCCATTTACCCTTGGCTTGATTAATTTTCCTCTTTAAGCTATGTAAGATAATCTTATTAACAGCTTCCACTTACCCATTAGTCTGAGGATGTGCCGTAAATGTGTAATGTAAATGAATGTCATGTTTCTCACAAAATGCCTAATATTTATCGTTATCAAACTATGGTGCATTATCATTGATTATCATAAATGGGACCCCAAATCTCAATATAATAAAGTTGAAAACAAAAGACTCTACCTTCTATTCGGTGATTCTTGCTAATACTTCAACTTCCACCCATTTAGTGAAATAATCCATGGTAGCAATAACAAATTATCGCTAGGTCATAGACTTGGGAAATGGTCCAAGTATGTCTAACCTTATTAAGCGAAGGGCCAAAGATTGGTGAGGCTACATGATTCAGTGGGAGGCACATAACTCAGTGCCTCATTTTTCTAACATTGTGGACATTGCAGAATAGAAGTTCGTACATCATCCTTCATTATCAGCTAATAATAGCCGAGTCGTAGTATATGGATATGCAATGTTTGTCCCTTCACATAATTGCTACAGATACCACTGTATAGCTCGAAAAATACTTATTGTACATCTTTTAGAAGAAGGCATCGAAGTTAAGGCTAAGAAATGCTACATTTGTATAATTGGTCATCTATTGATGTCTAATTTATGGCTTGATAAATTATCCTTCAAGCCTCTATTTTATCATTAGGGAGAATGCCATCCTTTAAATAATCTACGATTGAGTCATCCAAGACCTCTCCTTTAAGTAAGGAGCTAATTCATAATTTTGCTAAATAGTTTATAAGCTCTTATTAGGGAGGAACTCAACAAAGATCTTGTCATTTAAATTGAAGAGTGCCATATTAACCAAATTTGATAACTTATTGGTTGCAATATTCTTAGTTCTTGGTATTTTCTAAATCGAAAAGGACTAAAACTCCTCTATGAGCTTTTGTACTATTACTAATTACTTGTTCATTACTACTCATTTTGCTACATAACTCCCATTGACTTGATTCACAACAAGTTGTGAGTCAAAAAAATCTTCAATTTTTTCAGTGCCAACTTCTTTTGCCAATCTGAGTTTAACTATTAAGGCTTCATATTTGGCTTCATTGTTGTTGGCTAGAAATCTAAACTTCAAAGCATAATTAACCTTAACATTGTAGAGTCCTTGCAAAATAAGACCCACACCACTTCCTTCCTTAGTCAAAGAACCATTGACATATAAATTCCATATCGACTTCTCGGTAATCTCAACATTGTCCTCTTCACTTGTGAACTTAGCCAGAAAGTTTGTTGACACTTAAGCTTTTGATGCCATTCTAGGTTTGTATTGCACACCATAGGCACGTAGCTCCAAAGCATACTTCATCATCCTCCCCCGAAGAATCTGGCTATTGTAAAGCTTATAGTAAGGACTGATTAGCAAGGACAACAATCTGATGATCCTTGAAGTATGATTTCAACTTCCGTATTGAAAGAACCACCACCAATACAAATTTCTCAATTTTTGTGCATTAGTTATCTATTCCTTGTAAAACATGACTCACATAATAAATTGACTTATACTCCTTGCTTTCAATTTTAACCAAGACAGAGGAGAGTGCTTAACTATTAACCAACAGAGGAGAATGCTCAACTACTAATCGATAGATATAAATATAAATTTTCTTCTAAAATGGCTATCAAGAGTATTACTGGTGATGCAAGAAACTCTTTCAATTTGCCGAATGCTCTTTCACACTCATCTGTCCACTTAAAATCTTTTAGGATCCTAATTGACATCGAAATTTCAACAGATATCATTTTTCAGCATACTTTTGATCATGGGTTAGCTATGTCAGCATTTATTCGATGCCAAATGTTGTTGAGTGATTTTAGGATAGGATCTTGTTCCTATAAAAGCATAGAAAACTAAGTGTTATTGGGACTAATCTGGTATAGTTACTCCGATGCCTTAGTTAATATGTGTGTTGAGAGAAGTAAGATAAGTATAAAATTCAAGGTCATAAGAGAGTTCTTATAATGCTTTATCTTCAAATTTATAAGCAAAAATTAACGTCTAAAATGGCAATTAATCATCAATAGTGGGATACGTGGAGATTTCATAATCAAACATATACCTAAGATATAAAAATAGTAGGAAGTTATGCAATGAGATCATACTAGATCATAATTGTTCGTGCCCCTTTCCTAAGTTCAAATCGGATGTGTTAATAAGCCGGACTTAGAAGGCCCACAAAATGAGTTGAGCTTCAATCAGCATCAGTCGAAAACAAAGTTACTCAACTTTTTGTCAACTAAGTAGACAAATAATATCATAAGGTGAAAACTAATCATCAACAATATGTAATACCCAATGGATCTTTTTTCAATACAAAGTTAGTTATCTACGACGAGAAGCACTAAGTATAAGTTATGTAAAGCTAAATACTAATTCTTCGGTTAATCTAAACACAAAACAAGCAACAATTTGGGGAATACTGCGAGATTCAAATGGCAAATGGATATTTAGGTTTGTGAAACATGTTGATTATATTGATGTAATAAATGTTGAATTGTAGGCTATACTTTTTGGTATCAAATTATGTTTACAAAGGGGTATTTTGATATAATTATTTCAATTGATTTGATTGCAACAAAAATTTTCGTAATATAAGACACTAACATCAAGTTGACATAATGTAATGTGATTCATGTATGTAAGGAAGGTTTTTACAAGCTATAAAGTTCCTTAATTAAAGCAAGACCAAGGGAGTGTAGAAACCTAGTAGATTAGATTGTAGGATACATGCATGGGATATAGCAAGATGCTCTTTTTTGAGATGAACCTCCACCAAATGCTTAGAACATTTTGTAAGTTGATATTTTGGGTTATGGAGTAGATAAGTAGGATGCTATTGTAAATAGTACTGTTTGTAAAAATCTTGCTACTATATAACACTATAAGCTATAGAACTAACATATATTTTGCACAAGTTTTAACTTAATGGATAATATTATCTTTACCAAAAAAAAAAAAAAATTATGGTATACTCTAACTCTAGGATTTATTTCATGTTGAAAACGATATAAAAATTTTATAAAGTTTTAGTTAAATATGTGTTGCAACACTATTTCATGATCTTTCCAAATACATTATCTATTAATCTTTATGATCTAATTTAGGGACATTACATTAGAGATTAAGCATTTCCCAACATATTACCAAAATCTTTAAGAGTTTTTCTTTTCCTCCTTTGTTCTAAAAAATTAATTCATAGCATGATTTGTTAAATTTATAAAGGTAGAACAAAATAACTATCTTCCCTAAAGAATTGTTTCTACACTTAATTGGCAAAATATAATTATTTTATGAAATTATATTGATATGAAATAAAGAATTATAATTCTTTTACTAACCATTAGGATAACTATCTAGTCATTTTCATTACAGCATGCCATATTTATAAACAAGATCTCAAAGGTTCCATGAAGAATAGTTAATACTATTTTATTCCATATCATAAAAATTATAATTTTATTTTTAACTTATCTTGTTTTGCAAATTATGAAAAATTTGATTGTCATCTAAAAGAATTGTCTAGGTATATTTTATGAGTTTTGGGTTAGTTTGTGCATATTTTTTATACACTAACAAATTTAGGCTACTTCACACATAATAATTTTATACAATAAAACCTCTATAAATTAATAATATTGAGATCATAAAATTTTGTTGATTTAGAGGGGCATTAATTAATTTATAAATTAATAATTTATTAATTTAAAGAGTGCTTCAATTATGTGAAAGAAAGTTATCATAGTGGCAACAACTCTTTACAATTTTTTGTTACAATTTAAGAACACGAAATGTAGTTTTTGAATATAGTGAGAAAAGTTAGAGATGAAATCTACTTAGATTTAAATTTCAAGGAAAAAGAAACACAAGAATAAATTTATATTTTCCTAAATTTTCTTAGTTATTTTTGTAATTTTAAAGAATCATTAATTTATAATATTGACAGAATTATAGAATTATATAAGGGTGTTTTTACATTTATTATCTTATTAATTTATCAAGATTACTAATTTAGTAAACCGGAGCAAGTTAGAAGAAAAATAATATTATTTTAAAGAGGTTATTAATTTATGGAGGTTTACTTATTTATAATATATGTGAACTTCTACAGTTCCATCTCTTATTTTGATAGGATAGGTCTAGCCTTTATTTCAATCATTTATTTATTTCTCTTAAAATTTAAATTATTGAATTCATAATTTATTCAATAATTTAGATTTAAAGGAATATAAATCAAAAGTTAAATTAAAAATATGATCGGTCTTCTATAAAATAAAATAAGACGATAGAAAAATTGATTATATATATATATATATATATATATATGAGACATTTCAAAATATTATAAATCGAAATATTAACGCAACAGATGATAGCTATAGAAAGCATATCTATTAGACATCGTTATTAGACCATCTCTGATGTGTGTAATTACACGCATGTCCTAAGATGGAGCAATAATGGAAAGTTGCTTGACGTGTTGGAGTTTGGTGATTTGGTATCACTTCTTTGTACGTATTATCTAATAGAGCAATGTTAACATTTACTAAAATAACAACGGTAAAAGTAATGTATAATTTATGCATACAATCTACTTATTTAAAAATTAAGAAATCCTATAGATCCCAATAATTCTCAAATTTATCACCATTTGAGCACTCACAAAACCCTCAAAATTTTCAAATGCCTTCAACTTCACAAGATGGTTCTTATTTTCCATTTAGTGCATATTTTCAAGGTCTCCCAAATTTTCAATCTCCCCAATATTTTCCTATTTTGAACCAAAACGCCCATAATTTTAATCTAGCATTCAATGTCAATAAAAATCCAAGAAATATGATGCCTTCATACTTTCAATATCATCCTAACTTTACACTTCAAAACATTCAACAATATACTCTAATTGGAGAAACTCCTTCTTAACCCCCATTTGATCAGTCACTACGAACACCAAGCAACATGAGTTCTCAATACATATAATATTCTACACAAATAAATTTGGAGGATGACAATGATAATGATACCAAAGGAGATCATGGTCGCAAGAAAAAATAAGAGCATATTGATAATAAACTTCTTATTTATTCATGATTAAGGGTTAGTAAAAACTCAATTGTTGAAAATAACCAACCATTGCAAACTTTTTGGTAACGAGTCTATGAAATCTTTGAGGAAGGCTAAGCTTACGAGAATGATAAAAATCTACAAAAATGAACTTGGCAACAATGTAAAGCTCAGTGGCATAAAATCTCAAAGGATGTCACAAGATGCACATGATCTCTTCAAACAAAATGAGAAAAAACAATGCCTAGTGGTGCATTGTTGGTTGTTCTTGCATAAAGAATCCAAATGGAGGTTTGACGTTAGAAAGGTAGTGTAAAGCCAAAGTAAGTGAATGAAGGTAGATAAAGCCGGAGCATATACTAGTTCATTTTCGAATAATAATGCATCGATGAATGATGAGGTCATTGAACAAGTTGTATGTCCTATTGGTAAAGTAGTAGCTATAAGAAAGGGTAAAAGTAAGGCAGAAAATAGTAAGGTAATAAAAGGACTAATTCAAAAGGTGAAAGAGTTACGTAGCCCAACTCAAGAGAGAGTTGAGGTCTTGTGTAAATTTATTGAAATTCAAGAATAAAAGGAACATCGGAAGCAACTCGAGTGGGAGAAAGGAAGAATGTTTGTGGATACATCATTAATGGATGAAACCCAAGGGCAATGGATTGAGGAGATTTGTAAGGAGATATTGATGAAAAGAAGCAATCAATAGTCTCTCTTTAGCTAGCAATTGTATTAGTTCCCATTAGAATTTATTGTTATAAAACTTTGTAAAAGCTAAATAGGTAAATGAACTTCTTTTAATCGTTGTACCAATTTCTAACATTTTGCAAGTACCCCTTGTAAGCCCCACAACTAATCACTAAAGGTTTCGATCGGCCGAAAGATCCGATCAAGCCTAAATTATAAAATAAAGCTAGAAACATTAGTAAAAATGATCCCGTAAGTTTAAATTTAAGAAAATAAGCAATAAAATAAAAACTATAAAAATTCCAAATTTTAAATATATAACTCATTATTTATCGAAAATGCGTAAAATGCATTCCGATAATTAACGAATCGCTCTAGATAAATTATATGTATACTAAAAATCATAAAATAACCTAAATAATATTTAGGAATATTTATTTATACTATATATGAATTTACATGTAGGTATAAATATGCGTAATTACTTAAAATACATGAAATGTGCTAAAATAATACTAAATACTTAAAGAAAATTCATAATTAATTAAGGAAAAATCAGGAATGATCCAGAATTGGGTCATGGCAGCTGGGAAAAATAAGAAAAAATTTGGCTAATTAAATTAAGATAACACAAAAGCCAAAAATTAAGGGATAAGGCAATTGTCTTGTCCAATTTAATACACAATAATTACCCTAAAATTCTATAAATAGCAAGAAAAATTCAGAAGCTCATTTGGACAATTAGAAATGAGAAAAAATTAGGGAGAGGTGAAAATTGAGAGAAAAATTTGAGTTAAAAAAAATAGGAAAAACTGTGCAATTAGGGCTTTTAAAGGGAACTCACACCAGACGAGTAGTTGGGAGTGGACGGCCACCTCCACCACACGGTGGTGGCAGCACCCAAGCCGGCCAATAAGGCCACGGCGGCCGGCAATGGCCGGAGCTACCTATATTGATGAATCCGATTTCTAACCCAATTCTTGTGTAATTTTGTAAAAATAGTAAATATTATTACAAAATTATGAATTTTTTTATTCTAAAATATTTTTTTATGTAGTTTTTAGGAAAAATATTATTTTGATGAAAATATGTCTCGTGACATAGGGTCCTTAAGAAATAATGCAAAACCGAGCATGTTTCGGTTTAGAAATAAATGATCTTAGGAGTATAGTTTCGAGCCAAAAATTTTTGTGTAGACCACTTAGATGATATAGAACAGTGCTATGAAGCCTATTTTTAAAAATTAATTTTCGAAATATTTAGATAATTTTTAGGTCTTAAAATAAGGCATAAAATGGGTAATTTAGGGTTAATAAAGTAATTAGATGGTTAATTACTGATTTAGTAAATAAGTACATGTTTTAGGATATTGAAATCTGATGAAGTATGATACTTGTAGCATTTAAGGTGTTAGATGTAATTATTAGGTTAATTATGTAGTAAATAAGTAATATGGGAAAATAGGGCATTTTAAGTTAATTTTGTAAATTAGGATAATTAGATGTAAAATCTAATTTAAGAGGAATTTAGACATTTTGAAATGATAATTGATGTTTAGAGATGATAATTAGAGTGATAGAAATATTAGAAGTATATGATATACATAATAATAATACATAATATGTAATTATTGAAAATATAATAAATAGAAAATATTATAATAAATATTGATATTATGATAATAATAAAAATGTACAATAAATTTGATAGGAAACTTGAATTTATTGAATTAAATGAAAAATATAAAAATTTCTCACATCAAGAGTGAATTCAATACACTAATGCAGATTTAAGTGTACCGGTGAAATAAAATACTGACTAGGGGTAATGATGATATTTAGGAGATCGAGAAGTAATGTGATTAATTTCACATTATGGGTTGAAACGAATTTTTAGAGTTAAAGTATAAAATACTACTTAGAAATCAAACCAGAACCTAATTTAGAAATCGATGCGGAAATTGAACCCGAACCTAACCCCAAATCCAGAATAATTGTAAAACACTTGAGACCTAGATAATTAAGCATATAAAACCTTAAACAAAACATAAAAATAAGCGTTATAGGATAAAATAAACCTATAACAATTATATGAAAAACCGAAACCACGTTTGTGTTATAAGGATGATCGGCGATGGCTTGAGCAAGTCGGACCTCGAATGAGTAAGCGAAGAGTCGAGGTAAGTTGGGATTAATACGATGATATATTTTGGAGATTTAAGATTATGCTTGTTTGTACTTACTAGATAGTTGAATTGGGATTAATACGATGATATATTTTGGAGATTTAAGATTATGCTTGTTTGTACTTACTAGATAGTTGAATGTGCACATGTGCTTGATTATGAGTGATACTATGATACTATGATACTATGATTCTATTTGTTGCTCTAGCATATATTGTATGATTTGTATGAAATGATTGATCACCCTAAACTGGACTTAATCAAATATATGACCAGTAATCATAATCGGACATGCATGGCAATCCATTAGAGGAACTTAGACTCTCCGGCCAAATACCGACTCCTTCAAAAGGAATAGCGTGGGATTGCATAATGGTCCATTCTTCATCCTTTGTCGAACTAAGTAACAGGAGAAGAAGTCGCGATGAGGGTGAAGTTAGTGGTTCGAATGTAGTCGTGGGAGGAGCGAGGTCTCCATTGCACAAGCCTGGGTTTAGTCGTGAGCTATTGCATTAATGGCAACTCCTCAACCCGGATTAAAGTGGGCACAATTTCTCTAATCTCACGACGGGCCAGACAACGTCGTATGATGACATTTGCTTACACATGCATTGCATCTAATAAGTTGATTAAAAACATTGTTGTGTTTTTGGTATAATTTTAAGTTCTCCATCCTAACTTACTGAGCTGTAGTTGCTCACATCCCTATAGACATCATGTAGGTGCTGGCTAAAAAGCGGCAAACAACTACTCTGAAGCTAGCAACTGCTGGATCTTGGGGAGTGAGGAAAAACATTGAAGAATAAACACATATTTTTAAGGTCTATGTTTTTATTTTAGAATTATTTTTCATTTCTGAATAATGTAATAACTAGGAAATATATTACAGAGAAATATTGTAAACTTTAACTACATAGTGTATATACATATTTCCTCACTTTCTTAGGTAAATGATCTATTTAAATTACAAACTATTTACTTCAAAGCAGGTTAGTCATGGACGCCTTGTGTAGATCAGGTCTAAAATAGCGGTTGTAAAGCCAACTTCTATCTTAGGATGGTTTACACGGTGGAACTGTTACGACTCTGTCGCTTCGAGGCATGACACCTCTCATTCGAATTATTTCAAAAAGTAGCCGCTATAAGAGTGACTATTGCAGTAGTATCAATTAGTCAATCAATTAAAAAAAGTAACCTTTATAAAAGTGTCCGTTACAATAATATCCATCATTCAATTAATTCCAAAAAAAAAAAAAAATAGCCATTATAAAAGTAGCCATTGATGTTCTCTATATATAGGCATGTAAACACATACTTCACCATACATCATCTATTTCTCATTTCCATTTAAAGCAACTTCATTCCCCTCTCTTGTTTACAATCATGTCAACAAATAGCTTTGATTATAAGATGGAAAGAATAGCTATTGAAGTAGCTGAAGAAATATTTCTTTTTGAGGCCAAACAAGCGAAGCCAACAATTCCTTATATGAAATGCCCTAGAGCTATGCGAGACTTCTTCCCGAAGAAAAGAAAAGGGAAAATACATAAATAAAGGTTAAGTTGATGGACAGAATTGTTTATATAGCGACTTCTTCTCAGAAAACCCAATATATAACAATGAGCAATTTCGATGAAGATTGTGTATGAGGAAAGTTCTATTTCTTTGTATTACACAAACACCTGAAGATTGCTCTCTATTTTTTAAGTAAAAGAAGAATGTTGTTGATAAACTTAGCACATCACCAATATAAAAGTGTATTGCAACTATCTAGGAATTAGCGTATAGAGTAGCAAGAGTTGCTTTAAATGACTACTTGCGTATGGGTGAAAGTACAATAAGAAGATGTGTCAAGGAATTTGTTTAAGGCATCATTACTTGTTTCAGTGATGGGTACCTATGTAGGCTTACTCCTATTGATATTGAACGCTTGCTTAATGTTTTGGAGTAATGTAAATTTCTAAGTATGTTGGGAAGTATTAATTGAATGCATTTGGATTGGAAGAATTGTCCAGTTGCATGGCAAAGCATGTATATCAGAGGTGATCATGGTTTTCCAACAATCATGCTTGAAATTATAGTTTCGTATGATACTTGAATATAACATGCATTTTTTGGTATCCTAAGCTCTAGTAATGATATTAATGTCTTAAAATGTTTACTCCTCTTTAATGATATCTTAGAGTGACAATCTCCACCATCTTATTATGCCATCAATGGAAGAAACTACGATATATGATAATATCTTACAAATGATATATATTCAAAGTGGTCAATATTTGTCAAGTCAATTTTACACTTGTATGGCCTAAATGAGTAATTATTCGCTAAGCACCAAGAAGGATGTTGAACGGGCTTTTGGAGTGTTACAGTCTCATTTCCATATTGTTCGTAAACCAACTTGTTTTTTGGACCAAGAAAACATAGCAGAAATTATGAGAGCATAAATAATTCTATATAATATGATTGTTGAGGATGAAAGGAATAACTATAACTTCAATTTTGAAGTTCCAAATTATGAGTCAAGAGAGATTAGTGATCAATCATCTCATATTTCTTATAATTATATTACATATTATACAACATACATCCAGAATAATATTCATCTTCGTAATAGGGTAAAGCACCGTTAACTTCAAAAGGATTTGATTAAACAAGTGTGGCAATGTTTTGGACTTATTAGTTAATATGGAATAGTTGGTATTATGAAATTACATATTAGCTTTTAATATTTCTTAATTTTCAATTTCAATATACTCTGGTTGGTAATAACTTCAAATTATATCAATATCTTTTTGTAATACTACTTATTTTCAATCACTGTTAAATTGAGTGAATTTAGCTTAAATTAATAAAGATTTTTAATGTAGTGATTAATATAATATTTGTTATGTTTAATATTATTTTTTATTAAATGTAACTAACATTAATAATAATTAGTACATTATCCAAATATATTAGTTTGCTAATATTAAAGTTGTCTTTACAAAATATTTAAGATAGTGATTAAAAAAATAATAATAGCATAAGGCCCATAAAATTACTTAAATGTGAGAATTAGTTAATAAGCTGAATAACAATGTAAAGTTGGTTAGGATTATGGATGGCTTTAGTTTCCTACTGGCCTAATTGGACTGCTTATTTAATTAGTTCAGTCTGACCCCTGTGATGAAGTTGGTCCCCACTGTTCCTTTTTTAAAAACCGAAAAACGTCATTATAACTCACCTAAATCACACCCCTCTCCTTCCATTCCATCATCATCCTTCAACCCAAATAACACTTTCAAATAAAAAAGGAAAGAAAGAAAGAAAGGAAAAAGAACACAGACATCCAATCCACCCACCATGTAAATCAAAGTCACCAAATCCATATTCGTCCATGGCCATTCCATTTCTTCTCATATTCCTCTCTCTCTCTCTCCCAGCCTCCTCACAGCTCTTCTTCCCCGGATTCCATCATACAACCGATAACCTCACCCTCACCGGCATTGCACAAATCCAAGACAGTGGCATACTAAAGCTAACCAACGACACCAGCCGGTTACTAGGTCATGCCTTTTTCTCATCTCCCATAAAGTTCAAGAACTCGTCGGATGGTCCTGTCTTTTCCTTCTCAACTTCGTTCGTGTTCACTATAGTCCCTGAGTACTCAGAACTGGGCGGCCATGGACTCGCTTTCGCCATCTCTCCCACCAAAGACCTCAAGGCTTTACCTAGTCAGTATCTCGGCCTGCTTAATTCAACCGACGTCGGGAATTCTTCCAACCACCTTTTCGCGGTTGAGTTCGACACGGTACGAGATTTCGAGTTCGGGGATATTAATGATAACCATGTTGGTATAGACATAAATAGCTTGGTCTCCAATGTTTCCGCAGAAGCTGGCTATTACGAGGACGAGTCGACTAAGAAGGACCTGAATCTCACGTGGGGTAAACCGATCCAAGCGTGGATTGACTATGATTCCAATACTAACACCATCAACGTTACTTTGTCTCCTCAATCGAATAAGCCTAACAAGCCCTTACTTTCTTTTCATATGGATTTGTCTTTGATTTGCGATGAGTACATGTATGTTGGGTTTTCTGCATCAACCGGTTTGCTTGCTAGTTCACATTATGTTTTAGGTTGGAGTTTTGGAATTGATAACATTGGAGAAGTAAGACCTCTTCAGATCTCTGATTTGCCTTCGATTCCGGGTCGGAAGAAGAGCCATAGGACTCTTGCTCTCGGACTTTCTTTGTCATTTGTTGTTTTTGTGGTATTGGGCGTGGTTATTGCTCTATATGCAGCAAAGAAAATCAGGAATGCTGATAAGATTGAACAATGGGAGCTTGAGATCGGTCCTCATAGATTTTCATACTCAGAGCTCAAGAAAGCAACCAATGGGTTCAAAGAGAAAGAGCTATTAGGACGAGGGGGATTCGGTCAAGTGTATAAAGGAACATTGCCTGATTCCAAGACCCAAGTTGCAGTTAAGCGGATTGCACACGATTCAACTCAGGGGCTTAGAGAGTTTGTATCGGAGATTTCGAGTATTGGCCGGCTTCGCCATCGCAATTTGGTTCAGTTGTTGGGGTGGTGCAGGAGGAGAGGCAATTTGTTACTTGTTTATGAATTTATGTCTAATGGGAGCTTGGACAACTACCTATTCGACAAGCCGAAGATGACACTCAATTGGGAACAGAGGTTTCATGTAATAAAAGGAGTTGCTGCTGCCCTGCTTTATTTACATGAGGGCTATGAACAAGTGGTTGTTCATAGAGATGTTAAAGCAAGTAATGTATTACTCGATGGTGAATTCAATGGAGGATTGGGAGACTTTGGACTAGCAAGATTGTACGACCACGGGGCGCACCCAAGCACCACACGAGTGGTGGGCACAATGGGGTATTTGGCCCCGGAACTTCCGAGGACGGGGAAGGCCACGGTGAGTTCGGATGTGTTTGCTTTTGGGGCGTTTTTGCTGGAAGTGGCATGTGGTAGGAGGCCTGTTGAGCCCAAAGCAGGGCAGGAAGAGCTGGTTTTGGTGGATGTGGTGTGGGAGAAGTACAAAGAAGGGAAGGTCCTCGATGTCGTGGACCCGAAATTGAATGGTGTGTACAATGAAGATGAAGTATTGATCGTAATAAAACTGGGTTTGATGTGTTCAAACAATAAGCAATGTGCAAGGCCTAGTATGAGGCATGTGGTGAGGTTCTTGGATGGGGAAATTCCATTGCCACCGGAATTGACGCCGCCGAATCATGATGCCACTTCTGGTTCGCTGAAAGTTAATGGTGAATGGTTTGATGATTATGTGCAGTCCTTTGGGTCTTCTTATTTTGAGCCTGGTACTAATGTCAGTTTTGCTTCACTCTCAACTTCTTCTTTATCAACTCCTCAATGTAGGCTCCGTAGTTTCTAGCATTCCAAACAACAGGTGGATGTAAGAAGTTGGAATCAAATTCTTTTGCATGAAGTTTGAGCAATCACAAGAAATTCTTCATCTATCATCATTCCGTAATTCATTACTCATTCTCTTCATCCTTCGTTTGATGAGCTTTATCATGATTAGGACAATATGTTTATTCTTTTTGCCAGGACACATTGTAGTCCAAGACTATTCGAGATAACAATCTAACATACTCGAATCTCCCTTCATTTAAATAAAAAAAAAAAAAATTATAGTATTATTAACATGTTACTTGATTACATAAATAATATGTAAATACCTTTAACTATATAAAAATTTATTAATTATATTTTTATATATTAAAATTTTATTAATATTTATATAATATTTTAATAGTATTCAAACATTTTCACGAATTAAATCTCGGATGAAGTCAGACAGGGCCTAACCACCCAATTACTAATTTATTGATTGATGCAGTGTCTTAGTACTATTTAAACTTTTTCATTAATTAAACCTCTTGACGAGGATAGATGAAGTCAGACAGAGCCTAGCCAATTACTCATTTATCCACGCAATGGTTTTAGTACTATTCAAATATTTTCAATAAATTAAATCTGGTGACGTATGAAGTCAGACTGGGCCTAGCCAATTGCTTTTGTCCCTTATTAACTATTATATGCCTGAGCACATACATCATATCATGCCTCGTATATCACAGAATCTGTACATTAAGATATAAAGGATTTAGGTTTTCGGGGTAACTTGTATCCTCATATAAAAAAAATTATTAAATAATATTAATAAATGAATAATAAATAATAATATTATATTTTCTACCAATAAATATTTTAATAAAAACAAAAAAAAAAGGAGTTTGAGTTTGTCAATCAATATCTCTAAATAGCCAAATATAATACTTTCTCTCTCATTCTATATTTTCTACTCTTTCCCTTATTCTTCTCCATTTTCCCTTTAACATTATGTTTTTTATTCTTTTCCCTTGTTCCTTCCTCTTCGGTAAGTAGTAAGATCAAATATATTTGAAATAAGGTAGAAAAAAAAAATATATATATATATTTTTTATTTCATAGATTTTGCTATGGATGCTATAAGTTTTTCATGTAAAAAACTTGTAATATTACATATATGTATATATATATATTACTTTTTTAATGTTACGTAAACTTAAAATTTATAGGGAAAAAAGTAAAATTTACAGTTTTATAGAATATTACGTACTTTATAAGTTTTACAAGGTATAAAGTACATGATAGTTCCATAATATTACAAAATATGTTCTGGTTTCAAAATTTAAGAATTTGTACCTTATAGTATAAAGTACGGGTATAATTTCATATCCTATTCATTTTATATTTGCTTACCTCTACTTCATATCAATGTCCTCAAGAAAAAGTAATATATTATATAGATGATATATAAATAATATATTTTAAAATAGTCATAGGGGCAATAACCTCCATGTTTCCATTTGTTCCATTTTATTTACTTCTCTATAATGAAACTTTATACGATTTGTCAACGATAAAAATTTATATGAATAAACAAATATAATGCGAACATCTTATTGAGGTGAGGTACATCTAAAAATCAAATATAAATTTAAAAAAAAAGAAAAAGAAAAATATAGTTAATAAAGTACCTAAAAAGAGTCTTACGTAAATTGTTTTCAAATAATCATATAAAGTGAAAAAAATGAATCGATTTAAGTGGGTTCTGTTGTAGGAAATTAATTATAGTTATTGTAATGCTTCGGAATCTAAGATGCAATAGCCTACCATATGTCAATATCGAGTATTAACATGCAAAGACTCAAAACCTATATAATTATCGACAATTGAATGACCAACCACAATGTTACATAGATATTAACTCCTAGTGTTTATAACATGATGGCTTTACCAAGTCTCATTGTACATAAGATATAACCATAAACCTATAGCAAGAGTCTAGTGGTCTCTAATTGAATCTAGCCGAACTACAACTAATATATGGTACAATAACAATCGCCCAACCATCTCTCAACTATCATGACTTGACCCAACTATTCTTCCTAACAAGTAGACTTCACATCCTCTCTAATTTCGTAAATGAAGCCGTAACCTAAGTCACATAATGATTTGTTTCACCTCTAGTACCTACAACTAAAAAACAACAATCCCCAAAGAGTGAGCAAAATACCTAATACATAGAATACTACACCAACATACGCATGAACACACAATAACAATCTTACATGCAGACGCAGTAATATTTAGTGTACAAATATTCAATTATTATCTTTGGTTTAAGTATAGCAATCATCACAATTTTAGTGTCCCTAAACCTAAGGTAACTCATAACCCTGATTTACACACATGCATATAAATAGTGTTGGGTACTCCCTAACACCCTTGAGTACTTGAATCAACTTCGAATCTACCTAAATCCTTTTCTAGTATAATTCTATTAAGGACAATGCCACATAAGGATTATCGCGATGCTACTCTAAGATCATCAGTATTCCCAATCCCTTAGACTCAACTACGCACACTCAGTACAATTACATTTAAGTTGGACATATTTAAGTTGATTTAAGTTTTATTCTATACAAATATAAGCAGTAAACCTAGTATCAACGTATCTGGATTGGTACTTTCCTCTAACTCTTGGTAATCTCTAACATCATACCCTATCATCATAATCAATAACTCTCAGCTAAACTATACTTCCTATACTTAGACTTCCTAACATCTACCTAACTATTTATTTACTCCCATAATCTAAAAATAAACATAACTTTTATAGGTATAAGATTAGTGCTTAGTCATATTTTCTATTAAGAGTTATACTAGAGTAATTGGAAGTTAATTTATGAGAGATATCTAGAAATTATTTTAATGTCCATAAACTTTAAAACATATTAAGTAAAAATTAATTATAATAGTATCTTTATGTAATTAATGAAATGATTAAAATGAAAATATGTGTATTAAATATGGTTTATAAAATAATTTTAAGTGGGTAGAAATTAATTTAAGAAAAAGAAATAAGAAGAAAACATGTTTAAGTGTATAGAGGGAACTGACCCCACAATCCAATTAGAACCATCCTATTGATTCATAAGATTATTTTGTAGCAGATTAAACTAGCCATATGGTTCTTAGTGAACCAACCAGCTAATTGCAAATAGGCCTTGCAATTTGCAAAACTGAACTCTCTTCTCTCAATTCAAAACTTAAATTCCTTACTCTTGTTCTCACATTCACCATTCCAACTTTGTATAACTTTAAGAAAACAATCCAACAACAAATTCTAAACACATTAAACATAATAATTTAACATAGTTTGACGTAAACAAAGATGATCATAACTCATTGCACTTGTTGATTGAATTCCTTCAAACATTTGTGTTTCTCTCTTAAGGCCTTCAAATTAACATTCTTGAATTAGTAACCATATTCTCTTTGACAAAATGTTCAAGTTTCAACACTTACCAAATGAGAGTCTCTCTTTTCTTACTTTTCTGTTATGACTTCCTTGAGAATAATAGAAATTTTTGTTATAATTTTAGAACTCGTGCCATTAACATCCATAGTACAGTAAAAACTTGAAAGAACAAAATCAAAACTGAACTTCTTCTTAAATCTTTGATGCCCTTGCGTTGTATGGATAAGATTTGATATTTTGGTGAGAGAAGAAATAATGTGCGAAGAAGGGAAGTGGGGGAAAGAAAAGGGTAATGAAAGCACATGTGATGTTTCAAAGGCAGGATGCTTTAAGAGTTGAGAAGACCACTCTGCCCTTAATCTTTTAAACTACTTACCAGTGTATCACCCGCAATAGGTTTATTTTATTTCTCTCTCTTTTTTTTTTTTTTTTTTTGGTTCTTTTAGGAAAACCGGATATTATAGTTATTATCAAGAAAATCATCTTCCATAAAGTTGGAAGCAACACTATTATAGAAATGATGAACAACGCCAAAGCAAAATTACGACAAAAGCATAAAGGATTTTATATACGCGAAGACATATTATTAAATTAAAATATGCCAAAAAATGCAAGTAACAACACAACGCTTGAAGGACATAAAATTGTAATACTTACATAAATCTCCTATTCTATCAATTTATACGACTAAAATTTGAAAATATGAAATACTGGAGGGAAATCGTGAAGGAAAATTGAAATACAACAATAATTTAAACAAAGCACATTTTGGCAAAACATTTAGCTTTACGCTTTTTCATTTTTTTGTGCATATACCGAAATATGCGACAGTAGCAAAGAGTTACCCCAAAAAAATATTATGTAAGAGAAAGGTAGAGAAGGATGATCTGATTATGAGGAATAAATGGCACACATAATTTATTAAGGAGGTATGACATTTTCTTGAAGAAAAAAATTTTAATATTGCTGTTAGAAAAGGCAACAAAAAATCACCAAATTATACTGCAATGAAGAGATATGCCTTTCAAAAGTATTAAATGGCAGCATTTAAAGTCTTAACAGAGGTATCCATCATAAAAAATTACTTAAAGTAAAAAACCGAGTGATAGCTCAATTAATTGCAAATGAAAATGGAGACGAGAGATTCAAGCATGTCGCCATCACAGAGCCCAGGCAGAATCCTCCTTCCATTGGGATTCACTACCTAGTGCCTTAATTAAAGTTGAGAAATGATTTGACTACCTATTAAATCCCTTAAGTAACATCATCTGATTTCATCCAGTGGAATGAGTTTGTGATAACTAAGGTTACCAACTTACATTAAGTACATCAAAAAAAAAAAGAAAAGAAAAAGAAATTGGTATTCGAATAGTTAACTGAATTAGTGAGGCATACTTTCAAAGCCTTCGAAGAGAAAATGAAAAAGATAAACAAAAATTTAATAGCTTAGACATTTATGGACCGAAGATTTCCAATTAAAGTGAAATTAAAAACGTCTTTTTCTTTTTTCCTACGTTCGTTTCTTTTCGGTTTTGGAATGGCTAAGTCTTTTACAATAGAATGGTATTATTTGTAAAACTTATAAGACTTTTTTTTTTTTTTTGGCCAAAAACTTACAGGACTTTATATACCAAATTTTAAAACCAATGGTGGTTTTTTTTTTTTTTTTAAGAAAATACAAATGCTCAAAAGACAATACTAAAGAGATATAAAAGGAAAAAGGAACTATCGAAAAAAAAAACTAAAAATTATTATAGAAGAATAATATTGAAAGGTGATGCTTTAGTATTAGTGATTTCTTTCTTCTTCTTTTTTCTAATTATATTTCAAAGAGAGGAGAAGAGATTCAAACCTCTCCATCTCGTTGGGAGACCAATATCGATATTACTATACTACAATACCATTTAATAATACTCTTTGGTCTTAACTGTTGATAATATTTTTTGAAAAGCCATTATTGGTTTTATAAAATAGGGAGATTCCAATTATATTACAACAGGAGGAGAAAAGATTTAAACATATTCTTCTCATTGAGGGACTAATATTGTTATCATTATGCTACATTACCATTTAATAATACTTTTTGGTCTTAACTTTTGATAGCATTTTTTGAAAAGCCATTATTAGTTTTATAAAATTGGGAGATTCTATAATTTCATCTTTTATAGCGATGAGACTAGTCATGTCTTCTATCTTATCATTTATTTCCATTTTTAAAAAATCTAAACTGTTAAATTCATAATTTGTTCAATGATTTATATTTAAATGAGTATAAATCAATAGTAAATTGGATAATAGTACTAGTCCCGTAAAAAATAAGAACGGGACAATAGAAAAATCTTATAAAATAACATACAAGAAGTATTAAAAAAAAAAAAAGATACATATAGATAATTATTTTTAAAAAAAGTAACATTAAAGAAGTATGATGGCAAAAAAAAAAAAAAAAAAGAAGAAGAAGTTTCTATGATCCTATTCCTATTTTAATGAGACTAGTCTAAGTCCAGTCCTCTAACTTACTCTTAATGCACATTCCTCTAAATTTACATCGTTAAGTTCACAATTAATTTAATAGTTTAGATTTAAAGGAATGTAAATTAGGGATAAGATAGAGACCTAGATTGATCTTGTAAAAAGTAAGAATGAAACCGTAGAAGAATTCGGGAAAAAAAAGTAATATTAAAAAATGATACTAAAAAAGTAATGGCTTTTTAGTAATAACTTTTGGTTATTAGTATTTTCTGCAAAATTGTAATTATTATAAAAGTTAAACAAAAGAGGTATTAGAAGAAAAAGTCACTGCCAAAAATGTACATGGTAACACCATAGAGGCATATTAGGGATAACAAAAGCAATATTGAAGAAATGTGATGATGAGAAAGATAGTAGCAAAAGTTTTCAAAATTATATATTATAATAAATAATAAGTTATGCATACTTATGGACTATTATTCTTGATGATAAATAAACTTTGGTTCAATCCATGTTTTTGTCCAATTAGCAATTGTTTAAAACTGTAAAATTTGTCATTATGGTTTTTGTTAATTTGTCAATTTAACATAAGGTGCTCTCTAAAAAGATAATAAATAAAGCAATTGTCATTGGCAAAAAAAAAAAAAAAAAGAAAGAAAGAAAGAAAGAAAGAAAGAAAGAGAGAAAAAGAAAAAGCATATTGTTGTAGCAATCTCCTAAACAAACGAAAAATAATGTGTGTATATATATATATATATATAACAAAATGAAATGTCCTAGAACAGCAAATTAAAAAGAGAAATAATTATGTAATTATACCTAAATTTGTAAATAATAAAAATTGCTAGATTCATTTAATTACACATTAAAATTGAAGGATACAAAGGCTTGGTTTACACATCTCCATATGAGCTACGGCAGACCTTATATCCCTAGCACACAAGAATAAAACCCCAGGACCCTCTCTTTGCTTGAAGTTCCTCATTCACATGAAATTCTTTCATTATGAGCTTTGTCCATTCCTTAGACAAGATTTTTGTACCGTGACTAAAAAAATGTGAGACTTGTTGTCCGATTGGTAAGAATATTGTTTTCCCATAATATATTTAAATCCTTAAAAAATTAAAAAAAAAAAGGATAATTGAAGGTATAAATTTTAGGATTTGTGCAGTAAATTCATTTTTGCGTCGTCTTAGTATGTATTAAACCTCATAATGATGATGTGCAGTGACAGACAGGGTCTAATCAATTGCTTTTGTTGCCCCATCAATTATTATATGCCTGAGTAGATCCATAAGCATTTCCTGTGGAATCTACATTCACGCTTTCTCAAATCTATATAGATTTTCTAGGAGTTTCATGATGGGAATCATACACTAGGACAAGAAAACTTCAATGAGTAAAGCAAGATCAAGTTGCATCATATCATCCATCCGTTTAATCTTTACTTTATTAGCATGAAAATGTTCTTCTGATTATTATTTTAGGGAAGATGATTACAAAGTTCAGCTAATTTTAGGTGGCTTTCAAACTTTCCGAGAGTCTTCCACGTATGTCAGAACTCGTCCTAGGTTTTATTCCAGGGTCACAAAGGAATCTGGTTGAACCTCTTGGACATGAGCCCCGGGCATGTCTTCCTTAATCTTCATTTTCGCTTCTTCCGCTTTGAAAACCAAAATTCAGGCCACGATTTCTCCGCAGCCGTGTTAAACATTACCAGTTGACCATAGTTTTCTGGAAAAAGAAAAAGAAAAGAAAAGAAAAACACCTTCTTGTATATACATGTCGTACAACCAAAATTTGAGTTTCAATTAGGAAAATTTTGTTGGCGAGCAGGAAAATTTTTATGCATTTCAATCTACTATTATTATTTTTAAAGTACATAATTAGTATGAAACAATGAGTTAATTGCAAATCCGTTCATTTCGTATGAACCTAATTCTTATCTTTTAAACTGCAGGTGCATATTTAGATCTCTTAAAATTTTGAAACTAAGGATAAAAGAATCCTATAGGATCTAAAAAAACCTTTTTCAAAGATATGGTAATTTAAAGGTCCTATTTCAAAGATAAGAAATTAAGCGCAAATAAATATGAGGGAGTATACTTGTAGTTTACTTGAAAAGTTCTTTTAAATGACATGTTGACGGCACATATTTACTGAATCTTTTAATTATAGAGTATAAGTTTCATTGTATTTCAATTATCAAATGTGAGTTATTAGAAAAAACCCTGCAAATATATTCATATAAATATGCAGCAAAAAAATAAAAAATAGAAAACTTGTTGGCCGTATTAAGGGAAAAAAAAAGGAGATCTCTGCAGCATAATAGTGGCCATTCAGAAGAAAACCCGCCCAAGAGACAAGCCATTGGGAGAGGTGGGGTGGGTGGGGGTTAGGAGCTAAGAATGCAGATATGTAAAGACAATAATATGAATATAATTTCAGAGCACCTCGAGGAAAATTTTCCTTTTAGAGTTATATTTATCCAATAATTTTGATTCATAAGATTTGTAAGAACCCTAATCTTCGTATGTATTTATTCTAACCATAGAGAAAAGACTAAGATTGAAGTACATGAAGGTAGATACTTACTTGGCAACACCATTGTTAGCTTATTAGTAGGCTAATGACAATCCTTGACTTGCTAATCCTTGGCCGTGATTTCAAAAATATGACTTGCAAGAGCGAGGGTAGTACATAGAGTTCGACATAGCAAAATAAAAAAATCGAAAGATTTTCTGTAATTATTTGAGAGACTCATGAAAGAAGATCCTTCTCCTCTCATTTTTTTGAGAGAAAATATAAACAAGGTAGTATAATAATATGAAAGTGCCTACGTCATAAGCTATTTCTCAAAGCTCATTTTTAGCTTTTATACATGTATGTAAATGTTCATTATATGTAAAATCCACGTCTATGACCCAATCTACTCTTAAGAATGTCCTAGAAGCAAGTAGATACATTAAACCTTGATAGTTGAGGATAGTTAGAGTAGGGTAAATGAGATTATAAGAATAAAGCTTGAATTTCTAAATGAATTACAAATGGGAAGATCACCCCCTTACGTACCAAAGCCATCCATCTTACATGAGTGGCTTTCTCTCTCTAAGTGAGTGTGATCTTCTGTATTCTAAATAGGAAAGCTAACTTAGCCTCTCTTTGGAGTGTTGGAGTGTTTAAGTGTTGTATGTGTAAGCTAGTAAAGATCATACATGTGACATTTGGTCTTAGAGCCGAATCTTAGAAGAGATAATGGGGGTAGGTGCACTTGATGTCCCTTTTGAGTACGTTAGAAGTCCCTTTACTCCAATAATAGATTAAGACCTCGCTGTGGAAGGGAAATCCTAGGGAAGCAAAACCTCAATGGAAGTAAAGGTAACTAGAGTGAAGTTAACCACAACTGATGTATTGATCAAGTTTAAGGTGTTGAGGAAGGCTTGGAGAATGAGCTTCTAAGTGAGATGTTGACAGCCTTAAGAAAGGAATGGTGAAGTCCTTGAAGAAGAATTTAGAGGATTTAAGAGCCTCATTCCAATAACGCTTTGAGATTGAAAATGGACTAAATCAATAGTGGGACTATGGTGCGAATGGATGCACCTAAACCCAGGACTAGCTTCCTAAAATGCCTATGAAACAAATAACTTCCTTTAGAGACTAGAGTAACACATTGGTGCAAGAGGTGTTCTAGACGATGCATCAAGGCTAAGAATAGCTCCTATGTTTTTTGATGGTACAGCCACCCTATGGTGGCAATGACAAGTTGATGGAACCATGTGGGGTGCCAAGGTAGTTAGAACATGAGAGGAATTTAAGGTTGAGTTACGGGCTCAATTTTACCCTAGCAATGCAGAGAGGAATCCTCAGGCTAAATTGAGGTGATTAGAGCATAAGGTGTCCATCAGAGATTATGTATAAGAATTCTCAAATTTGTTGTTGAAGATTTTTAACTTGAGTGATAAGGATGCTATATTTGCCTTTTGTGATATCCTATAGAGATAGACCCAAATAGAATTGGAAAGACAAGGAGTTTAGGCCTTATCTCAAGCTATAGCTACAGTTGTGAGTCCATAAAGTTCAAGTCAAGTGAATGATTTATGAGGGAGGCTAGTGAGGGTAGCCATGGAGGAGGTAGGTGTAAGCCCCAAAGTTCAGACAAGTAACCGTAGGATTGAACTTAGAACCCAAGGTTTAGGGTGATCGGCTAAAGGATCCGATCACACCCAAATTATAAACTATTTGGTAAAATACCAGTAAAAATGACCTTGTAAACTTAAATTTAAGAAAATAAGTAGTAAAATAGGAGACTATAAAATTTTCAAAATTTTATGCATAATAACTGCTAATTACCAAAAAGGTGAAAAGTGTAATATAATGACTAATAAATTATTAGAGATGGATTATATGTATACTAAAAATTTTAGAATGACCAAAATAATATTTAGGAATGTTCACGTGTATCTCATATGTATTTACGTATAAATAAAAATACGCGTAATTACTAAAATTGGCCGAAAGCTAAGTAAATAATTAAAGAAAAATAAAAAATAATTATAGAAAAATCAGAAAAAAATCAGAAGAGGATAACTGCAACAAGATCAGGTCGTGACAGTAGGGAGGTCCAAGAAGAAATATGTAAACCCCGTAAATTTAGCCATTCGAGTGTAAAATTAAGTTCGAATACTGTAAATAACTTTAGGAGTTAATAAAGTCGAATAAAATAAAAATTTTATTAAGTTATAAATTTGAATATATTATAAGTCATGAAAACCTTAAAATTTTAATTGAAACCTAAATATCATAAAAAAAAAAAACTAAATCCGATAAATGCGTAAATACTCAAAATTAAACTCAAACTTGACAAAAACCTAAAACTATAACTTTAAATTTATAAAAATGAATAAATATAACTTAATAGCAATATAACCATAATTGATCACAATTATCAACTAAATCGTGTAATTGCATATAAACCCTAATGAAAACGTTGAAATAACTTGTAAATATTATAAACGTAACAGGTATCAATTAAATTAATAAATTTTCATAAAATCTTAAAATTAATTTATAAATATTAATTTTATGATTTTTATGTTTAGAAAAATTTAATATATTTATTTTTATTTTCCTTTTTCTTCTTTTCCTTTTCTTTTTTTTCTTCTTTCAAATTTTTCCCTTGCTCCACGTTGAAGTTCTAGGATTTATCTAGCAGCCCATGTGATTGTTTTCTCCTCCAAGTGTTCTTTCATTAAAGAAAAAAAAAAAAAAAAAGAAAAATGAGTACCTTTTCCCATCCAATTAAATACATAAGATAGCTTAGATTTGTTTCTTTTGTTTCTCCTTCGTATTTGCTTCTATTTCCTCCTGAAAAGCCAATCATGCCTGGAACCTCTAGAAGTTAGAAACCCAAAAAGAGAAAGAAAAAACAAAGCAAAACACATACACATACAAAAACGAAAAAGAAAAAAAGGGAAAAACCAAAGCATTTAGAAGAAGAAGAAGAAGAAGGCTAAGGGGATTTAATCAAATATTTTACTAAAGTAATTAGATAAGTTTATTTATTTTATTTGTACATATATATATCTATAATATGTACATGTATATTGGGTATTTGTTATTTTTATATTTTATTTTTTTATTACATGTATGTATGCATAAATACATATGTATATTATACATAGTATAAAGTATGTACATGTATGTCTATATTATATATATACTATATATTTTCTTATGTGTATGTATGTATACACGAATATATGTATATGGGTATATTTACATAGTATTTTCTTGAAAATATATGCATGTGTAAATGAGTATATATGTGTATGTACATAGTATTTATTTTAGTATATGATATATATATACATGTATTATGTATTTTCATATATATGTACAAGTATCATATATTTTCATATTTATGTATATATGTATATATTTCGTATTTTCTATATACATATATATATATATATGGGCATGAGGTTGTATATGTATATATATACATAAAATTTCATATTATATGATATATATATATGTGTACGTGTATAATTATACTTGTACATAATGTATAACTAAGGCTAAAATGATTTAATACATAAAGTATAGTATACGTATCAATATATGTATATGAATAGTATCATATATGTAAAAATACGAGTATGTTTAAATAGTATATATACAATATACTATAATATTAATTTAATAAATAAAGTAATTTAATATATATATATATAAGAGTATCGTAAATTAGGAAAAAGGATAATAATTAAGTAAATTAGAAAATTTAATAAAATATAATAATAAGTATTTATATATAAATATACTTACACCATAAAATATAAGAAATAGTGAAATAATAAAAAATTATGAAAATTACATAAGTGTGACACGTAGCACTTCCATATGCTACTACATCATCACTTATTATAAATTAAGTAATTTTCTTAAATTAATAATCTTAATAATTAATAAATTAATTAGAAAAATAATAAAGCAGAAAAATTCGAATTAATAAATATTAAATCTAAAAATAAGTAAAAATAGGTCATTATAGTAAAATAGGCTTAAAATAAGAAAATTATCAATTATACTATCTAAGTAATTGTTAAATCGTAAATAGACTAAGAAAAGTTTAAATTGATATTTTATAGTTTTTTAAATCAAAATAATGAACTTTATGATATTTTTATATCACAATTAAAACTGCAGGTTACAACGTCCAAAATGGACCTTGCTACTAGAAAGTACACTCGAAAACGATCAAAATGGACTACAAGTTCATAAAGATATGAGCTAAATCGAAAAAATTCTATCCGATTCGATAAAAAGCTTGAATCAACGATTTCATGCAAATTAATAATTGAGTTAAGTAAATAGTATGACTTACCATACTAGTTTAGTTATTTAATTTTCAAACTTACTACTTTTTATAATTCTTATTGTTAAGTGATCTCGACTTTGATCCTGATTTACTATCTAACTACTATAACCCCTGACTTGAGCATGATCGAGTGAATTTTTCCTAATAATTCTATACTTGCTTGTTTATATAGTTAATGAATTTCAATTGTTATCAATAATTGAATTTTATGTGGGTTTGGGTTATACTTGTGTATGATACTGTTTATTGATAGTGAATTTATTTTAAAGTATCATAACGTATTGGTTGTTGTATAGTAAATTCAATAGGAACTGATTTGTCTATGATTTTATTGATTATTGAATAATAAGACCTAACATTATCCGACTTGAAAGAATTAAATCGAAACACACATAATCATACACTACATAACTAATTTTAGCCGTCACTTTACATGGAGGTAGTGAGAAGCTATACGTGGGTTGATTATTTAGTATTATAGTATTTCGTATAGTACGTACGTACGTGCGATATGACCTTACCGTAGCTCGTGAGATCACTAAGCGTTAGAGGTACCAACCGCCTAGTTAAGGGTTGAGTCTAAAGGCCTTCGTTTAAAATTGGATTTTAACTAAAACTGAGAATGGATATACCATTATATTTTTAAATGCGAAATGCTGAGTTTCATTGTTATGAAAGTTCTAGTATAATACTCGAATCTGACTAGTGCCAATGTATCTCTAATCTTAACTTTGGAGGGCATTAAATTTGAGTTACATGCAGTACCTAGTCACTTGCATATATTTATATGGTATACTGATTGTTTATGCATTCATTTGATTAAATTAAATTGTTGTATAACTTGTTTGTTGTATAGTTGAGAGAATAACTCACTAAGCTTTTGTAGCTTACTCTCTAATAGTTTCTCTTTTGCAAGTTGATAGATCATCAAGCATAGGATAAAGGTCGAGTGTTGAATGTAAGTACTGAGATGTTTTAGAAGCTAGAATTAGAGAGATTGTTTAATTCATTTGAAACTTCAAATGTAAACACCACTTATATATTTAGATTTCATAACTTCAATAAATTTAAAATTTAAGTCTTTTCTACTCGATCTTATCATTTAGTAGGGGATACCGATTTCCTACAGTTCTGAGGAATTGTGGATTATTAGATGTCTATAGTTATTTATATTTTACATTATCTTAATAAATTAAAATAAAAAACTCTAGTGAATAATTATTTAGAATCTTGTAATCTCTAACTTGTAAGACATCATATCATGGGTGCACACTTAATATGGAAATTTTAAGTAATTTTACTAGGCCCTCCTTAGAGTCATGATAGAATGGGTCTAAGCCTTGGAATGAGTGATTGAAACCTAACCTAAAAGGATAAACCTTCGATGGAAGAGAAGGAATATCATAGGAGAAAACCATCCTATTTTATGTGTGGAAAGGTACATAAATCAAGGGATTGTCTCATTTGAAATAAACTCATTGCCTTAGTTGTAGCGAAAGAAGAAGAGGAGGCCCAATCTAACTATAAACTTAGAGTCTTAAAGGGGTTAGGCTCCATATAAAGTAAGCCCCTAAGGAGGCTCGAAGCTTGATGTATGTGAAGGTATTTATGGCAAGCCAAAGGATGAATGCCTCGGTAAATACTGGGGCAATTGACATATTCATTTCTGAAGAGGCAACTGATAAGTTACATCTTAAGGTTCAAAAGGGCAAAGGAAGATTAAAGATTGTCCACTCAAAGAAAGGTCCCTACATCTAGGGTTTTCCAAGATATTGATTTCTAATTAAGCTAATGGAGAGGAAAGGTAAAACTGTAAGTAATCCCCTTTGACGACTATGAATTGGTCATTAGAATGGACTTCTTCGATAAAGTATGTGCTCAAATCGCCTTATTAGCAAAGTATATCATAATAATGGATGAAGGGTAACAATGCATGGTTTCGGTCAGCCATAACCTTAACAAAGCCCAAAAACTTCTATACTCTATGTAGAATCCTGATAGACTAAGTAGGATGAGTTTCATAGTCTAGAGTTCAAAGAGAGTAGACCGACAATATGAGAGATGCCTAAGGTAGAAGGAAATACTCAAATAAAGAGATCTAAAGAGGATCTTACACTATAACCACCTAGAAAAGAGATAGAAATGAAGAAAAAAGAGCCCTTCAAGGTAGAAGCAATAAGGATGAACTTCATTGAAGCTATAAGGCAAGAAGGTGGAAGAGAATTAGAGAAGATCTTATAGGGGTACCTGATGAGGGGTTTGCGCCAACCATCTTAGAGTACTTGGTGAAATGGTAGGTTCTACATTAGAGTGAAGCAAAGAATGATGTGGATTGTACCTACCTTAAACATCTAGTGGAGGAGTTCTCTAGGGAGCAAAAGCCGATGAGGACATCGCTAGTTTAGGTTGGGGACAATGTCATGGGTTGTTTCCTCAATGTAAGCCCCCAACTTTGACCAACAATCAAGGACTTAGAATAGTAACACATTCGCCATAAATATAGAACGCGAAAAATATGACTTATGAAGTAATGAAATAAAACAGTCGTAAGTAGCACAAGTTACAAGTACTATTACGTAAAGCGATCATAGTTGCTCGAAATCAATAGATTTAGGGTTTCAAAAAATATTCTCAGAATTAAATGATTTTTTAATATAGGATTGTAAAAGTTAAAAGAAGAACCTTAGAAAAGTTGAATTGGCAAAATAAAATGTGTAAAACATTTAATTTAATAAAAGCGTAATTTTATTGGTATTATATAGTTTTGTAGGGAATGTATGATTTGAGTTTAGATAATTAATAAGGAATTAGCAATAAATTATTTGGACAAGAAAGCAAATAAAAAAAGAGACACTAAATAATGTCTTCAAAATGTGTATACATGCTAAATATACTTGGTGAATAGTATATGCACCCGTAATTAATTAATACTCAAATATTTATACATACATACATATATATATATATATGTATGTATAATGTTAACCAAACCAAGTTATCTAATAAAAATTGATATAATTAATTTAGGGACAACCTCTTGAATGTGGAAAGTACTAGGCTTAATGTGGAAAAAACATTAAGGTAGATAAAGGACGCATCAATTGCATGTTGAAGAAAAGATGTATAACGTATACATGTGGTTGTACAATAAGAAATTCTAGGAACCAACCAAAGCTTCTCTATCCAACAAAAATCTTCCTTCAACAATCTTGTTTGATCATTTTGGGGTTTGGGAAAAGTAAAAGTAATTAGGAAATGAGAGAAAAAGTAATGGAAAAACTGAAGGAAAATTATGGTGCACAATTTAGGTTATTGGAGTATAGAAGCGACCACGTAACTTGACGTTAGATGGCTACCACCTCCTGATAAAGTAGCTAGCATCTAGGTTGGTTGACATAGCCACCACCGTTGTTGGTTGTTAGAGAGTTGGTCACCGATGAGTTTTCTATTTTACTCTAATTTTTTTATTGAATTCTAAAAATAGTAAACGTTATCTAAAAATTATAAAATTTGATTTTCCTAAGTACTTTTGCATTTAGAATCTAAATATCAAACTAGATTAATAAGATTTAAAGAGAAAATATTGGTTCCTTAAGAAACCAGTCTTAAAAACGAATTTTGTGATAAATTTTAGAAATAGTAAATAATGTAGTTTCTGCTCCAATTTTTATATATAAGTTTCTTAAAGGGTCTTTTTTTTTTTTTGTTTTATGTTGTGTAAATATTTTTGAAAAACTATGAGGTTGGATTTTGGTAATTTTGACTTAACATGTAAGTAATGTGTAGGAAATGTTTAAAATAGAGGTTATACCAAATAGTTTGATTTGCATATGTATGTTTTGATTGTAAATGAGTATTGGATATTGAATCATTCTGATAGAGTGTGAAAACAGGGGAGTTGGTGTTGGATTAGGTGATTTGATGGCTTAAGAGCATTAGATGCAATTCAAAATGTTAGTCGGAGTGTCAATTGGGGTGAAAATATGAAATAACGCTATGCACATAATCTAGATCAAGAAGTTGTATAAGGAGGGTAGCTGATTTTGTATACATATATGTATTTTAGGAATAATTTATCCTTCATATGTGTTTAGCCATAAAGTAAACCTAAGTAATATATTAATAGTATTATAGCAAATGGGCGTTTAACAAGTGTTTTATTAAAAATTTCTACCTTAAAATTAGAATGGTGTGGTAAGGAAATGGAATATAACAATATCTATATAATATTGAAGAGGTTAGAAACTATTTAGAAAGTACGCTAGAGGAATTTTTTATACAGAGGATAAAACGAAAACTAAGTCGAAAAGTATCTAAAACCAAAGTTATCTTAAAAAGAATAACACCAAGACTTGGACCTTAAAGTGTAAGTTAGTAAACTTGTTTATACTTAACCTATATTGACTTGAGTATTGTATACATTTTGTTTAAGTGAATGGGGCTTAAGAAGAGTTTCGAATACAATAGTGGGCTTTGGAAATTGCTAAGTGACTTAGGTAAATAGATTGCTTGCATTCTAAAGTAGATTTTATCTACTCTTAACCTGTCTCACTACAGTGACTATGATTTATCTTGTGTGTATGAATGTGAGATGTTGAATGATGAGTTATGAAATGGCTTCTAAACTCTTTTGTATATTTTGTGGGGTTGAGTTGAGCTTCACTATTAGTTGTTATAACTTTAATTGTTTATATTGCTTAGTTGTATTTGATGATGTGGATTTGTATATTATTTGATTATAGTTGATGATGTAGATCTGTATTATTTGGGATAAGAAACTAGGAACTAACTACCAACCGCATCTACTAAGGAGTGTTCATTTAAGTGAACCTGATACCAAGGTTTTAGAGATGAAAATACAAACAAAATTAAATGAAAGCTTGACTAATAAAAAACAAAAAAAAAAAAAAAGGTAAGCCTGCTTGTGTTGTTTGGTAATTGCTTGATCTTTTTAGGTATGCGGATGATGCATTCATGGCATGGTATAAAAAGGGTATCTAGGTCAAGTTTTCTAAAATCTAAGATTTTGTCTAGTTAAGCTTTATTTCAAAAACTAGGTTCTTATTAAGCAAACAATTTAGTTTTTGAGGAGCTTATTTTTGTAATGCAAATATCTTTGTTTACAAAACTGGTTTTCGAGCATATAGAAGCTAGATAGCTTTTGTTAAGCTTTATACTAGGTGCTTAAATTAGGTAATTTAGATGCCCAGCAACATCGACTACCCGGATGTTTAGGATTAGGGTTGGGACCAAGAAATTGGTATTGATACATGTCTCATGCATTACTATGGTACACATTTGTTGCATATAGCCGTATATAATTGCTTGGTTGAATCGAAGTATATTATAACTGACTTAGTGAATTGCTTATGTATTTATGATGTGATTCTTTTAGTATTGTTACTTGTTTATCCACTCTCACTCAACTTACAATAAAGTAAGAGGATAAGTTTTTCCTATCCTTAAGTTAGAAAAGAAGTTAGATAGGACCTTAAAAAAGCTAGAAAACTTGATATGCTTATTAGTGACAATTCTCCTTAAGGGCAAATAGCTATAGCTTTGAATTTGGAATTGCAAGAAGAGTAGTCTAATATGGTAGTCAAGTTATGTTGTGAGGACCTTATAATGAGATTGTAAATATGGTTTACAAACCTTCTAATGAATTTGTATTTTGTATAAGGTTATATAATTGTGATATTCTGAGTATGACCCATTGTTGTAAGCCCCAAAACTAAGCCAATTGACCGTAGGATTGAACTTAGAACATAAGTTTTGGACGATCGGTTAAGGAATTCGATCAAACTCCAAATTATAAACTATTGAGAGAAATATTAGTTAAAATGACCCCATAAACTTGAATTTAAGAAAATAAGAAATAAAATAGGAGACTATAAAATTTTCAAATTTTAAGCATAATAATTGCTAATTACTGAAAAGGCAAAAAGTGTAATCTAATAACTAATAAATTACTAGAGATAGATTATATGTATACTAAAAATAATTGAATGACTTAAATAATATTTAAGAATATCTATTTGTACTATATATGCATTTACATGTAAGTATAAATACGCGTAATTACTTAAAATACGCGAAATGTGCTAAAATAATACTAAATGATTAAAGAAAATTCATAATTAATTAAGGAAAAGTCATGAATCATCCAGAATTGGGTCGTGGCAGCTGGAAAAAATAAGAAAAAATTCAGCCAATTAAATTAAGACAACATAAAAGCCAAAAAATAAGGGATAATGCAATTGTCTTGTCCCATTTAATGCACAATAAATCCCCCAAAGCCCTATAAATAGCTGGAAAAATTCAGAAGCTCATTTGGATAGTTACAAATCAGAGAAAATTTGGGAGAGACAAAAATTGAGAGAAAAATTCGAGTTAGAAAAAAAATAAGAAAAACTGTGCAGTTAGGGCTTTTAAAGGAAACCCTCACTAACCGAGCAGCTGGAAGTGGACAGCCACCACCACCACACGGTGGTGGCAGCGCCCAGGCCGGCCGACAAGGCCACGGCGGTCGGCGGTGGCTGGAGCCACCCAGATCGGTGAGTCCGATTTCCAGCCCGATTCTTATGTAATTTTGTAAAAATAGTAAATATTATTAGAAAATTATGAATTTTGTTATTATGGGATATTTTTGTATTTAGTTTGTAGGGAAAATATTATTTTGATGAAAACATGCCCCGTAATATATGGTCTTTAAGAAATCGTGCAAAACCGAGCACATTTCGGTTTAGAAATAAATGACCTTAGGAGTGTAGTTTCGAGCCCAAAATTTTTGTGTAGATTACTTAGATGATATAGAATAGTGTTATGAAGCCCTTTTTCAAAAATTAATTTTCAAAATTTTTAGATAATTTTTAAGCCTTAAAATGAGGCATAAAATGGGTAATTTAAGGTTAATTAAGTAATTAAATTATTAATTACTAACTTAGTGAATAAGTAGATGTTTTAGGATGTGGAAATCTGATGGAGTGTGATACTTGTAACATTTAGGGTGTTAGATGTAATTATTAGGTTAATTATGTAATAAATTAGTAATAGAAAAACATAGTAAATTCTAAGTTAATTTTGTAAATTAGGATAATTAGGTGTAATACCTGATCTAGGATGAATTTAGACATTTTGAAATGATAATTGATGTTAGAGGTGGTAATTAGGGTAATAGAAATATTAGAAGTGCATTATGTACATAAAAGGTAATAATATATAATATGTAATTTTTAGAAATATAATAAATAGAAAATATTATAATAAAAAAATTGATATTTTGAGAATAATAAAAATGTAAAATAAATCTGATAGGAAACTTGAATTTATGGAATTATATGAAAAATATAAAAATTTATCACATTAAGAGTGAATTCGGTACACTAATACAGATTTAAGTATACTGAGTAAAATAAATATTGACTAGGGGTAATAATGGTATTTAGGAGATCGGGAAGTAATGTGATTAATTTCACATTATGAGTTGACACGGATTTCTAGGGTTGGAATCTAAAACATTACTTAGAAATCGAACTAAAAACCTAATTTAGAAATCGATGCGAAAACCAAACCTGAACCTAACCCAAAACCTAGAATAATTGTAAAAAACTTAATACCTAGATAATTAGGCATATTAAACCTTAAACAAAACCTAACAATAAGCGTTATAGGATAAAATGAACTTATAATATTTATATGAAAAACTGAAACCACGTTCGTGTTATAGGGATGATCGGCGATGGCCTGAGCAAGTCAGACCTCGAGTGAGTGAGCGAAGAGTCGAGGTAAGTTGAGATTAATATGATGCTGTATTTTGGAGGCTTAAGATTATGCTTGGTTGTGCTTGTTAGATAGTTGAATGTGTGCATGTGCTTGATTATGGGTGATGCTATGATTCTGTTTGTTGCTGTGGCACGTATTGTATAAAAGGATTGATCACCAAAAACTGGACTTAATCAAATATCCGACCAGTAATCATAATCGGACATGCATGGCAACCCGTTAGGGGAACTTAGGACTCTCCGGCTAAATACCGACCCCTTCGGAAGGGATAGCGCAGGATTGCAAAATAGTTCCTTCTTCATCCTCAGTCGAACTAAGTGACAGAAGAGGAGGTCGCGGCGAGGGTGAAGACAGTGGTTCGAAGGTAGTCGTAGGAGGAGCAAGGTCTCCATTACACAAGCCTGGGTTTGGTCGTGAGCTATTGCATTAACGGTAACTCCTCAACCCGGATTAGAGCGGGCGTAATTTCTCTAATCTCACGATGGGCCGGACAACGTCGTGCGATGGCATTTGCTTGCACATGCATTGCACCTAATAAGTGATTGAAAACCTTATTGTGTGTATAGTATAGTTATAAGTCCTTTGTCCTAATTTACTGAGCTGTGGTTGCTCACATCCCTATAGACGTCGTGCAAGTGCTGGCCAAGAAGCGGCAACAACTACTCTAAAGTTAGCAACTGCTGGATCCTGGGGAGTGAGGAAAAATATTGAAGAATAAACACAAAATTTTAAGGTCTAAGTTTTTATTTTAGAATTATTTTTCATTTCTGAATGATGTAATAACTAGGGAATATACTATAGAGAAATATTGTAAACTTTAACTGTAATAATTGAATGATAACATATATATATAATTCCTCACTTTTATAGGTAAATGATTTATTTAAATTACAAACTGTTTCCTTCAAAGCGGGTTAGTCGTAGACACCTTATGTAGATTAGGTCTAAGATAGCGGTTGTAAGGCCAACTTCTATCTTAGGATGGTTTACACGGCGGGGGCTGTTACGACTCTGCCGATTCGGGGCGTGACAATTGTTGTAAAGGATTTCCCATTGTTGTATGATATATCAAATGAGAATAGATTTAGGAATAAGTACTTTATGAATTTGAATATCAGGTCAAGTATAAATTCTATTTTATTCTTAACTTACGGATGGCAATAACAAACTGTTTTCAGATATCAAAACTTGGAAAAAAAAATTTAAGTAAATACCTAAAAGGCTAAGTGTTACACCTAAGCCAATTTTTCGCTTTTGTACATGTATGTCAAGGCTAATTGAATGCAAAACTTATGACTAAGGCCCGGTCCACTCCTGGGAATATTTTGGAAGTATCTAGATACATTAAACCTTGGTTAGTGGGGGTAATTGGAGTAAGGTAAATGAGATTAGATATTAGTTATTAGATTGAGTAGATTTAAGTTGTCTAATGATGGAGGCTTATTGTATACAAGGGAGTGATCCCCTCATTTGTAATCCATTTAGAAAGATAAGTTCTATTCTTACTTGAGTAACTTTTCCTCTTTAACTTCTCTCTTAAAGTGACTATGATCTTGTATATTTAGAGTGCTGTAGAGTCTAACTATCACACGTGAGAACTAGTAAAAAGGTCTGTACGTGACACCTATATATATATATAAAGTAGTGACAAATATGTCTCATGTTCTTTTGATTACTCATTGATCAAGTAAAGAAAAATATTCGCTAATGATCAGGTTTTGTAGACCATCTCACGATATAAATTAATGAAATCTTATAATAAAAGCTAATGAAAAAGAGATCCTTAAAGGATGTACACAATTATCATTTGCTACAAATCTAAAAGTTGTAACTTCTTCATTTCTCTTATATTTTTTTCCTTAATTTTGTAACTTATAGTTACAATTGAATTTATCTCTTCCTTAAGCAATTTTATGATTCCAAGCCATCTATAATTGTCGATAAATTTTAGAAATTCTCTTCTTAGTCTGTTGAAATCAACAAACTCAAGTTTTTGTAAGGAAACTTGTCTATCTTTTCACTTTCATTTTCAAATCAATTTTCACCGAATGAAGTTCTAAAGCATTCAAGTTTTTTCTTTCTCATGAAGAAACGATATTGTGAATTTACAATGGTTTCTATTAGAAGATTTCTTATATATTTCATTTTTATTTCAACTATTAAAGAAACGCTTTCATATCCATGTCTTCAAGAAAAAGCAATACATTATATAGATAATATATTTTAAAATTGTGATAGGGGCACTAACTTCCATGTTTTCATTTGTTCCATTTTATTTACTTCTCAATGATGAAATTTTACATAGTTCATTAATGATAAAAATTCATACGAATATATACGTATCATAGAAACATCTCATTGAGATGAGATGCATCTAAAAACCAAATACTAAACTAAAACCACGAAAAAAAAGAAGAAGAAAATCATAGTTAATAAAGTACCTAACAAAAAGTTTTACATAAACTGTTTTCAAATGATCATATAATAATGCAATGAAAATGAATCAATTTAAGCGAGTTTTGTTGTAGAAAATTAACTAATTCTTATTATCAAGGAAATCATCTTCCATAAAGTCGGGAACAACACCATCATAGGAACGATGAACAAAATAAAAGAAAAATTATGACAAAAGCATAAAGGACATCATATGCATGAGGATATGTTAATAAAGTAAAATAGGCCCAAAAAAACGCAAGTAACAACAAGCTCTGAGTCGTTACCCAAAAAATGCTTTGAGAACACTTGAAGGACATAAAATTGCAATACTTACATGAATCTCTTACTCTACCAATTTATATTACTAAAACCCAAAATATGAAAGAATGGAGAGAAAATCGAGATGGAAAATTGAAATACGGCAAAAATTTAAATAAAGGACATTTTGGCAAAAGCTGTAAATTTAACTTTTGTTCTTTTTTTTGCATATATTAAAATATGTGACAGCAGCAACGATTTGGCTCGAAAAATATTATGTAGTAGCAAGATAGAAAAGCATGATCTAACTGTAAGGAATAAATGGCACGCACAATGTTATATGACATTTTCTTAGAGAAAAAATTTTGAAGATTGCACTTATGTAAAGCGATAAGAAAAAATTAGCCAATTATACTGCTATGAAAAGATATGCCCTTCAAAAATATCAAATGGTAGCACTTAACGTTTTATTGAACATGTATCTATAAACAAAAAAAAAAAATTTATAACAAAAAACCATGCAAGAGCCTACTTTCCTATATATAAAAAATGACGGTAAGAGATTCTAAGTATATCACAATTTAAGAGCCAAGGCTAGACTCAATCTTCCATCCAGAATGTAAACCATGCACTGGCCAGTGCAATTAAGCCTTAATAAAGTCTACAAATGATTCAACCATCTACTAAATCGCCTTAAGTGGCATCATTTGTTTCCTCCCCAACGATTGAAAAAAAAAAGAAAAATAACCTTGATGAATCCGAATAGTCAATGGAATAAGTGAATCATATTTTTAAAGCCTTCAAAGAGAAAATGAAAAAGATAAAAGAAAAATTTAACAGCTTAGGCATTTGTTGATCAAGATTTCAAATTGAAGCGAAGCTGAAAATGTATTTCTTTTTTCCTTTTTTCCTTTATTCCTTTCTTTTCGATTTTGGATTGGCTAAAAGACTTTACAATATAATGGTATTATTGGTAAATTTATGAGACTATATACAAAATTTTTAAATAAATGGTGTTTTACTTAGAAAATTCGATGCTTAAAGGACAATAATAAAGACGTAGAAAAGGGAAAATGTACTATCGAGGAGTTATTATTAAATAAAAAGTTTCATAAAAAAATAATATTGAAGCATAATGCCTCTTCAATATTAGGGTTTTTCTTTTCATAATGCTCTTTGGTATTAACTTTTGGGATTTTTATACATCTTAGTCTTTGTTTTTTAGAGGACTGATACTGCCATTTATCTCTCCTTTGATTAATACTCTTTTAAATTTAAACCATTAAATAAATTATAAATTTAATGGTTTAGATTTTAAATTAATAGTTTAGATTTTAAAATATGGAAATGAATGGTCGAATGGATAAGACCGGTCTTATTCAATCAAAATAGTGGACGAATCGCAAAATCTCCCAAACTTTTGATAGTATTTTCTGAAAAGCCATAATTGTTTTAAAAGTTAACACAAAAAGAGGCATTATAAGGAAAAAAATATATAAATATAACAATTATAACAAAAATAAGGGTAACACCAAAGAGATATGATAGATAAAAGTTGATATGGCTATTTAGGCATGTGCTCTTCAGACCTATCCAAATCTAACATACCTCACTGTGCAAGGCCTACTACCTTAAGTTGAAGCCTTAGGCCAGACTTAACTAAGCCTAATAGGCTCTTCAATAACTAAAAGACACTGGATAAGCATAAAAGATCAAGTTAACAATCACCTCTAGCATAAATGGGACATGTTGGACATTATGAACCTACTCTCCCATACTTCAGCCTAACTGGAAACGAACAAGTAGCTGACTTCCAAGGAGTACCGGCACACTTTACAACCCGCTAAGCTCATCTGATCGATGACTTTGACCTTAATGAGTCCACGCAATAATAAGTAGGCTCTCGGAACAACAGGAGAGCAAGGCTACTGGTGACGGCGGGCTGGTCGCCAACAACAAGACTCCTTTTATTAGGGGCATCCAGAACAAAGTGTTGCCCTCTAATAGCAAACTTTTGTCCCTGGACCAATAAGATGACATAGGTGACCTTGATGATCACCTCCTCCACTTTCACACCCTCATGAACCTCTTTGGTCATGGGGATGCGATAATGTGCAAAGCTTTCCTAAGTACTCTAAGGAAAGCTGCTTGAACATAGTTCAACCACTTCCTTAACAATTTAATCAACTCTTTTGATGAGTTGGTACGGAAGTTCAGCCTTCACTTCAAGGCTAATAAGCTTTCGTCTAAGGACATGTCATCCTTTTACTTGATAAGGCAGAACAAAGGCGAATCTTTTCGCGACTACATGGCTTGGTTCAATAATGCCATGGTCAAGATCCCTCAACTAGGTAAGGGAGTTGCTATCTATACCATTGAGCTTGGCATCTAACCTTTAAGAGACTTCTTCCAATCTCTTGCAAAGAGCAAGTCGAAGACCTTGGCTGACCTTTAAAATAAGGCCAAGAATTACATCGACTAAGTAGATAACATTTGCACTAGACGTGATGCTAATTAAGAGAGGTCGGATGGAAAACAGGACAAGGAAAGATTTTCCGTAAAGGATCGCCTCAGTAGAAGAATTCTAGGCAAATCAAAGGGGTAAGGCTTAAGAAAGAAGAAGTGCCGAGTAGAGCGAGACTTACTCCCCCTTCCTATGTACACATAACACACCCCTTTGAATAGACCTATTGGCTAAGCTTATTCCAAGGTAAAGTACAAGAATCTGTAGCAAAAAACCATCAAAAATGAAGGGGAACCTTAGCCGGTGGAAGTCAGATAAGTATTACTAGTTCCACAGTGACCATAGCCATATTGCTAACGAATGCTTTTAGCTGAAAAACACAATTAAATATGCCATTCAGCAGGGCTTTTTTAATGAGTACATAACCCAACTGAAGAACGATTACCATTTTGATGATGATGAGGATCGAGCACCTCGAAGGAGGCAAACCAAAGGTATGAGGGTAGAGCAGAACGTTGATCGCTGCGATAACCGTACCCCTAACGACATCATCAATATAATAGTTAAGGGGGGTGGGTACACCCTAAGAGCTGGCCAAGCACTAGTAGCTAGGTTAACACCCCGTCTAAGGTGTTGGCAGTAAACGAGAAGAGATAAAAGCTAGATACTTCTATCTCCTTCATCGACAAAGACATGGAAGGGGTAGATTCCCCCCATCAGGATGCCCTGGTCATAGGGGCAAGGATTACGAATTTTAAGATCCTGAAAATAATGGTGGACATTGGTAGCTCCACTAATATCCTCTTTCTCCACACATATGAGAGGATAATGAAGAAGCTACGATCAAGATGAAACCGTACCACCATAACTTGATCAACTTCAGTAGAAGTACTGTCTAAGCTAAGGGAATCATTACTCTAGACATAGAGCTTAGCATTGATGACTACATGGCATGACAACCAAGGGAGTTTGTTGTGATCGATTGCTCCTCTCCCTACAACAATCTCTTGGGAAGACCAAGTCTAAATGCGGTTAGGGTCATCACATCTTCTCTCTACCTGAAGGCTAAATTCCCAACCTCGACTGGGGTAGGAATACGCAAGTGTGATTAGAAGCTCTCACGAAAGCTATATGTTAAGGCCGCTAGAGGTAACAAAGTTTTTGCTCTAGAGACCAACCCATAGGAGAAGCCTATAGAAAGGGGTGAGTCGAGTGAAAAAACTGAAGACATTCAGATCAGTCCCTTTCCCGACCAGACCATGAAGGTCGAAATTGAGACTCCTTCTTAAGTAAAGGACGAAATTATTGCTCTTCTACAAGCTAACTCAGATAGGTTTGCCTGGTTGGTGTTAGTTATGCTCGGGATTGCACCTGACCTGGCAACTCATAGCCTTAATATTAACTCCATCGCACGACCTATTAAGTAGAAGAAGAGGCACTTTACTCCAGAGAGACAAGCCGTGATTGAGGAAGAGGCGTAAAAGCTACTTAAGGTTAGCTTCATGAGGGAGGAGAAGTAACTGACTTGGTTAGCAAACATGGTGCTAATTAAGAAGAAGATCAAGAAGTGGCGTATGTACATTGATTATACTAACCCTAACAAAGCTTGCTTGAAAGACTACTTCCCTCTCCCAAAAATTGATCAGCTCGTCGATTCCACTTTAGGAGACATTCTATTAAGCTTCATGGATACCTTCTCGAGGTACAACCAAATTAAAATGGACTCGAAGGACAAAGTCCATACCTCCTCCATCATTGACTATGGTACATACTGCTATACAGTGATGTTGTTTAGCCTAAAAAATGTCGAAGCTACGTACTAATGGATAGTAACAAAATTGTTCAAGCCCTAGATCAAGTGCAATATTGATGTGTCTTCGAGGTCAAACACATGAAGAAGCACCACAACGAAGTGAACTGATAGAAACAAAGAAAAACTAGTAAAGTCTAGGCAACTACCGAATGAATATGACGCATTAATTGATCTTACTTAGCCTACAATCCATCAGATATGACCACCGGTTCAAATAGAAGAGTCACTCGCCACTATTCCTTACTAAAGGAAATATATAAGAGTTGAAGGATAATGAGAACACTAAGGTTACTTAAAAGAAACTTGAATAATTTCTGATGTTGAAGGTAATTGTCCATGTACAAGTAAGTAGGGGTTTATATATCCATTTACTAGGGTTACTTTACATGTATGAAAAGATAAATGGATATTCTTATAATTAAGTTACATAAAATATACTAAAAGGGGTAAAAGAGACAAAGAATATTTAGTACAGAAAAGTAAGAATCATTCTAGAATATTGTGTCAAAAGACATGTGTCACTTAGTGGTTGGATGTCAAAAATATGGTAGAAAGTGGGCGAGGAAGAGAAAAGAGAGCTCTTAGTTAGGGGCTAACTTGATCTAGATCAAGTCGAGGGCCATCTAGTCTCACTACAAAGTAGTCAGCTTGAGTTAAGGTCAAATGCTTATGGTTAACTCAAGACCTTAACTTGAATGGCCTTGGGGCTGTCTTCTCGGATATCCTACCGTAGCACAGTTGTTGAGCAAGAGTAGGTCTAGCATACATGACTGTTTGAGTGAGTACTTGGAGTCCTCTAGTTTGGCTATGTGATCAATCTAAGGGGCTAATTCTTATCAAATACGAAGGTGTACGTCGACAATATGATTGTTAAGAGCTCAAAGCCAGGTGATCATGTTAAGGGCCTCCAGGAAGCCTTTAGTTAGATGCAGAAATACGACATGAAGCTAAACCCCTAGAAATGCATCTTTGGGGTCGACTCCAATAAATTCCTAGGCTTCCTAATTACTCAAAGAGGTATTGAGGCCAACCCCGAGAAGATAAGTGCTATTAGGGGGATGAAGCGTCTTACCTCAGTTCGAGATATGTAAAAGCTCACTAGCATGGTGGTCGCATTGAGCAGATTCATCTCGAAAAAAGTGAAGAGAAGCGTTAAGTTCTTCGAAATCCCAAAAAATATAAAGGGTTTTGAATGGACCTCGGAGTGTGTCACTGCCTTTCAACAACTCCAAGATTCCCTTACGCACCTTTCAATCCTCTCTAAGCCTGTCCATGGGGAAGACCTATTCCTGTACCTAGCTGTAAGTGACCAGATGCTCTCCTCTGTACTGGTTAGAGTGAAGGGAAGAGAACACAAGCCTGTCAAGGTTGTTAAGCTCGTAATTGTACTTGGAATCGCTAGAGGTTTTGTAGAATCAAAATGTAAAATTGAAATGTCAAAATGTAAAATTGAAATGTCAAAATGTAAGTTTCCACCACTTATGTAAAATAGCCTTCAAGAACCTATAAATATACTTATAATAGTTATAACATACTTGAAATATATTATGGAAATAAATAAGTGAAGAAATTAAGTTCTTTTACACAAAAAAAATCCTTAATCTATAATATAATATTCACAAAAGAAGGAGAAGTAGAGTTAGAACTAAATCTTTTTTCCATTATTTTGTTTAAAAAAAGTAACGAACTAAAGAAAACCAAATATTTTAACTTATTTTAAGTTATTAATAGCATAAACTTAAATATATAGTTTTCATAATAAACTTTTATATTGAAGTTCAAACCAAAATAAAGGATATGAATATCAAATAAGGGATTAGGAGAGAGAGAGAGAGAGGAAAAAAATTTGAAGAGGATAAAAAGGATGATTTGATGCCTTATATAGCCTATGGACTAGTAGAAGCATAGTTATATATATATATATATATATATTGGCTTATTCAACTCATATATGAAGAATCGTTAAACTTGATTAAAAAACATAAGTTTTTACCAAGTTTGACATGTGAAATCAGTTAAAGACTTAAGTTTCTACAAGAAAATGATTTTATATCCAAGTTACTTGAAAGAGCCTCCTAAAATCGTAAACTTGTAGAATCACATGAGTAAAATCGTAATTTTGACAACTATGAGGCCCATATACTACATTAGTCATATACTCCTTGGGCTTGAGGTCAAGTACACTTGAGCAGAAAAATTTACCCTAGTCATAATCATCTCAGCACTTTAACTAATGCCCTACTTTTTGGCACATTAGATTATTGTGCTCATAAATCAACTACTGTGTACTATGCTACAGAAGCCTGATGCATTTTGATGGATGATGAAGTACGCAATAGAGCTAAGTATGTACGGAATCTAATACCAACCATGAACAACCTATAAGTTACAGGTGCTAGCTAACTTCGTAGTAAAATACACCGAAGAAGAAGAAGCATGCCTAGGCAATAACAAGCCAATATGGACTCATTACATCAACTGATCATCCACCTTAGAGGTGGAGGCACGGGTCTCGTTTTGATGGGCCCGCACAAGGTCATGATCTGTTACACCTTTAAATTCAAGTTCAATGCCAAAAATAATGAATCTGAGTACAAAGTCCTCATCGCTGGTCTTAAGTTGGCCAAAGAGATCGACGTTAAACACTTATAGGTCTTCTTGGACTCCATGCTAGTTGTCTAGCAAGTCTAAGGCAAATATGAGGCTAAGGGCGATACGATGGTGAGGTATCTAGAGAAGGTGAAGAGCTTTCTAGCTAAATTCCCTTTGTGGAGCATCACAATGATCCCCCCACTTGAGAATTCAGCAGCAAATTGGCTATCCAAACTCGCCTGTACTAAGATGCAAAAATCGAAGGTGAGGGATAGGAAGAACTTCAAAGAGTACTTACCGAAGAAGAGCATAACTCCAATCTTGGCTGAAGTCTTGGAACTGACAACTGTAGCATTAGAGTCAAGTTGGATGGATCCCATCCAAAGTTATTCAGAGTACGGCATGCTCCTAGAAGATAAGAAGTAGGCAAAGAAGCTCAAATATCACGCCACCATCTACATGTTGGTCGATAGTGTCCTATATTGTAAGGGTGTCAGCCTCCCCTTGCTTAGATGCCTCAAAGAAGGCAAGGGCCTGTGCATCACAGAAAAGCTATACGCCGAAGTGTACAGCAACCAAGTTCAATCCCAAGCTCTCTACCTCCAGGCACCATAGCTTAGGTATTATTAGCCTTCCATGAGGCAGGACACTAAAGGTGTAGCCTAGAAGTGCCCGCAGTGCCAAAAGCACACCCCTTTCAGTTATGCATCCTACACTAGTCTCTAGCCTTCGACCAGCCCGTAGCCGTTTGCACAATGGGTAATTGACATCCTTAGGGCTTTCCTGAAGGCTTTAGGAGGCTAGTAGTTCATGATAATTGCCATGGACTACTTCACCAAATGGGTTAAAGCTGAAGCAATGGCTAAAATCATGGAAAAAAGTGTTGAGTCTTTCGTTAGAAACAATATCCTCTCATAGTTTAGGGTTCCTTACACTCTTATCATGGACAACAGGTAAGAGTTTGACAACCCCAAATTTAGGGAATTTTACACCAAGGACAACATCATACCATATTTCACGTCTATCGCTCACCTCTAGTTGAATAGATAGGTAGAGGTAGCCAATCGGATCATCCTAGACAACTTGAAGAAACAAGTGAACAAAAGCTTGTGGCGTTTAGGTAGACGAATTAACAAACATTCTATAGGGATATAAGATTACCTACCAAACTCCAACAAGCAAAACGCCTTATCATGTGGCATTCGGGTCCAAAGCAGTTCTCTCCATCAAACATGAACTCCTTAACATCCGGACTCGAAGCTTCGACACTAACCTTAATGAGTCTCTACTACAAGCTAACATCAACACTATTGAAGAGATTTGAGACCTTGCTACGGCTCGAGTAATTGCATACCAACACCAAGCTACCCGATATTATGCTCTAAAGGTCAGATACAAGGAATTAAAAGTTGATGACATGGTTTGCTAGAAGTTAGAGGCTACTAGCTCAAAAGAAAGATAGGACAAACTGGCCCCTAATTAGGAAGACCCGATTAAAGTCCAAGAAAACTTGGGCATGAGAGCATACAAACTAGAAAGACTGGATGATGAGCTCATCCCGTGTACATGGAACACTGATAACCTTGGCAAGAGGAAACACCTATTGCATAGAGTAACTCCCACATATCAAGCAGATTGGAAATCCACCGACCTGATCCCCTCGAGTAACCTCGGTAAAGGGAAACACCCTTTGCATAGAGGAACTCTTATATACAAACATTCAAACAATACAGAATGTAAAATAAAAAGAAAAGAGAGAGAGAGAGAGAGAGAGAGAAGGCCAAAGTGCACAATAAGGGAAATAAATAAGTTGAAACTTCATTCATTACGTACAAATTACAATATTTAGGTTAGCATTCTGACCTAGGATATAAGTAAGAGAAGAAGTTCAAGGAAAACAGAACTATTGCCTAGGATTAGCTAACTTTAGCAACTCCAAAAAGTTTAAGGTTTCAATTTGCTCGGAGCGCTGATCCGTCCCTAGCCCTTGGGGAGGTTAGCTTTGGGTTAGAGCAAGGGTTGAAGGTTGCTCACGAAGGTTAGTAAAAGGATCACCCTGATCTTGATCACCCCTATAAGCACCTTCAAGGGTAACTTCCTACTGAGCTCTTGGGGTAGAAGTGGATGTAAAAGCACTTTACTTGGCCCTAACCACAGAAGGGGTGCCTTAGACTTCACAGGCTACTTGAGTAGCCTCCCTCTTATACGCTTGGGCCTCCCTCTTCTCCTTAAAGGTGGGGGAATCCAAAAAACTTAGGAAACTCAGGTCAAGGTTCTGATAATGGAAGAGCACATCTCTCCTTGTGAAGCTGGTGGAAACAATGGACAAGTCTTTTAATTGGTCTAACTACTCCTCCATCTTCTGATAATCGGTGATAGCTTTCTTCGTTACAGCATTGTTGAGGACCTCCCCACTCTCCATTTTGGAGATGACCTCCTCCATCTCTGAAACTCTCCCCTATAGCTCCTAGACTCACTGCTCTAATACCATCTTCATACCGACCAACTCTAGCGAAGTGGTTTTGATACTGTCGCACTTAGATGCCTTTATTGCCAGCTCAGTCTATAACCTAACATCTGCCGCTTTTAGATTGGTGTTTTCCCTTTTAAGTTGGGCCTTAGCCTCCCTCTCCTTGTCCAATCTTTAAAAGAGGTGAACCTTAGTCCTTTTTTCGTCCTCAAGCCAAGCCTTCAAGTCATCGGCCTTCTTAGCAACCTTTTCGATAACATCTCTCTCCTATTTTGCATCCTTCAACTACCCTTGAAGCCCTACACAAGTCATTCGAAGCTTTGTGCAATGCCTTTCGAAAGCCCATTACCTCTTTTTAGGTAGCATCACACTTACCTAGTTGAAGCAATGCCTGGCTATGGTGTTGCAAGGAAGAACAAAGCTAGGTTAGTTTAAGGACTAGGGTTAATTACAAGAGTAAAGAGGTGAAGACTGACCTATTGCATGGGCATACTCAAATGGCCCGCCATCTCTATAGGTGCCCATTACCTCCTTGAGGATGGCCTAGTCGCCAAGGGTATAAGACTCTAATGAGGCCTAGTAACTAAGAGTTCGTTGTCGTAGCATAAAGTTATTAGCCTGGACCTCCTTCTTTGGCTTTAGGAGCTTTCCCCTGACCTTCTTCATCTCAGCTTCGGGAGCTTAGCTTAAGAGCTTTTTGTTTCAAGAGAAGTACGGAACTTCCTTAAATGAATCCGGCTTAATCCCCATGAATCGAAACTTATTAAGGACGTTAAAAAACTTATCCTCAAGTTCGTCTATATACTTATAAGAATAAGTTATCGGCCACTCGAACCAAGTCGTTCAGCTTAAGGGTACCCTTGCCAAAGGCCTCTGCTTCTTGGATCCAGGTATCACCTCTCCAATTGTCTCAAGAGCCTTCCTCTTCTACCCTGCCGCTTCAAGTAAGGCAGTAGCCTCAACTATCTCCTCCTCCCTTTCCCCAAGAGTGGCAATCATTTGGATATCTAGCTTCATAGTTTCAGTTGGCTTGTCCTCCACAATAATGGGCTCGATAGTAGGGACAAGGGCAGGGGCAAGAATTTCCATGCCCACATGCTCCATAGCTAGTGGCTCTACCTGAGGAACAATAGGAATCCCCCCGAGGAACAGCTATTAGTTGGACTTTGTTGGTCTCACCAACTCCTGACTTTGCCATCACCACCTTACCCTTCGGATCAAATGCCTTAATTCTCGCCTGCCGGCAACTTATCAACTCATCTACAGATGGACAAGGAACCTTGGTAGCTAAATTTTTGCTTACAAAAACAGATCAAACAATAAGGAAAAAGAAAAACAAGGCAAAAACAAAAGAAACAATTAATATCATACGTCAACTTTACCGTAATCGACACTAACAAGGAAGATCCTTCGTTTTACAAAAAGAGACTTGGGAAGAAGCATCTATACACTAGCACAACATACGAAGGTATTTACAAAAGGAACGAACCTCTACCTTTTAGCTATTTCTTCACCACAGCTTTCTTCATGTTGGGGAAGAGCTTAGAGATCGGATGTTGGAAATATCTCTCATTGGTCTCCACGACATTCATCTCCTGGCTATGTTTGAGGGCCATGAAGGCCCAAATCTCCTGTACGACCTTGGCATCACTAGGGCCAAGCCCCTTTTAAGTACCAATTTAGATTAGTTCAATCCACCACGTCCAAAAGTTTACCTCCTCAAACAACTCGACTACTACGTACTCATCTTACCAGCTTCTTTCCAAGATCCCCCTAGCCTATGCTTTTCCACATATAAAAGTGGTTAAGAAGCTCGGGAGTAACTCTTATCACCAGATATTCACAAAGCACCTAGAAAGCCTTTAATACTCTCCACCTATTGGGAAGAACCTGTATAGGATTGCATTGGTGAAAGTTAAAGAGCTCTTTCTCGAAGCAACTAGGAAGGAGGCACTACCTAAACTCCAGGCACTTCTCAAACACTGCGAAGCGCCTCCTTGATAACAAGGCTACACGCTCATCCCTACTTAATAACGATATCTACCACCTAGGGATCACCCTAACAACAAAGTTACTCATGATCCAATTAGGGGCAGATGGTCTTCTCTTACCTACCTAACCACTAGGGCCTTTGCCCGTCCCAAGCTTATTGAATAAATCCCTAAGAAGGGGCAAGGGAGAGTATGCATACATGTCCCTTAAGAGGGTGTTGATGAGCCTGGCCCTATCCATGGCCTCCACTGCCATCCTAGTGGAGTCATCAAGTTGTGCCAACAATGACACTTCATCCTCTCTTGTTAAGGGGGGATCACTCCTTGTAGACTCAGAGTTAGAGAGCCACGACAAGTCTGAACTCGCCTCACCTATATTAGTTGACATGGTTGCGAGAGGTGATGAAGAAGATCGAAGTTTGAAGAGTTCTCGAAGAAGTTTGATGCAAAATAACAAATTTTGTAGTAATAGGATAGAGAGATTGTAGAAAAGTAATTTCTCGTTGTGATTGTACTATTTATAAGCTAAGCATTTGGGAAACCGCATAAGTAGTTATAGGGATTTACATAAGCACAAATCATACAAATCCCTTGCAATGCTATTGGATAGACATGTGGTGTCAAGTTTGATTAGACGGTCACTTTTAAAAGGAAAAATGCATGTTACTGCACATTGGCCTGCAAAGATAGGACACCTGTCACGCCAGATTAAAGGTGTTGAAAACAAGCATTGAAGGATCAGAATTAGAAAAGTTTCTTCCATAAGAAGTTTTCCCGAAGTCCCTCAAACTTCCATTTAGTCGACATCTTAGGAGCACAACATCCTAGATCAAGTAATTATGCTTGCTTGGTCCATGATGAGCTCAATTTAGCCAATCTTATTCTGGCACTCCAGCCAAAGCTCCATACTCCACGAGTCTTGAGCACTTTGCTTCAAAATGGTTGCTAGCACCTCGGCTTTTCCCACCTCTAACATCAATACCTTGGCTAGCAAACCCCTCGGACATCTTCGCTTCAACCAGCAACTACTCCGGACATCGTCGCCTTAACCTTTTGCTTACTCGAACCTCTATCCTCGCCACTTTAATACTATAACACCAACTCGAGCTCTCCCAAGTTAGATCAACTACGCACTTGAGCAGCCTATATATTCCTTCTCCTTGTCTTCACTTTGGCAATAAGACTATTTGAGGGGTGGGTGGTGAGAGTATTGATAGAGCTCTTTAGACATGGGCCCCTCCGGTCCATCTAGATTTGACATACCTCACCGTGTAGGGCCTATTGCCTCAAGTTCAAGCCTCAGGTTAGACTTGACCAGGCCCAATAAGCTCTTCAATGACTAACAGACACCGGATAAGAATAAGAGATCAAGTCAATACCACCCCCAACATATGTAAGACACGTTAGACACCACAAACCTACTCTCCCATACTTAAGAAAGAGGATTCCGCCTACAAACTACCCTCCAACTGCCAACGTCGCTCCATTGTAAATGCCAGACCACTACTTAATGGTAAACTACTTGATACTTTGCGTACTTAAACTTATTTATTACTCTCAAGTATTCCTTACTCCCCAAAACACCTTGTTGACTTAAGCATCGAAATGGCCATACTGAACAATACCCTAGCGTTCTCTCATAGTGTTTTATTTTGTAGGTTTACCACACACAAAGCCCAATCTCTACTGGTAAATACTAAGAGACAATAATAATTATAACAAAAATAAAGGTAACACCAAAGAGATATGATAGACAAAAAAGCTAATGTAAAAAACATGATAGTGAAATGTAATACTACTAAAATACTAGGTAACGAAATTCTAATTCATTGAAATGCTTTTTGGTATAATAGCTTAGAGTTCGTTGGAAATTCGAAATTAAGAGTATTAGGCTAAGTCAATCCTTAAGAGATAAAACCGTATGATGTTTCATATTAAATAAGATAATTTTTCGATAGGAGGAGTTTTAGTCAAGTCATTATATAAAAAAAGTAATACCTCTTTTGTATTAAATTTTGGTTATTATTGTCTGAAAAGTCATCATTATTTCAAAAGTTTAATCACAGGAGGCAACAAGGAAAAGATATTGTCAAAAAGTATATGACAACACCAACATATGATAGGAAAAATAAATAAATAAAATGTTATTGAAGAGATGTAATCGATAGTGAGAAAGGTAATATCGAAAAGGTATAATACAAAATTTCTTTAATTATATATTATAATAGATAATAAATTATGCATACTTGTAGACTGTTATTCTCAAGGATAAATAAACCTTAATCCGTGTTTTTAACTAATCAATGATTCTTCAAAATTGTAAGATTAGTTGTTGTGCTTTTTGTTATTCTATCATTTTAACATAATGTGCTCTCGAAAAAGATAATAAAATTATAGCAATCTCCTAAACAATTGAAATATAATATATAAGTATGAAATGTCTTAGAAAAGCAAATTAAAAAGAGGGATAATACATTGTGTTGTTTAATGATATTTCTAGTTTACTTAAAAAAAATTAATAGATTAATTAGTAGGTTCATTTAGTTAGATGTTAAAATTAAATGATACATATGCCTGGTGTGCACATCTCTATACACGCCATCATAGACCTCCCGATAAATAAGCACATAAGAATCTAAAACACAAAAAGAAAACCAAAACCCTTATTTTTGGGAGATTCTATAGTTCCATCCATTATTTTGTTGAGACCAATCTCACCCATCATTTCATCATTTATTTTCATATTTTTAAATTTTTAAAAAATTTGAACAATTAAATTTATAGTTTGTTTAATGGTTCAGATTTAAAGATGATCAAATTAAGAATAAGATAGATGGTAGTAATAGTCCCAAAAAACAAAAAAGATGAGACCATAAAAAGATCCTGTTGATTTCACCGTTAAAGAGAAAGGTAGTGGTTTCCTTCTCTTGTTCTATTGCTTACCTTACAGTTTTCAAGTAAGAAAAATTCCATTTCATCAGTGATACATTTCTTTGACTTCATAAGAGTGAAATAAATAGTTATTTCTTAAATATAAACCTATTCCTACTTTGATTGGCGGAAAGCTTCCATGTTATTTTTGAAAAATGAGAATTTGTAATTCCTTTATAAGACCAATGGAGTAGCTATTTTTATATTCTTCACAATTTGTTCTCAGATCTATTCATAATGACTATCAAATTTGGCAATTGTATCACCATTGAAGGCTTCTACATTGAGAGGAAAATAACTTTGGGATGCAGCTATGTATCCAGAAAAATGAAGAATGAATAATCATTATTTACAAGAGTTAACAAAGCTATTTATATGCCTTAAAATTAAACCTAACTAAATAACTAACTTAGCTAACTAACTAACTTGACTATATCGTACTATACCAATCCTAATGTACTATGAAATATGTACAAATAAGCAATTAGCAAAATAAATAATTCCTACATCCTCCCCCCCAAGTTAGATCATCTTTAAGAGCCAACTTGAAACAAATAAAATACAAATGAGCTTCACTTAAGGGTTTCATGAGCATGTTAGCAAGCTGAAGATGTGATGGTACATGAATTAGTTTCAAAAAACCCAGATGCAACCTAATCTCTTAATCTCTGGTGAAATGTATATCAATGGCTATATGTTTTGTTCACCCATGGAGACATGGATTAGTGGCTATTAGGATTTGTTGTCACAACATAAAAAAACAAGAACAAGAACATCTACCTTCAAATCCTTCAAAATATAAGATACCCACATCATTTCTCAAGTAGTTGCTGCTAAAGCCTAATATTCAGCTTCAATAGTTGAGGCAACAACAGTATTTTGCTTCTTTGACTTCCATGAAACAAGAGAATTCCCCCTTTACTTTCCATTTGTTGCATGTCGATATTTAAGGACCATATAACGTGACTTCTATAACAAGTGCAAATTATTTCTTGACAATTCTAGATGATTTTAGCTAATGTACATGGACCTATATGATGACCAATGAATCCTAAGTTCCTGCAATTCTTTCCAAATTTCTTACTTATATTAGAAAGCACTTCAATATCACTCATAAACACATTCCATCTAAAAATGGTATGAAATTCATGATACTTCATAATAACTATGAAAACAGTTATTACTTCTCTATACCATTTGCTAAGATTATCAATTATATTAATACCATATTCCATTTTGTAAATTAAACATGCCATAAATCTTTTGTAGGTTAGGAGCTTTCAAATAAGAAGCTTTAAGGGTTTTCAAGAAGATATTAAAAAAAAAATTAATGAATTGATAAATTCTTCATAATGGATTCAATAACTTCTACATTGGAGATTGTAGAATACAAGTTACAATCTTGTTTCTATAAATTGGACTTAAAAGTTCTTGGAATCAATAATCAATCTTTTGATGTTGACAAAAATGTTGAATCATCTTGATCTTTAAATTGATACTCCTTCTCTTGTTGTTACAAGATGAAATAGATTACTTGGACAGCAGATTAATAGTTTTATCAATAATTAATTTAATATAAAAAAGGGAGAAGATGGTAATCTATTAACCTTCTATATCAAGTTTTGACGGATTACAATATTTTTACAAATTAAAATGGATGAGTGTTGCTGTTATGAAAAAGGAGTATTAAGGAAAGATGCTCATCCAAAAAGAAATTTACAAGAGAGATTGATTCATTGAGAATTTTCGTAATGAAAAGTTGGTTCGCCGAAAGTTAATGGAGAATGGTTTGATGATCATGTGCAATCCTTTGCGTCTTGTTGGAGTTGACGCCAGTTTTGCTTCCCTTTCAACCTTTTTTTGGCATCAACCACAGGTCGATGTAAAAAGTTGGAATCAATCACAGTACATTCTTCATCTATCTTCATTATCATCTGAAATACATTTTTCGTTTTGTTGATTCTTTTATTGCTGACCTTTTTCATTTTCTAGATAAGATTTTTTGTATAGCAATTAGAAAAATGTGTTTATTTATTTTAATTTGTGAAAATATTGTGATCCATCGATATGAATGCTATTTTCTAAGAATAATGAAACATAGTTGAATCCTCATCAAATTGAAAAAGAAAAAAGGAAAAGAAAAAAAGAAAAAGACAATTAAAGTTGTAAATTTTAGGATTTAAGCAGTGTCTGGTATGTATTAAACCTCATAACGGTGGTGTGCAGAGACAGATTGTGTCTAATCAATTGCTTTTGTAGCCTTATCAATTATTATATGCCTGAGTACATACATGAACATAACATATGGAAACTACTTTCATGCTTTCTCATATCTACATAAATTCTTTGAATTTCATCATGGGAGTAAAGTGAAAGCAAGATCAAGCAGTATGATACCAACCCATCCGTTTAAATCCTACATTAATAACATGAGAATGTTCATTGAATTATTACTGTAGGGAAAGATTATTACAAAGTTTTAGCCAACTGTGGGTGGCTTTCCAACTTTTCCAGAGTGGTCCAAGTATATCCGAACTCGCCCTAGGTTGTAATCCATGGTCACAAAGCACTCCGGTGGAACCACCTGAACCTGAGCCTGGGGCATGTCTTCCTTAATCTTCTTTTCGGCTTCTTCCGCTGTGAAGCCTACAACTTCAGGCCACGATGTCTTCGGAGCCGCCTCAGATCCTATCAGTTGCCCATGGTTTCCTTAAAAAACAACCACCTTCTCATGTGAACAAGATGAAAGAGTAAATTGTAAATACACGTTTTATATTTATCTTATGTATACTAAAATCTTTTTTCTAGAACTAGGCATTTAAATTCTTAAACCTTTAAGACTACAGGTAAAAAAAAAAAAAAAAAAAATCATGTAGAGCCTAAAAGCACTTTTTTCAAAGATATAGCAGCATAAATGCCCAATTTGAAGAATATAAGTGTCTTCAAATTTAAGTGTAAGACAGATAAATATAAAGGGATGTGTTTGAATTTTTTATTTTCTTCTTCTTCTTTTTCTTCTTTTTTTCTTTTTTTTTTTCAGTTCATGCCTTGATGGCACATATTTGTGAAATCTTTTAATTATTAAGTTGTAAAAGTTCAGCAGAATTTCAATTAGCACATGTGAATGCACAAACGTAAAGTAGTAAAAAACAAGAATGAATACAATTCCGCAGCAATTGAAGGAAAATTTTCCTAATAAATAGGTAAAACAGCCATTCTTTTGTCCCAAAATGTTTATCTTTAAGATATATAAGAACCCTAATCGTCATTTGAAATCGTTGTAACCACGCACAAAGAACTAAGATAAGGTAAAAGTAAATAAAGGTATTCGCTTACTTGGCAACACCAGTGGCGGCTCATTAGTAGGCTCATGACAGTCCTTGGCTTGCTGATTCTCGGCCATGATTTGACGATATGATCTACCAAAGGCAGGCCGCAGGGGTATATATAAATTTACAAAAATTATTCATCCTTTTGGACTGTACCATGTCGTCGTTCTCGACGATAAATAAACCTATCCATGTTTTTGTCCATTTAGCTTCTTTTTTTTTTTTTTCCTTTCCCCATAATTTAGCTATTGTTTGAAAATATCAGTTTTGTTCCAACGTGTTTTGTTTTCCTTTCATTTTCACATGCGTCCGCCACGAAAAGATAATAAACAAACTGCCTTTTGGACTGTTCTATGTCGTTATTCTCGATGATAAATAAACCTCGGTTCAACCGATGTTTTTGTCCATTTGGCTTTTTTTTTTTTTTCCTTCCCCATAATTTAACAATTGTTTGAGAATATCAGTTTTGTCCTTATGCGTTTTGTTTTCCTTTCATTTTCACATGCGTCCGCTATGAAAAGATAATAAATAAAGCATATTATTAGAATATTCTCCCCAAAAAATTAAACATAATATATAAACATGCAATGCTTCGAAAAAGCAAATTGGAAAGAGGGCGGTGAAATAATTACTCCTAAAGTCTGTAATCAATAAATTAATTAATGGTTCAATTTAATTACAAACTAAAATTATACATGTGCTTAGTGGGCATATTCCATATAAGCTACAATGGACCTTATACTTGTTAGGTTTTATATATTAGAGCGTAGCGAAAAAAAAAAAATTATTATAAAACATATCTTGAAATCTATGTGTAATATGTAAAGTAAAATTATATATCAATAAAAAATTATAAAATTACCTTTTCTTATAATGAAAATAGCCTCCTCTTAATGATGAAGTTTAATTGTGATCTCAATATCTATTTGTTGTTCTTAAATATATTCATTACAAGGACTCCAACTATAGTCTTTCTAAAGGTATCCATACATATGTCAACAATAATAAATTCTAATTCTTTATATTACTAAATAACTTAGATTAGAATTAGAATTAGAATTAGAATTCTAGGAAGCCAAATGTTATATTCCCCTTGTTGCTTTTTTGTTGGTATATCTTTAAATAGAAAATTATAGAGCTCTCTTATTTGCCCTTTTCCATTTTAAAACATTGTATAATATTAATTAAAATTAATAAAAGAGACTTTTTATTTCATGAATCTTTCAATTACTACAACTTTTCAATTGCATAACAATTGAACATAGAATTATTAGCAAACAACCTTTCGACTATATAATAATTGAATATGGAATTAATAAATTATGTATATTTTTATATGAAAAAGCAATAAAATACATAACCTTTGACATGTACTAGATCATAAAAAATATTCTATGTGGAAAAATAAATGTTAATGCAAATCGCTTTCAGTTTATTATTTTGGATCAATTTATTCTAACCTCGAAATATTGACATTATTTTAGTATCCACTCAAATTACTAATCAATTATTTTGTTTCATTAATTATGATATAGTATGCGACCTTTTAGGTTTCTATATATGAAGATAGTGTCTATTTAAGCACAAACCAAGATAATAGTCTACCAATAGTTATTGGTTATCCAATTTAGTAGACAAGTTATGAATGAAAAATCACTATGAATCCATTAATACATGATTAAATCTTTTCATAAAATGATATTCTAATTAAACTATTGTATATCATGTCATCAATGTTTAATTGTTTTAATTGGTTTTTAAGATAAAATATACTCAATAAAATTTGCCATAATCATAGGCTTATAAGTCGCTATTATCTTAACCAAGAGCTCTAGATATCAACTTTCTAATCTAAGAGAGGAATAAATTTTATATTGAATCATCACTATCTTCATCATATTTTACATCATGCCCAATAATTGTATTTTTTACAATATAAATAGAGAATGCGTTCCATATATAGAATATATAAAAGTCTCAAGTTTAGAAATTATTTACGTTCATTCTTATAGTAGAAAGACCAATTACATTAAGTATATGGTGTCTTATATTAGCAAGTTGTGTCTAATGTACCTACTTAACTTTGGGCACCCACTTGTATAACTCAAATATCTTTCCCTCGATGCAGTAAAAATGACTTTAGTTGTATAATATGTTGATCTAAATATCAATGTCCCATCTAGATTTTTATTTGACCAAGGACAACTTTCAAATAATACAATGTCATGAAATCCCATTGATAATATACTTTTATTATGATTTCATACTATAGAACTTTATTATAACATATATACGAGTAGAAAAGTATATAAATACAATAAAGACTTGTTTTTTTATAAATAATATTCATAAATACATTAAAAGTATCTTAATACATTGTATACAAATTATGATAGTACTAATCTTAGCTCGTAAGCATGAAAAGCACAAAAAGAAAACCATAGCGCCTCTTTTGTGGCCATGACCCTTGTTGACCTTGGATTTTCAATTTTATTTTTCCTTAATCCAATTTATATTAAACCTTATGCTCATACGATAGTTTAAGAAAATCATTTTTCTTATGGATCTTGAAGTAAGAAAAATCTAAATTCTTATGGATCTTGAAAAATTTTTAGAGTTGTTGCCTAAACGAGATCAGGAAAAGAGTTAAGTTAAAATCAATTAGATGAATTAGTTATAGTATCGTTACCGGTCTTCAATAAAATCATTTTTGAAAAATATTTCTAAAACTAGAGATCTTGACTTTAGGACGTAAACCATTAAACCCTAAATGAATACAACTTTGACCTTTTGAATTTAATTTAATTTTTTCAAAATACCCTTTAATTTTAAGATAACAGGTCTAACTTACAAACAATTTGTTAATTTTGAGATAATAGGTCTAAACTTTTATAAATTAGCAAACAATCCCTTAAGTTGAGAATAACCTGTCAAATTTTTTATTTTGGTATATAAACATCCTCCTAAACTATGGGCTGTTTAGGGAGAATGTTTACATACTAAAATCAAAGTTTATAGAGTGTTTATATATCAAAATCAAAGTCGAAAGAGGTTATGGGATTTATTTGCCAATTTATGAAATTTTAAGGACTAAAAACCATACTTTAGAAATTTAGGAGGGCAATTCGCATTAAAGTCAAAGGTTAAGGAGGTTATTTGCATTTTCTCCCAAATATTTACAGTTAAAAATAATTATAAGAATTTTAACATGCATATTTTGAAAGAAAAATCTAATTTTAGAAGGTTTAAGTGGATAACTCTCTTAACAATCCCTAATAGAATCGCTATGCTATTGAGCCTAAGCTTTCAATTTTATTTTTCCTTAATCTGATTTATATCAAGCCTTATACTATTCAATATAAACCCTCGATTAAGAATTATGAAAAAGCTGATTTCTTATGGATCTTGAAAAACGTTTGGAGTCATCATTCAACTAGTTAGAAAAAGAGTTCAGTTAGAACTAATTGGATGGATTAATTATAATTTAACTACTAGTCTTCAATAAAACCATTTTTGAGAAATGATTTCTAAAACCAAAGATTTTGAGTTTGGAGGCTAACCTATTAAACCATAACCTTACAAATTTATTATTATTATTATTTTTCAAAATACCCTTTAAACTTGAGAGAACAACTTAATGTATAAACAAATAAATTTTTATATATAAAAGAAATTGAGAAATTCATTTACAAAAGGGAAAATAAAAAGAAAATCCAATTTTAAATTGCTCATAGGTGCCTACTTATCCTTTAGTAAGGATCAGATTTCGTATGGTTCAGTGGAGATAATGGATTGGTTTATTTTAATTTTAAAAATATAATCAAATTTACATTTTTATCCTTTAATTTATTTTAATAAAAATCCAAAAAAAGAGTGATAAATCTCAAATGTTGATCTTAAGGAACATTTTAAAGATGTCTTAATTCTTAGAAAAGAGTTCATTATTGTTTATTTTAGAAAATAGGCTTTTCTAAGTGGTGAAAAAAGGTTTTTTTTTTTTAATTCTTTTTAAGTATTGAAATAAAAAGAAAAGAAAGAAAGAAATTTTTTTTATTTTATATATATATACACTTTATTTTATTTTTTATATTTTCTTTGCAAAGGACTTTTTTTTAATAAAATACTAAAATGAATGAATTAAAAAAAAAAGTAAGTAATAAAATGATAATTAAAAAAAAAAAATCGACCTAGATTGGGGTACTCGAATCAAATGCAAGTCAAAACTAAGTATAAGTGCGGGTTTTTTTATTTTAAAATTGAATTTGGGTCAAGTCACAAATGACGAGTTTCTAAATACTCTTCCAATAATGATTTTTTATGGGATTTTTTAGTGGGTGATTGATGATCTATGTATTTTTTTATCTGTAAAACTAATTTTGGTGGTGCGCAATGGTGCAAAGAGACTGTTTGGGTAGCGTTGGAGTTAGGTGGTTAGAGACTAGAAAGAGAAGAAGCTTACGTGAGGTTTAAGGGCTCTTCTAAAGTGTTAAAGAGATGTTAGTAGGGGGGTTATCAAGTGTGAAGACCATCATAGTGTGGGTGGTTTGCTCCTAGGTAGTAGCGGTGATTGGGGACTGTTTGAAGTGGTTGAATGGTATCTTATAGGGAATTAGAACCTAACAAATCTCTTTGTGGTGGTGTTTTTTTTTTTTAAATCAAGAATAAGAAAAAATGAAGGAAATCTAGAGAAAGAGAGGAAGGTTCATGGCCTAGGGTTCTAGAGAGAGAAAGTGGGTACTTGAGCTTGAATGAGTGTTCTTAAACTCTACTTAATGTGGAAGATGAATTTCATAAACCTTATTTATATGAAAACAAGCTTAGAAAGGCTATTAATAGCCGATTCGGCCATTGATGGCCAAGCTTGAGTAATCTTCAAACTTAAGGGGGAAAAAAGATTTCGCTGATCCTTGAATCGTAAAGCTTGTTATCTTGCATTCAAAATCAAATATAAGCTTTGATTTTCACTTAGGAAGCTTGAATTTACCATATAACACAAAGCAATAAATGACGGGTTATGATTTTCTTTGATTTTCAAGTGCAAATTTGATCCTCTAAATGAACGGATTTAGATGCTTTCTTGGTATGAATCAATAGAAGGCCATGTAATCTACACAATTTTACCCTTGATTTGGTAAAATCATATAGAAATTTGATACAAAAATAGCAACAAACAAAGGATACTAAGTTGAGGAAGGGCAAGACACATATTTGATGTATGTAAAATATATAAAGCACAAAGTGCTTGGAATAAGGATTAAACCTCAAACCTCTTACATACATGTATGTGCTGCTTACCAATAGGCTAGTAGCATGTGCCTCATTCATTTGTACAAAAAAATGTATAAGTACTAAAAAAGCCTAGCTAAACTAAAATTCTCTTTCAACCCAACTAAAGTTAAAAAAGAGACCTTAAAGCTATTGAACCCACCTAAAACCTTGTTATTTCCTATCCTAATTTAATTTCTAATTCTCCTAATATTCTAATTTTATTATTATTCCTATTTTTATAATATTTTGAGATTTTTTTTTATTTTTTAATTTTTGCTTATATTTTTTCGAATTAAGACCCTATAAAAAAATTCTAAAAATAAGCCTCAAGGTAGTGGGTGGGTGGGTTGGTGGGGGGTGGTGTGGAAGGGTTAAGAATGGGATGTCTACAACCTTTAAAGAGAAAGGTAAGGTTTTTTTTTCCCCCTCTTTTGCATTCTTTTACTCCCCTTGTTGATTTCAAGTGAAAAATAATCTTTATTCACTGAACCTCTTATGGTATAGGAGTTTTTAAAGAAGAACGTTAAGGGTTTAAAAAATCTTGGTGTTTGAAGAGATCTTTAGGTGGGCAAATTCAATTCATACACAAGATATAGGAATTACACACAAGAAACACACACAAAAGCATAGAACACTTGCATACATAAAACAAAGGAATTGGGATAAGAGTATTTTTGTATTTTTTTTCATAGTTTTTTTTGTACATGGGTTTTGATATATATAATTGTAATCTTCCTTATGGATAAGATATTCTGGTGATAGTATCTAAGTGCTACCTCATCAATTAGATACAATATCATCCGTATAAACATAGACAAATCTAAATTACATAAATATAACTCTAATGTAATTTAAATTGCAGGCAATGACTTAGTGGGCTTGGCTTATTTATCTTTTACTAGCAACTTGTGTAGCCTATGGGCCTTTAGGCTCTTGACCCAATCCAGATAGTATTTTGCTCCCCTTATCAGTAGACAACTCTGAAGTCTTTACTTTCAAACTTAGTCTTTTAACAATTCCTTTTGTCTTGTCTTTTGAACAACTCACTTCCCTCTCCTTTGGCAAACCTTAATTACTCTCTTGCTGTTACTTCCCCTTCCCCTTCCCCTTCCCCTTCAAAATCCCTTGCCTATAAGGGTAAGTTAAGGAATCGAAGGTTGAGATTTGAAAAATATTCTTAGATTACGTCACTTGTAGGACATCCAAACTACTGTACTAATACTATAGTATCTACGGTCTTTTGTTGCTTAACTATCTTCCGATCTAATATCTTCTCTAATATTAACTCCTCTTTGAAATGTTTGCATGTAAGTTGGTGACTATGACTAGTAACATGCCATGATATTTCTTTAGCTGGAAGGCATGGAATGTAGAATGCATTGCTACCTTAGGTGAAAGGTCGAGGCGGTCCATCACTTCTCCAATCCAATCTAAGATCTTATATAGCTTGATGTATTTAGGTAAGAATTTTTGCTCTTGCCTTGATTTGATACTAATTTTCTTTTAAAGTTGTAATTTTAGTAATACCCTAGTCTATAATTTCAAAAAACCTCTCACTCCTCATTTGTTTTGCTTATTGCTTCATTTAGTTCTTTGCTCTCTTCAAGTGGAAGTGGGGCACCTTGACCATGTTCTCCCTATTAGTCAATTCCTTATTTATTGTAGGGCTCCTTAAATCACCACTAATGTAGGTTAAATGGATTTAGGGGAGTTACTTGTATAACACTTCAAAGGGTGTTTATCTAATGCTAGTATGGTAGTGAATATTATACCACCACTCTATTGAATGGGTAGTAATACTAACTCTTAGGGTTTTCCCCAATTATACATTTAAGATATGCTCTTACACACTTGATTATAGCCTCATTTTGACTATCACTTTATGGGTGATAAGTGGTGCTCAGGTGCAAACCCTCCCCTTATAGCCTAAAGAACTCTTACCAAAAGGAATTGAGCAATGCAAGATCCCAATCACTTACAATGCTCTCCAAGAGTCCATGAAGTTTAAACACATTATCTATGTAAGCTCGAGCAACTTGAGAAGCCGTATAAGGATGGATTAAGCTAATGAAATGCTCGTATTTACTTAGCCTTTCGACTATAAGCATTAAAACATCATTCTCATTACATATAGGAAGGCCTTCAATAAAGTCAAGGATTAGCTCAACCCAATACTCCTTTGGAATAGGTAGGGGTTATAATAAACTCGAGACACAGTGCATTCTCGACCTTATATCACTAGTGAACATCACATTCCCTAATGTATCTCTTCACTTCCTTCTCCATTTTAGACCAATAGAATATTGACCCAAGCTTTTTGTAAGTAGCATATGCCTTGGCATGATTACCCATGGCACCATCATGAAATATTCCTAACAAAGTTAGCTTTAATTCTAGTTAAGAACCAACAACTAGCCTACCTTTTCTCCTTAAAATTCCATTTTACCAAGTGAAATGTCTTCTAGTTTGGCTATTTTTCAATTTTCCAATAATATCTCCATAGCCACCTAAAAGGACCCAACTCTCTTGGATCTAAGATTGTCAACCTTACGACTTTACCTATAATCGCTAGAGGGTCTATAGAATCAGAACATAAAATTGAAACATAGAAACGTAATTTTCTATAACTTATATAAAATAACTTTCAAAGAACCATAAATATGCCATAATAGTTATAAAAAATAACGAAATACATGATAGAAATAAAGAAATTAAGTGCTTTTTCCATAAAAAATTCTTAATCTATAATCTAAAACTCATAGAATCATATAGGTAAAATTATAATTTTGATAGCTATGCTTTGATCCTTTTTAAGAGCTACTAAAGATACCTTCATATTTTGTAAAGTTGCACTCCCCACTCTTAATAGTGAATCCACTACCCCATTGGTCCCTCTAGACTTGTATTGTATCTCATAATCAAGTCCAAGTAACTTGGTTAATCATTTTTGCTAGCTAGGAATGATGATCTGTTGTCTAAGTAAATACTTGAGACTATGATGGTCCATCTTAATAATAAAATGTCTCCCAACAAGGTAATGTTTCCATTTCTCAATAGCATATATTAATGTCAATAATTCCTTCTCATATGTAGAGAGTCCAACCTGTTTTGTAGATAAAGTCTTCCTTAAGTAAGCGATAGGATGGTCATCTTATGTCAAAAGAGCTCTTAATCCATCCGTAAGCATCAGTTTCAATCACAAATTTCTTGGAATAGTCTAGTAATCATAGGACTAGTGCACTGGTTAGAGCCCTCTTCAAATCATTAAATGCCAGCTCGGCTTCATGGTTCCAACCGAAATTCTCCTTCTTCAAAAGTTGTGTTAGGGGATAGGAAATTAGACCATAACCTTTAATAAATCACCTATAATAACCAACAAGGCTAAGGAACCCTCTCAATTCCCTAAGTGTCTTAGGCATGGGCCAATTGACAACGACCTCTATCCTTTTAGAATCAGTGACAACACCATTCTTATCAAGAACATGGCTTAAATTTTCAATTTGTGTGGCCCCAAAAGTACATTTACTCTACTTCAAATACAAGTGCTCCTTGAGAATCTCAAATACTATACTCAAATGCTTGAGGTGCTCTTTAAAGGATCATTTGTAAGTAAGTATGTCATCGAAAAACATGAAGACATACTTCCTCAATTATTCCTTAAAAATATCACTCATGAGGCTTGGAAGGTTAAGGGTACATTAGTTAACTTAAAGGATATAACCACATATTCATAATTCCCTTCACGAGTTTTGAAGGTTGTTTTATAGATATCATTCGAACATATCTGGATTTGATGGAACTTAGAGCGCAAATCAAGTTTAGAGAACTAACTAACTCCAATCAACTCATCAAACAAATCCTCAATAACAAGTATAGGGAACATATCCTTAACTGTTTGGTGATTCAGCTTTTTACCGTTGATACACATCTTCTAAGTATTTTCTTTTCTCTTGGCTAACACCACTGGGGAGGCAAAGGACTATGACTAGGCCATATAACCCATTTTCAAGCATTTCCTTCACCATGCTCTCTAAGACACTTTTCTAAATTACTAAATGCCTATAAGGCCTAATATTAACTAGTTTAGTGCCATCTTGCAAGTGTTTTTTGTGATCTAAATCTCTCCTTAGAGGTAACCCCTTGGGTTCATCAAATATCTTATATTATTCTTCTAGGATATCTATTAATCTTGAGTGCAAACATCCTTGTTGTTCCTTACATTCACTGATTTCTTTTCCACAAATTAACAAACATTGCAAATCAATATTAGACTCTGTTATTAGTAACTTAGATAGAGTCTTACCTTCAATTTCTTGTAGGTTTTCTAGTTTTGGTTCCAAGTATTAAGGTTGCTGCTCTTATAAAAAACCCATGGTCATTTGCTAGAAATTCCAAGGAATTGTTCCTAATTGTTCAAGCTAAGGTAGCCTTAACAAAAGGTCACACCTAAACAATTTCAACAAGTAAACTTTAGTGACAAATTCTATTCTTTGCATTCTCTAGGAAAATGAGTTAATTTTTTAGTTATTGTATATATGCGAGCCATTAGCTAGAGTCACTTTGATTAGCAAAATCTAGTTTAATTTGCAACCCAATCCCTTTGTAAGTTTCATGTCCATGAAGTTTAGGGAACTCCCTATGTCAATGAGTATGTTTATCTTCCTCTTTTTGTAGTAACTTATGACTTTCATGCAACCTCCATCTTTTCAGGCATCTATTCTTAAAGTACACAACATAAGTTTAGATAACTTAGGCTCCATTGTTTTAGTATCCTCTTAATCTTGTATCTCAATCTCTTCTTCCACATCTTCTTCAACAATCAACATATTCAACTTTCTATTCTTACAATTACAACCTAGTATGAAGGATTCATCACATTGATAACACAACTTATTCCTTGTTTTTCCGTCTAACTCCTTAAGGTAAAACTTCATTGAGTATCTATATAGGGTAGCTGCATCTTGTATTGTTAGTGTTTAGCCTATATGTTGGGTTTAGCTTAAAAAGGACAGTTGTGAATGGGGTTGGAGGGCAAAATTCTAGTACCTTTTAGTGATTGGCTAAATAATAAAAGATTAGCTTCTTATAGCTTGACTAGTGTAAAGGCATCTTACAAAGTGGTAGGTTTAAGCATACATACGGGGAATTAGATTGTAGGCTTAAGTTAACTCAAGAAAAAGCTAATAAGTGTGGGTTCAAGAAGTTGAACCTAGGTGGTAAGGTATTTGAAGTCTTCTATATATTCTTGAAGTGTGTTTGTTTATACTAATTCTTTTAACTCGGCTACCGGTTCCTTATATGCTTTATCACCAAATCTCTAGACCATGAGTGCAGTTAATTCGTTCCAACTAATCTCCTATGAATTGTTCACATTTTGCATATAGTGGTGGTACCATTTAAGTGCCAACCCATCAAGATACACTGAAACTAACCGCATTTTCCAATCTTCAAAGGTCTTCTCTAGTTCAAAACTTTATTCAACCTTACATAGCTAATTCTTAACTCCTTCTCCATTAAATGTAGGAAATTCAATCTTAGGAATGCAAGTTTATAAGGGAATTTGTGAAGGAGTTTGCAGTATGTTTGCTAATCTTAATGCACACTTCTATTGCAAGTGTCTTACACACATTTGATGTTGAAGAAGTAGATGGAACCATGGTGGCAAGTTATTGCACTCATAGCTTAGTGACAAACATATTCATCTTGTCTAAGAAATTCTGTAACCTTCGCATATTCTTTGTCATTGGTTTTAATCTCTCAACTATAGTAGCTTTGAGCTTCTCATTACGACTAGGCTTGTTGTTAGGCACTGTACCCCCATAACTAAGCTTTGGTAACAATTGTGGTATGCAAGGTCAATTCACATGCATACATAGGAATTACAAACAAGAAACACATACAGAAGCACAAAATAATTGCACACACAAAACAAAGGAATTGGGAGGAGAATATTTTTATATTATTTATAATTTATTCTATACATGGGCATTGATATATATTATATATTATTATAATCCTCCCTAAGGATAAGAATATTCTAGTGATAGTGTCCATGTGCCACCTTACCAATTAGTTAGACAAATCTAAATTATATAAATGAAAATCTAACGTAAATTTAATTGTAGGCAATTACTCAACAAGTCGAGCTTATTTATCTTTTACTAGCATCTTGTATGTCTTATAGGCCTTTATGCTCTTGGCCCAATCCAAATAGCATTCAACTTTCCTTGTCAACAAAAAACTCTAAAGTCTTTACTTTGAAACTTAGTTTTTAACAATCTCATTTGTTTTATCTTCAAACAACTCACTTGCCTTTCCCTTGGAAAACTTGGATTGCTCCCTTGTCAATATAAATCTCTTAAATAAAAAATGAAGCTTTGCTGGCCCAAAAAGGAAAAAGAAAAAACAAAAAGAATCAAAATTGAAGTTTAGGTGTAAATTATGGTATGATGGATAGCATAAGGGTTTGTATTTTGTGGTAGGGGTACAAGACCAATGGTGGGTTTCAGCTATAATTTAAGATTCAAGATAGGAATCTTATCTCTTGTTATATACGTTGGGATAAGAGATAGTAATTTAGAAATTGGAAAGGAGAAAGAACTGAAAAAGAATATAAACAATGGGTTTGTTCATAAGAAACTAAAGGTAAGAATTATAACAAAGGAGATCAACGCTTAGAGGAATGTTCAAATAGGGATTAACATTTTAAAAAGTTCAAATAAAAGATTAAAATTTCATAAAGTGATTCAAACAAACGATGAATATTTCGAAAAGTTCAAATAAGATATCAACGTTTCACGAACTAATTCAAACAGTTTGTGGATTGACTATTATAAATCCTTCATTTGAACTGCTTTATGAAATATTGATTTCTTATTTGAACTTTTTAAAATGTTGATCTCTTATTTGAACCTTTTAAAATGTTGATATCTTAGTTGAACTTATCTCCAAACGTTGATCCCTTTTGATGGGAATCAGGCTACCAGACCATTGACCTAAAGCCGAGTCCAAGAACTAGAAGGTCTGGCACAAAGGATTTTCTTATTCCAGCCAACTCCTACAAAGGCCGAGTATCTCTTTACTAACCTGTTCTACATGCTGAGCCGAATGACTTCCTATCTCTTGCATGTTGAGTGCTGAGAAACTGGAGGTTGAGATAATAGCCCATTGTCATTCTTGCACACGCCTTGCCGATTACTTACTTTGTTTCACTCCTGTCGAGATGTCAAGAGATAGTCCGGACTACCCATGCTACCCTTGCTAGAATAAACTAATTGTCCATACTTTTTGTTCGCATCTTCTAATGATCTCACCAATGTAGCATCGCCACGTATATAGTATCATGTACAGAATCCGTTGAACCAATGCTTGTTTTTCTTGTATATTCATTTTTATCCTTTTATATCTTGTACATTACTTATTTAGGAAATGTCCTTTTTGTCTTTTCCCTTTTTAGGGAAGTTGCCCTAACTTATGGGTATAAATACCTTTGTACTTTATAGTTATAAAGCATCAAATTATCTTTAATATACTTTTAAGTATTTTCTTCCTTACGTGAATACTTTGTTTACTCTCGGCATCACTCTTATCATTTCCCTTAAGTAAGGTTAGTTAGCGAATCACCTCACTGGACCAATTTGTGCATCATATCAAATTGTGTCATAAGTTCTCAAAAGTTCCATTGGTGTATCATATCCTCTAGAGCTGTTCATGGGTTTTGCTTACTCTTTTCTATTCGCATCTTGTCCTTTACATACACACCTTATTACTTTCTTTCGAGCTTTCAGCAAGTTTGGACTCATCCAGCGACCGGCCTTGTTTATTTTTTGTCATGGTTTGCAACATTTTGGTATCAGAGCAGAAGTTTTATATTGAGTTGTTGGTTTTTCTTAAAGTTTTGTTATACTCTATTTTACGTGTATAAAACAAAGCAAGTTACTATGATCATTTGACTGTTGTGTTGTTAACTATTAATTTCTTGAAGTATTTGTTTGAGCTTTGAATCTATGAGGGAAAATGATAGACCTAAATATGAATGTTAGTATTAGTAATGATAGTGAAGTTGTCTACCATGGATGATAGTCTCAAGGAACTCCCAAAAGCACTAACGAGAGACTTAATGAGGTAACTAACATCTTAGTATATTTGACCCAAGCTATTCATGCTCTATCTTGCCGCCCTACTATGGTTGGGCAAAACACTCTACAAGCTACTCAACCTATTAGAGGTTAGTACCTAACTTGACTCATTCGAGGTAGAGGAGTAGGCGGATGAGTGAGAAGGATTGATTTAGTAAACATGGGAGATAAGGAAGAAGAGGAGTATCTTGAAGGAGAGCATGTCTGAATCCCTAGAGCATACAACAATGTGAAGCTTTAGATTCCGAGTTTCAATAGATTTAGGAATGCTAATGAATATCTGAAGTGGGAAGAGAAGGTGGAGTATGTGTTTGATTACTTTTAGTATGAGGATTATGAGAAGGTGAGAATTGTTACTATTGAGTTCTTCGGATATGCCACCATGTGGTGGAAGAACTTCCAAGCAATGAGAAGATGAGAAGGTTACCAAGAGATTAACACTTAGCTCTAGATGAAAAGAGTGCTTAGAAATAGGTTCGTGCTAGAAACTTACTTACAAGATACCTTCACTTGACTTCAGGAGTTGAGCCAAGGAGGCCGAACTATCAACAAGATGTTTAAAAGTTTCAAATGCTTATGATACGATGCAAAGTGGAGGAACTACTAGCTTGAATAGTCTCAAGATTTGTTACTGGGTTAAGAGGAGAAATTCGAGACGTTATGGAGCTCTAATGATTTGATACAATTGATGAATAGGTTGGGATTGCTCAGCGAGTAAAGAGGCAAAGAAGGAGCCGAGTACTAACCAAAATATCGACTATCCGACTTAAATAAGCAAATCACTGAGCTCAGTCGAGTACCAAGTCGAGTAAAGAGATTAATGCCTAAGCCGAGCGAAAAAGGCCAACTTGATGGTAAAGTATCGACTTAATCTTATGAGAAGGGACAAGGGTCTAGCAGGAAGATGAGTCAGATCAAATACTTCAAGTGCCAAGGGTTCAAACATATGGCTAGTCAGTGCTTGAACCAAAGAACAATGGTCATCAAGGGAGACATCCTGAAGCTAAAAGTAGATAGCAATGATGAGGAACCTGAAGAAGAGGAGGTCTCTGCTGACAAAGAGAATGCCGAGAAAGAGCTGATTGAGGAGGATGTGTTTGTTAAGAACATGGACAAGTTACTCATGGTTGTCCAATGCACTATGAACATGGAACCCTCTCGAGAGGAAGAGTAGAGAGAGAACTTGTTCCATACCACCAATAAGGTGAATGATCAAGTATACACCCTCATCGTAGATAGTGGAAGTTACACCAATGTGGCATCAACCAATCTTATTTCAAAACTGAAGTTGCTGATTGTTGTACATTCGAGGCCATACAAGTTGCACTGGTTGAGTGAGAAAGGAGGATTACATGTCACTTGGCAATTACTACTGCTAATCACTATTGGAAACTACTCTAACCAAATTCTCTACAACGTACTGCCTACGTGTGCTTCCCACATGTTGCTGAGTAGGTAGTGGTTGTTTGATAGGAGAGTTATACAAGATGGCTACAGGAACACGTGAAAAGGATGATTGGAAGATCATGCTAAATCCGATGCTATTAAGAGCAATTAATAAGCTACAGACAAAACTTGCTCGCGGATCAAAGAAAGCTCTAGTGATGAGTAGAGCCGAGCTCTGAGAAGCCATCAATGTTGATGAACCAACCCTATTATTAGTCAAGCGATTATTAGAAATGAAGGAGCAGGGTAAGCTTCCTCAGGAGGTTAATGAGTTGCTAGATGAATATGTCGACCTGTTCCCAAAACAGTTACCTAAGGGGTTGCCCCCAACTCGAGGCATAAAACACTGCATTGACTTAGTACCGGACGTTGCATTGCCGAATAAGCTAGCCTATCAAATGAATCCTAAGCAGGCTGCTGAGCTCCAATACCAAGTCAATGAGTTACTCGAGAGAAGATATGTCCGAGAAAGCCTTAGCCCTTATATTGTGCCTGCGCTTCTAGTACCAAAGAAGGATGGAACCTAGTGAATGTGTGTAAACAACTAAGCTGTGAACAAGATTACGATCAAATACAGGTATTCAATCTTGAGGCTAGAAGACATGTTAAATGAACTGAGTGGAACCAGGATTTTTAACAAGATTGATCTTAAATCTGGTTACCATCAACTCTGCATGAAGCCAAGTGACGAGTGGAAAACTACGTTCAAGACTCGACATTGACTTTACGAATGGATGGTTATGCCCTTCAACTCCTCGAATGCCCTAAGCACTTTCATGAGGCTAATGAACCATGTGTTGAGACATCTCATAGGGAAGTATGTCATGATATACTTTGACGACATCCTGGTCTACAACGTCGACATACCGATTCACTGTGAACATCTCAAAATAGTCCTGGATATTCTCCATGTTGAGATACTATTTGACAATATAAATAAGTGTTGCTTTTGCCAGGAGGAACTAGTATTATTGGGTGATGTAGTCAGTAGAGGAGGCTTGCGAGTTGATGATGAGAAGATCCGAGCCATTGTAGAGTAGTCGACTCCCATTACTTGTGCCGACGTAAGAAATTTCCACGGATTGGCTTCGTTTTACAGAAGATTCATTAGGAATTTCAGCACCCTCACTACGCTACTTACTGAACTAACAAAGAAAAACATCGACTTCCAATGAGGGGAAAGGAAAAAGAGGAGTTTTGCTGAGATAAAAGAAAGATTGACCTCCGCCCCAGTGTTAGTGCTACCTGACTTCAACAAAATTTTTTAGTTAGAATACGATGCGTCGAGCATTAGAATAAACGCTATTCTAATGCAAGAAGGTCGACCAATTGCCTTCTACAGTGAGAAGCTCTAAGGACCGCAGTTGAATTACTCCGTATATGACAAAAAACTTTTAGCACTAATCCAAACATTGCAAGTATAGCAGCATTATTTACTATCGAGAGAATTTGTCATATACACTAACTATGAATTGTTGATGTGCCTCCGAAATCAAACCAAGTTGTCAAAGCGGTAGGTGAGATGGGTCGAATTCCTTGAAGAATTCAATTTTGTAATAAAGTACAAGCAAGGAAAGAACAACGTAGTTGTAGATGTTCTTTCAAGGAGATATGCGCTTTTATCAGAACTGTAGAATAGACTGTTTGGGTTTGCAAGTATCAAAGAACAATAATATGAGGATCTACACTTCGGACCCATTATTTCGTGATGTGTCAATGGGAGGATGGTGGATGAGTATCATGTGGAGGATGGCTACTTGTTCTGAGGCAAAAAAATTATACATGCTGATTTGTTCATTAAGAGAGCTATTGATCAAGGAAGCTTACAGTAGAGGACTCTCCAGACATTTTAGAGAAAGGAGCACCTGTGAACTATTGAATGGCCGATTCTTTTAGCCGAGAATGAGGAGAGAGGTATGTCGAGTTGTCGAAAGTTATGCCATATGTAAGAAGGCCAAGTACCAAGTCGAGCAAGAGAAAGTAATGCCCCTACCTGTTCCAATGAGGTTGTGGACTGAATTGAGTATGGACTTTGTTCTCTAACTACCACGAATTGCTCGAGGCAAAGATTTTGTAATGGTCGTTGTGGATAAGTTTAATAAGATGGCACATTTCGTGCCCTACACCAAGACTAATGACGCTTCAACTATTGCTTCTCTTTTCTTGCAAGAGATTAAGCGATTACATGGCATGCCGAGAAGTATAGTCTCTAACAGAGACTTAAAGTTCTTGAACCATTTCTAGAGAACCTGATAGCGTCAACTGGGGACCAAATTACTCTTCAGTACCTCATATCACCCCCAAACTGACGGCTAAACAAAGGTGGTTAATCGTACTTTGGGATCACTGCTCTAAGCTATAGTAGGCAATAACTTGGTTGATTGGGACGTTTGTTTGCTAGTGGTTGAGTTTGCCTACAATCAAACAATATACAACACCACTATACAGATTGCCTTTGAAGTAGTCTATGGATTTAATCTCGAGTTGCCCCTCGACCACATTCATATACTAGTACCCGCGTAAGAAGATCCTGATACCTTAGCTAGAGCACAATCCCTTTAGCACATATACAATAAGGTCATTCGGCACATCGACTAAGCTACTAGAAGAATGAGAGAAAAGATCAAGGGTAGAACGGCTAAGAAATTTCAGCCAGGAGACTTAATGTGGTTACACCTTAGCAAGGAATGGTTCCCGAACAAAAGGAGGAATAAATTATCTAAAATAGTAGAAGGACCTTTTAGAATCCTCTAGAAGATCAATGAAAATGCCTACAGATTGGAATAGGCCAAGGATTACAGGGTTTCTGATGCCTGCAACATTGCCTACCTTAGTACCTATTACCCTAATAGAGAACTGAGCGAAGACCTTTCCAATTTGATCCTAAATCCAAAATAACCCGGAGGGAATGATGGAAATCAAGTTGCCAAACCATTGACTAGTAGCTGAGCCCGAGGATTGGAAGGTCTGACACGGAGGATCCTCTTATTCCAGCCAACTCCTGCTAAGGCCGAGTATCTCCTTACCAACCAATTCTACATGCTAAGTCGAATGACTTCCTATCTTTCGCATATTGAGTGTCGAGAAACTAGAGGTTAAGATAACAACCCATCGTCATTTTCACACATACCTTGCCAATTACTTACTCGGCTTCACTCCTACCGAGATGCTGAGAGACAGTCAAGACTGACTATGCCACCCTTGCTCGAACAAGCCAACCGTCCATACTTTTTGTTCGCATCTTCTAACAACCTCGCCAATGTAGCATCACCACGTATATAGTATCATGTGCAGAATCAATTGCACCAATGATTGTTTTTCTTGTATATTCATTTTTACCCTTTTATATCCTATACATTACTTCCTTAGGAAATGTCCTTTTTATCTTTTGCTTTTTTAAGGAAGTTGTCCTAACTTACTGATATAAATATCCTTATACTTTGTAGTTATGAAGCATCATATTATCTTCAATATACTTTTAAGTATTTTCTTCCTTACGTGAATACTTTGTTTACTCTCAGTATCACTCTTATCTTTTCCCTTAAGCAAGGTTAAATAGCGGGTAACCTCACCAGACCGATTTATACGTCATATCGAATTGTGCCATGAGTTCTCGAAAGTTCCATTGGTCCATCATATCAATTGGAATTGTTCGTAGGTTTTGCTTACTATTTTCTATTCACATCTTGTGCTTTACACGCACACCCCATTATTTTCTTTTGAGCTTTCTAAAAGCTTGGACCTATCCAACGACCAGCCTTATCTGTTCTTAGTCATGGTTCGCAACACCTTCCATTGTAATTCTCCCAAAACTAAGGATTTAAGGTTTTATATTTGAAGAAGTTATCAACCAATTAACTAATTTTTATAAATTCTTGCTTGAATTACCAATATTAGAAATTGTAAAATATAAGTTATGATCATGTTTTCATAAAATGGAAATAGAATTCTTCGAATCAATACTTAACCTTCAACATTGATAAAAAATGTCGAATCAAGTGATCTTTAAATTGATAAGTCCTTTATTCTTATATTATTATAAGATGCAGTTATGATAATATTTAGAGATTTAGCAGATTTAATTTGGATTGCGAGATCTTAAGCTTGTAATTATTGGTTATTAAAGCTTTGAAAGAAAAAAAGGACGATTTCTTAAATAAGTGTTATTGCTATTAAAAAGAGTTTTAACGAACGGCTCTTATTGAGAAGAATTTTATGGATAACATATTTATTCCTTAATCGAAATTTTTATAATTTAAGGGAGTTTTTAGGGGAGGTATAAACCTAAGGAAAAAAATTTATGTGTAGGTGATCAACTAATGTGGAGGAGCTTGGTCGATCAACCTTGTGTCAAGTGGAACTAGCCATTAAAGGCCAGTTAATGGGGTAACAATTGAGGCAGTACGTAGTACCTTGTTGTGGGATTAACTAACCTTAATAAGGCCGAAATAAAAATAAAAATCTTTTTGTTGATTGATCAATTAATTAATAAGTTATATTAAGCTTAGTTGGTTACTTAGTTAGTTAGTTATTAATTAAATTGCTGGTTAATGATTAAATATTAAGTTATTCAAGATTTTGTTACTTAGTAAGCTGTTAGTTAGTAACTTGGATGCTAAGCTCCTTATATCTTAGTTAATGATCAATTATATTATATTAGGAATGAGTAATATTAGTGAATACTGAATTTCAATTTCACAAGATGTAGGTACGTGACTACCTTGTTTATATGATGTAATACTTGGTATAATAGTAACTCAAATGGAAATAAGCTTACTTGCTCCTCATGCTTGGAAGATACCAAGAAGATATAGGACAACTAGTGATTTGGATATTTAGCCATAGTTTAGATATCTAGCTAGTGATTATCATCGAAATATCTCAAAATTATTAAGTCATTTAGTAAATTAAAAGAGGTTTTGTAAAGTTAATTCAAAGAAAAGTTTTTAAAATTTAGAGTTTTAAAAAAAAATGATCATTTTGCCCTTATACCTAATTTTAATAAGAAGTGTCAAAATTTAGGTTTAGACATTTAAACAATTGTTTTGTAGTGTTAATGAAAAAAAAAAAAGTTTAAAATAAGGTTTAGACACTAAAAGGCCTAATAAGTTCATTAGGGTTGTCTTAAAGAAAAAGTACCTTATGTAACCATATGTAGGCCTACTAAGGGATCAACTTAGGTTTTTAAGCCCACACATCCCCTATATTAGCTTTATTCATTTGTAGCTAAAACCCTAACCTTTAACTTGATCAAGGTACTAATATAGTGTATTTTATGTGTTTAATGTAGGTTTTCAAGATCAAATAACACTATTAGGCTTAGAAATGCCATGGCATGGCATGGCATGAGACTTGTTCTTCCAAGTGAATGTTTGATTTAATCCTTTGATGATTAAGTTGTTTTATTGGCTTAATCTTAAGGCTTAGCTACTAACTAAGTGATATAATCTTAGAAGCTCTTTTAGGACTTGAAGAAAGCCCACTTTTGAAGCTTAGTAAAGGTGCCATTTTGGAGTTTTTTTTTTTTTTAACTATATACGAAGCCAAGTATTATAATGTAGTTAAGGTATCTATCGTTTCTGCTACAATAATGGAGTATTCCATAGCTCCCCTTTCCTATAAATATCATTAAGCAAATCTTTTTAAGGTAACCAACTAATCACTACTTTAAATGAGCTTTTAGATTGATGCAAGTGCTTAAATGGTCAAGATAAGTAATGTAATGTGCTTTTGATTTTTGAATGGAAGGGAACTGTAGGTTTATAGCATGTAGGTGGTGTGAATCTTAGTATAGTAAATGATGATAACATATTTTAGAGTTTGTTAGATTCACTAAATAGAGGATTTGATCAATTGAAGTCATGGGTATGTATATCTTTATGAATGTCATGACCCCCATAAATATTTAGGGTTCAATCATTTGATTTAATGTGTTTTTGTATTGTTAGATGAACTAATCAAGAATTTGGATTAGGTTTGATGGACTAAAAGTTGGATTTTTATTAAGGTGATTTAATCCCCTTTCATATGCATGTTGCCACTATGCTTATTGTTTGCTTAATGATTCTTGCTTTGATTTTGTTATTTTGCATGTTATGATTAAATGATGGTTCTTAATTTGACTTTTAAGTTTAGAAGGTGTTTAATTGATATATGGCATATGTTGATAGAGGACCATAACGGAGTAATCTTGATGAATAATTATTGAATATGCTTCAATTGTGTTTTTCTAGAAAATTCCATCTTGTATGATTAGATCCCATGCATGATTATGATTATTATTTCATTTCTTCATTGATATGTTAACTTAGAGTGAATTTACATAAATAATGATTTGATTCTAAACTAGTTTTTTAAAATCGTATGTTTGTTTTCCATTTTCTAAAAATTATTTTAGAATTTCATGTGTTTTAAAGTGTTCAAATGAACAGTTAAAATGTTCATCATCAAAACCACTTTTTAATCCATTTAATAATCAAAATTTAATGCAAATGTGTTTTTTTCCCTAGAGATTTGAGTTAATCACATTTACATGCATTTTTTTTTAATCATTGAATCCATCTCCATAATAAAAAAATCAAATTTAAAACATACAAAACCAATATTTGAATTAATGTTTGAATCAAAAGTTAATTGAAACTAGTGTTTAATCTTATTGGATGTAAGAACTTTGAGAAAAGGTATTCACGTGTAACAACAACAATAATAACAACAAAAACATTAATAATAAGTTGATGGGTAAATAAATTGGACCAAGTACGGTTGAACTCTAAACTAGTCAAGCGAAATCGATTTTGGAGCAAACCGGTTTATCTCCTCTCTATTGGTTTTCGCCAATGCTCCTTTACATGCTACGATTTGATTCGATTAAATTAGTTTAGTTAATAATAAATCTAGGCTAATGGATTGGTAAAAGCCGTTCATTTAAATCAATAAGCATTTCAAATAGGTTGGGACCAAATTTCCAAAACTTAGTTAGGCACATTTCCCTTAAGTGGGCCAATTATAAATTTATGGTTAAATAAATTGAACTAAGATCATTTAACCCCAAACTATGTTATGATTATTATTATTTTCCTGTCAATATTTCTTATTTCCAAGTGTATAATTGTTTCTTTTGCTAATAGTCCAGTTGTCATTTTTTTATAGGAATAGGAGGGTTAGTTAGTTACATTCTTTGTTGTATATAAAGGGCAGTGTAACTAAATTAATGAATACAACACTTCATTTCCTCTATAAATCTCAGGTCTCTCTATTCCTTAGTGATGGTGAGCAACACATCACTTTTGTGCATCAATAAACAACAATTACACCTAGTGATGTCGATATTCTTCATGGTATCAGAATAGGTCATCTCTTAACTTATTGATCTTCAATTTCCAGGTTTGTGCTTTGGTTGTGGTTACAATCAAATTGTTAAAATGAGTAATAATCTTGACCTAGTTGTCATCAATCCTTTTTATCTCTCTAGTTTGGATCATCATAGCATGAATATTGGAAATATAATTTTCAATGGCAATAATTGCTTGCCTTAGAGTAAATGCATGAAATTAGGATTAGGAGCCAAATCTAAATCAAGTTTCATAGATGGATTGATTCCTAAGCTTGCTAAGGATTCTAATCAATTGAATAAATGGATTAAAGTTGATTATATGGTCAGATGTTAGCTCATGAATTCCATGATAAGCAATTTAGCGTAAAACTTTTTATACACATAGTCGGCATTCCAGTTATGGAAGGAGGTTAAAGAACAATATGGGATAGCAAGTGGTCCATTAGTGTTTCAACTTCAACATGAAATTAGTAACATTAGACAAGGCAATCATGAAGTAAGTGTGTATTACAATACGTTACATAAATGTTGGGATCAATTACAGGGGCTATATTCATTTCCTTATTGTGAGTGTAGTAAGATGGATTACTGTACTTGTGCTTTTAAGGAGCGAATTGTGGAATATGAGTCTCATACTCAACTGACTCAATTTTTGATGAGGTTAAGTGATGGTTATGATAGTGTTAGAAACCAAATATTGGCCATGGAACCTTTACCTTCAATTAATCAAGCATTTTATTTGGTACAGTAGGTGGAGAAATAAAGGCAATTTATCGGAACCTTGAATCTAAATACTGATTCAATAGGCTTTTATGCAAATAAGGTTAATACCTTTGATAAGAAGAAGAAAAAAAAAAAAGGTCGTGTGTATGCATTGTAAGCAGGTGGGGCATTCTATTGATAGCCATTTTTAGTTCGTTGGGTACCTTGAGTAGTATAAAGGGAAGCGAGTGTTGTCTAAAAATAAGAGTGGTATAGCTACAGCATCCTTTTGCAGCATAAAGGATGGACTTGGTTGCTTAGAAACTCCCTCGGATTCTAATGATAATGAGGGTATAACTTATATTGGTAATCTTGACAAAAACATGTTTCAAGAGTTATGTCATGAGATGCTTAAGTTCATGAAGGAGAAAGATGAGGAAAATCCAACTATTGCGGCTAATGTTGTGACTCATGCAGGTATCTCCTTATCAAACACTCTTTCATTTGTAGCTGTAGATAATGTTTTGGTTACATGGATAGTAGATACTGGTACAAGTGACCACATAACACCATTTATTGTGTTGTTGCATGATGTTACACCTCTGGATAAAGAAGTTTCTATCAAACTACCTAATGAAACTATCATATATGCAACAAAATCAAGCTTAGTAAATATTACTACAGACCTTGTTCTAAAGAATGTATTATGTGTTCCATCATTTTCACACAATTTGCTCTCGGTACACAAACTCACCTCTGATCTTCACTTACAAGCTATTTTTTATCCATCCTTTTTCACTTTATAAGACCTAAATACTAAGGAAGTTCTAACAACAACATAAGCTAGGAATGGTATATACTTGTTGCCTACAAAACCAGCAAATAAGTCAAATGTCATGTTGTTATACAACAAGCTTAGACATAGTTCCTTTTCTACACTAAAACACCTAGATTCATGTAAAACTTTTAACTTTGATTCCTGCTTTTGTCATACTTGTCAGGAAGCTAAGTTTCATTGTGTTCCTTTTCTAAAGAGTTCTAGTGTAAATACTTGTGCTTTTGAACTTCTACATGTTGATTGTTAGGGTCCTTATGATGTTGCCTCCTTGTCTAGTGCTCATTACTTCCTCACAATAGTAGATGATCACAGTAGATTAACTTGGACTTATTTGATGAACCATAAGAGTTAAACACATTCCATTCTTACACAGTATTTGCCTTACATCAAAAACCAATTTTCTATCACACCAAAAATAGTAATGGTGGTGAATTCATTTCTCATGCCTGTCAAGACTTATTTCATTGGCTTGGGATTATTCATCAAAGGACAATTGCATATACTCTACAACAAAATGGACATGTTGAAAGAAAACATAGGTATTTATCAGACACATCAAGAGCCTTGAGGTTACATGCTAATCTTCCTAAATCTTTTAGAGGAGAGTGTTTGTTAGCCTCTACTTATCTAATAAATTTGATGCCTATGGCTACACTTCAATGGAAGTCTGCTCGTGAAGTACTCTTTCATAAACCTCCATATTATAGCAAGTTGCAAGTTTTTGGATGTTTGTGCTATATTGCCAAATTTTCACCCTTGAAAGATAAGTTTGATCCTAGGGGTATTAAGGGAGTTTTTGTTGGATATGCTACTGCTCAAAAAGGTTACAAAGTCTATAGGCTGGACATGAAGGAAATTGTTTGTAGCAGGGATGTTGTTTTCTTAAAGAAGATTTTCCATTCAAGGATTAATCCTTTGTTGATTGTAGTGTTGATTTATCCTCTTCTCTACCTTCAGTTTCTTTTCCTCTTGTCTCATTTGATTCTCCTACATCTTTTGTTGTTCCACATATCACTTAGTTGTCTTCATTACCAGATTTTTCTTCTCCAGAACAGTCATCTCAGTCTCCTATTTTATGACATTTTAGTACAATTCATAAGATTCTTCAATGGATGAATGATTTTGTTTGTGTTGATACTATTGTTGGTTCTATCTCTAATACTAAATACCCTTTATTTGATGCCTCCATGTTTCATAGCTTTCTACATGACTATACAGTTTCACTTGCGCATGTATTAGCTATGTATGAACTAAAAAATTATTCTTTAACTGTAAAATTCAAGGAGTGGAGAGATGCCATAGGCAAGGAAATTTGTGCTTTAGAAGTCCATGACACTTGGGACTTAATACCTTTACCTAAGGATAAAAAGGCAATATGATGTAAATGGGTTTACAAGGTCAAATATCAACTTGATGGTAGTGTTGAACGATACAAAGCTCATTTAATAGCTAAAGGTTATACTCAAGTTAAAGGGGAAGGTTATACTGAGACTTTCTCTCCGGTTACTAAGTTAAACATGGTATGAATTTTACTTGTTGTTGCTACAGCTCATTCTTGGCCCTTACATCAAATTGATGTCAATAATGCTTTCTTGCATAGACATCTTGATGCGGAAATATATATGTTTCCTCCTGAAGGTTACTATAAAGCTACTAATGGACAAGTTTATCATCTTAAATGATCTCTATATAGGCTTAAACAAGCTTCATGTTACTGGAATTTGGAAATTTCAAATTTTTTACTTCGTGAAGGATTTCTTTAGTCCAAACACAATTACTCTTTATTTACCAAAGTTACAGATGAAGGATTTGTTGTTGTCCTCCTTTATGTGGACGACACGTTGTTGATAGGATCAAATGAGGTTCTTATTTTTCATTTAAATTCCCATTGGATGCAACGTTTACAATTAAAGACTTAGGATTAGCACGATACTTTCTTAGATTGAAGCTTTGTCGAACTTCTTCTAGTTGTCTTTTAAGTCAACAGAAATTTATTCTTGACTTACTTGAAGAGACCGATTTAACAGCTACAAAGCTAGTCCAATTTCCTTTTCAAAGTGGTTTAAAGTTAACTACTGATATGGGCTCTTTAATTTTTGATCCTTCATATTTTCATCGATTGGTTAGGAAGCTATCTTATATATAAGCCCTAAATATAAGTTAAGTAATCGTAAGATTGAACTTAATACACAAAGTTTAGGGCGATCGGTTAAAGAATCTGGTTAAACTTAAATTATAAATTAAAGTTAAAAATATTAGTAAAAGTGACCCTGTAAGTTTGAATTTAAGAAAATAAGTAATAAAATAAGATAATATAAATTTTTCAAATTTTAAATATATTACTTGTTATTTATCCAAAGTGCGTAAAATGCATTTCGACAACTAAAAAATCATTAGAAATAGATTATATGTATACTAAAAATCATAAAATGACCTAAATAATATTTAGGAGTGTTTACTTGTACCTCACATGTATTTATGTATAGGTAGAAATATACGAAATTACTTAAATTGCCCGAAATTTACTAGAAAATTGCTAAATAATTAAAGAAAATTATAAAAAAATTAAGGAAAAATCAAAAGAAAAAAAATCGAAGAGATAGTGAATGATCCAAATCTAGTCGTAGCAGCAAAGGAAAAGGAAAAAAAATATTAACTAATAAAAAAAACACATAAAAAGCAAAAAATAGAAGGGATATGGGTTTTGTCTTGTCCTAATTAATATACAACAATTACTTTATAACCCTATAAATAGCAAGAAAATTTTCAGAACCCATTTGGTCAGTTGGGGGCTGAAGCAAATTGAGAGAACTGAAATTTAAGAGAGAAATTAGGGTTTAGGAAAATTTCACCCAAAACTCTGCAATTAGTGCATTTAGGCCGAACCCACGAGCCACCACCACTTGGAACTGAACCACCACCACCAACCACCTGGACCGATCGACACACCTGAACCAATGTTGGAAGCCAAAAAGCTCACGAACCAGGTGAGTCTCAAATTTCCTCCGATTTTGTAAAATTCCTTAAAATTATTAATTATACCCAAAAAATTATGAATTTTATTATTCTGATGTTTTGTTGTATGTAAATTTAGGAAAAAATAGTGATTAAGTTTAATAATGTTTGTAAATATAGGATTCTTAAGAAATTGGACAAAATCGAATATATTTAGAATTAAAAATAAATAGACTTAGGAGTGTATTTTGGAGCTCAATTTTTTTCTGTACTATACTTAAGTGATGTAGAAAAATGCTATGAAGCCATTTTTTATAAATTAATTTTCAAAAATTTTAAGTAATTTTTTAGCCCTGAAATGATGAGAAAAATAGGTAATTTTGGCTTAATTAGGTGATTAAATGATTAATTACTTATTTATAAGGTAATTAGATGTTGAAGGATGTTAATCTCTAATATGGAAACATAATCCTAACATTTAGAGTGTTAATTATAATTAATATGGGAATTATGCAGTAATTGTGAGTAATTTAGCAATATGTGAAATTAGAATTTTAATAAATATGAAATAATAGGTTAAATTGGATAACATAATAATAATATCAATACATATTAAATCTGGTACAAACAGTAATTCTAGATAATTATATCAAAATTGTAAAATTCTCTCACATCGAAAGTAAACCTAATACACTAATTAGGATTAGAATATACCGAGTAAGTTATAATACTAAATTAAAACTTAGTATGATATTAAGATACTAGGTTGATATGATTACTTTCACATTAGGCTTCGAAGCGTATTTTAGAATTACTTGTAGTTGAAATTAAATTAAAACTTAAATTGGAATCGAATTCGGGCACCGAACCCTGAACTAACATAAGATGAATCGTTAGTAAATGATTAGTATATAAGAAAAATTGAGTTAACTTCTAACTTAGAATATGTATAATCTAAGTATAAATACTAAAAAGAGCGTATTTATATTATATGACATATGGAGATGAGTCAACCTGCGATAAGTAGTTGAGCGACTTAGGATTCCAAGTAAGTTGGGTTTAATACTTCATTGTATTTTAGAGTACTCGGAGACTTAGGTTTGTGTATGATTGCAATTGTAAGTAGTCTTATGCATATGCTTGTACATCTGATTTCGTGCTGAAATCTGTGTTACGTTTCATAACTGTTGTAATTGGAGTGGTGTGGAATTGTCTGGTCACCTTAAACCGAATATAATCTTAATCGACCTAAATACCCTAAAAAAGACATGCATTGCAAACCTATAGGGGATCATTAGAATTTTCCAACCAAACATCAATACTTTCAAAAGAGATAGTGCTGAATAGCAAATTGATCTTTTCCTCATTCTTAACAGAACTAAGTGACAAGAGAGAAGGTTACGGTGAGGATAAGGGCATTGGTTCCAAGGATAGTCTTACGAACAGTAGTGTTTCCATTGTACAAACCTGAGTTTGATTGTGAGATGTTGCATAACATGAAAACTCCTAAACCCAGATTAGAGTAGGTGAAATTACTTTGGTTTCACAACGGGCCGGACTACATTGTATGATGGCACTTGTTTGTTGCATTTCATGAAAATAATTATTTGATAATCTTGATTGTGCTTGTATGCATTCATGAGTCTCCAATTCAACTTACTAAGTTGTAATTGCTCATACCCGCATAGATTCTTTTGTAGGTCCTGACTTCTGATTTGTGATGCCACAATGCAATTACCCAGAGGTTAGATTTCTTTTGAAGCTATGGTGAGTGAGGATCCATTGACAAAAGATTAAATCTTATTTAGAGTCTTACTAGTATCCTTAGGATAAAGAACTGATATATAATATGTACATTAGTTAACTGCTGTATTATATAGGATCTCTTGGGAATCCTATGATAATGTGGATGTAATTATATATATATGACTTAAGATTTTACTTTTACTATAAATTTTAGCTAAAAATCTTAGTCAAACTGTTTACTTCAAAATGAGGAATCGTCGACACCTTGTGTAAATCGTATCTATGATAGGCACTGTGAGGTTAGTTCCTGTTATAGGTTAGTTTACACAGCGGGACTGTTGCAACTCTACGACTTTAGGGCATAACATTATATTAATCTTATTAGGCCCAACATCAACTTTATAGTCCATGCTTTGAGTCAGCACATGTCAAAACCTTGTATTAGACACTTATAAGCACTCTTCCATGTGTTGCGTTACTTGAAGGGAACTATTACCATAGGACTTTATTATTCTGCTTTCACTAGTTTAGCTTTACATGCTCATACTGATTTGGACTGAGCAGCAAGCACAATTGATCATAAAGCAATCTCCGGTTATTGCTTGATGCTTGGTTCCTCCTTGATTTTGTGGAAAACAAAGAAACAATCTATTGTTTCTACTTCCTCCACTAAAGCAGAGTACCACAACTTGGCTGCTACGGCTAAAGAGATTCTTTAGACCTTTTTCATCCTTCGTGACTTGGGTGTTTCACTCACATTACCTGTTGAAGTCTTTTGTGATAACAAATTAACCTTATTGATTGCTTCCAACCCCTGCATGCATATGCGCTCCAAACATATTGATGTAAATGTGCATTTTGTTCGGGATCACATTACTTCTAGGTTCTTAACTGTTTCCTACATTCCTTCTAAGATGCAACTTACTAATATATTTACTAAGCCAATTGATGCTCAACAACTTTTACTCTTTCAGTCTAAGTTGTCGCTTGGATCTGCTCCAACTTGAAAGTTTGGGGGTGGTGGTTATTAATATTTTCCTATAAATATTTCTTATTTCCATGTGTATAATTATTTATGTTGCTAATAGTCCATTTGTCATTTTTTAATAAGAATAGGAAGGTTAGTTAGTTACATTCTTTCTTGTATATAAAGGGTAGTATAACTGAATTAGTGAATCCAACACTTCATTTCCTTCCATAAATCTTAGACCTCTCTGTTCCTTAGTGATTGTGAGCAGCGCATCACTTTCGTGCATCATTAAACAACAATTACGCTTAATGACATTGATATTCCTCAAATTAGCCAAGCAAACTAGTTTATCCCCCCTAAGTTGTTTCTTGCTGATTCTCCTTTACATGACATAATTCAATTAATTTTATTCGATTTGATTATTTTGGTTTAATTAATAACAAATCTAGTTTAATATATTGATAAAACCTATTCTTTTAAATTAATGACCATTTCAAATGGACTAGGACCAAATTTCCAAAACTTATTTAGACACATTTTCTACTGTAGGCCCTAATGGAATGCCATGAAATTATAATTAGAATAAGCCTAAATGACTTAATCAATAATGCTAAGCCTTAATTTGTTAGGCCCATAATGTGTCAAAGTCACGAGTACTCCTATATTATTTTCCTTTAAAATTTTTCTGCTTAATAATATAACATAATGAACTTACATGCTACATCAGATATAGACAAATGTGACATGTGTGTTTGCTTGTAGTTGTTGTCCTACTCGATTCTTTTGAGGTTACTTCTATAAATTTTCAAGTAAATTACCACTATGTGAACATTGTCTATAATATATGATTTAGGTGGTTATGACGAATGGTAAGATGAATCATGTAGGTTAATTAGTAGTGCCTTATTATTTATATTATCATATATATTATTATACTTTATATTCTTTACTGTTTCCATATTATTGTCAAACTCATAGACCTTGTTTTGAGGATTACACTTATGGACTACTAAGGATAAATATTTTTAAGCCTATTGTTGTTAAGTCATGACTACTAACTTTTCTAGTGGGTTTATATGTATTGTTTCTTTGTAGAGCTCCATGAAACTCTTCCTTATGATATATATATATATATATATATATATATTATGTATGTATGTATCATGTCATGATGACTTTTGGAAAATGTTTTTAAGAGGTTTTCTTTTATACATTACCCAAAATAAGTTTTCTTTCATGCACTAATAACTAAATTCCTATAAATCAATTTTTTCAAAACTTAGTGAGGATTTCATAAATTAAAATAACCCACTTCAATTAGTAGGAAGTCTTAACTTAGACAACTTAAGTAGGACATGTGGGGATTATCGTGCCCTTCTAGATTTGATGCATGATTGGTATGATATTATCGGCAGTCATGTAGCCTTGTTTTAGAGTTGTTTGATTAGTTAGTGGTTGATATTCTCAATACGTTGTTGATTATGGTAATTTCAAGAATTGGGTTAAGTTATAAGTAAGAATCTTTATGTAGGTCATACTAGTGGTTTGGGATGGCTATAGGAATGTATATTGTGGTCTAATACACTAATAACTAGTTTGGCATTTTCATCGAATGATAATGACTTTTGGCTTCAATTTCATGAAATTATTTATTATTTAAGAGTCTTGAGTTACTCTAACCCTTAAGACATTAAGACTATGCTGCTTGTCTTTTTGAAAATTGTTGCATTAAATTTAAGTTAAATGTCATTGTGTTTTGCTCAATTCGTATTTGTGATTGTAGTCTCCCTTTATGGGAATTTTTATCTTTTTTAAGATATACTAGAAATGCAATAGGGGCAAATTTGAGATGAGTCATAGGAACTTAAAGCTTGTCCCAATACCCTAATAAGGTACTTAGAACTTATTAATGACCCTATAAGGTTTTTAACTTATACTTAGCATTGCGCCATTAAAAGCAATAAGATCCAAACCCTAACCCAATATGCCTTAATTGTTGACATTTTTTTTTTTTTCAAATAACTATTTTTTATTAAATTACTTTATTAATTGATGGTAAAATAAAATTACTTTTATTGTTCTCGTGCACATTATTTATGAAATATAAATATCTATGATGTAAATAAAAAAAAAAAGGTCTATTGGAGAAAATGGGTTACCAATGTTTGCTCCAATATATTTTCTTCTAAGCATTAGGCATTAATCAAATAAATAGCTTGAAGTAATGTTGTAATGTCTAACAACACCATATGAAATGTGACAAAGAAAGCTCTCCACGGGACTTTTTAGTTGCATTGTCTTGTTAACTAAGTGAATACTAAAAAATTAGGACAACTACACATCATGGAGACTAAATATCACCCCTTCAACTTGGTAAGTCAACTTAATAACATCCAATTCAAAAGAGACTAAACTATTGAAATTGCTCTCTTTACTTGTTACTGTCGTTTGCTTCACTTTGTAATAAAAGGGGAACGGAATTACAATTATTATGGATTGTAATAACAGTTATATTGTTTAGTTAAACAAAAAGGCAGGTAAGGAATAAATCTATAATAGTACATAAAAGATCGTATTACCCTTATTCTTTCTTCTTTATCCATCTTTTTCTTTAACTATCTCTTTTGCCCTCTGCCTCCTCAACATCCACCATAATCAAACCCACTGCAACCTTAACAACCCCCTCATTACTCATTCATCAATGTGGTTACTAGCGATGTTTGGAACCTTCATAACCCTTCATTACTCTTTTCCCATTTCTCACCAAATTCACCAACTCTAGCTCATAAACCTTTTTTTTTTTTTCTTTTTAACAAAGCCTTCAACTTTGGTTACTAGTAATGTCCAGAACCACCATTGAGCTTGATTTCTTTAATAAAGCCTTCAATTTTTTTTTTTGACAAAATCTAATCTTTAAAGGTCCATCAATCGTCATAGAAGTTTTCAAGGTATTCAAAGCGTTATTTTAAAGTTAAATCTAGATGTTGTAAGGTCTACAATTGCTTATAACACTCCATTATCACCAAAGACTTAATTTTTGTATCATCAACTCCTAGAATTGAAACCCTAGATTCATTTTCTTTGTTGCTTATACTTACTATAATAGGAAATCAAGAAGAACAAGAAAGATAGTGGGAAGATGATGAAGACAAGTAGTGTTTAGTGATGGTAGTTGCGCACTAGTAATGTGTTGGTAAGTTGCATGATGGTAGGTGGTTCTAGTGGTGATAGTGTGTTAGTGGTGGTTTATTGGCGTGTGGTGTTGGTGTGTTGCATGGTGTTAGGTGGGTCTTGTGGTGGTACTCTATTGGTAGTGGTCTGAAAATATATAGTAGTAATGCATTGGTGGATGTGCAATGGTAATGTGTAGTGGTGGTTGAAAACAATGATGGAGAGGAAAAAGAAGACAAGGATAGTAAGGGTCTTTTTTTTTTTTTTTCTGTTTAGGATTCGCAATGCTTATGTTCAAGTTAAGAATTGTCATTTAGCATTTTGAGGAATTACAATTCATGTGGAATTGTTACTACAAGTTTAGCAATTCACGAGAAATAAAGGGTAATGGAATAGGAATTCAGGCAAAGTAAAATTTTTGAAATTTGAGATTCAAAATATTATTATTTATTTTAGCAAAAAAATTATTTTATTATTTTTATTAAGTTAGGTTTTTCCATAAGTTTTACTTAAATTCAAGGCCCAGCCTAAAATCTAATAAAGTTTTAATTCAATACATAAACCAATCCTAAACCTTATAGATGCCCTTTAGAGTAATTACTAGATCGAGTAGATCGGATTCCTTATAACGATCCACCTGCTTGCATTTGTAAGTATAATAGGAGTTGAAATATTATCGTTATGACCCGGTATCAGGTTTGATGCTAATTTATTGCGATAGATAATAAAATAGATTGTTATTGTTATATTCCATTACATTAGGTTAGTTATCAAATTACTAGAACGTTTTGGAGTTGCAAAATATTGAAATTGGGAAATATCCATGTGAGACAGCATATTGTTGGATATTCATAATTTGTGGATATTTAAATGTTTTGAACTTTGTCATACTAATTATGTGACCGACTATTGACATCTCTCAGTCTTGTAGCATGACAAAGTAAATAAGATATGAATATACAATCTATATTTTTTAATTGCAAAAATCTTTAATATCTTACATTTCAGAAAAGACTATATTAATAAAATAAATTAAAAAAGACGATCGAGCAATTACAAGAAGTATAGGTATTATTGAGTGAAGCAAATTTGAGTAACAATGTAAATACTAAATAGTTAGTATCTATTATTTTTAATAGATATTCGTAATGCCAATTCCTGCCGCTAATGTAATATATGGTAAATCAGGATAGGATGAATCAAATGCTAAATAGGTCAAGTGTTTGTACTTAAATCGACACTTGGAAAGGATCATAAGCCAGCCAATACTTTTCTTTCCCGAAATTGATTACTGGACCGATGATTATACTGAAAATGTAACACGAATGATGTTGTATTAGTCAAACTTCTCCATGTGCTTTTAATGCCTTTGCTGACATCACTTCAACTTGAATTAATTGGCTACTATAGACATTCAGATAACTCTCGACTGAAAAGCATCAGTCCATGTATCGTAGCTCTTTCTTTTCCCTTTGTTTTTCTAAAGTTTCTGAGTAAATGCCTTCTGGAACTATACGCCAATAATAACCTGAAAAGTCAGGCTAATAAAACACCAGTGCACTTTAAAAATGGTGGAGAAAATACAACACATCATAAAAAGACACAGTTATGATATTACTATATGTTAACTTAATTGTTTGTCGTCTTTATTCAATTTGATATATTTTTAATATTGACATGAATTTGACATGGAATAGAATAACATACAAAACCCACTAACACAAATTGCTAACCTCGGTTTCTAAATTCCAATAACAACAGAGACTAAACTTTTTTGTAAAATGATTTTGCGCTCTTAGGGTACTTTTTTTATAAAATAAACTTCTTCTTGGATAGTGGAAATAGGCAATAGCCCAGTCAGAAGCCTCATTAATATAATCAAAACATTTCCCTCCGAGTCCCACTGTGCAGCTTACCATATACCAGACGATTTCTGATTTAGGCTGCCTAAATCAAAGCCTAATCAAATGGTAGAATTAGTCCTTACAATGAAGTGCAAAAATTGAAGTTCTCCTTGGACTATGGAAATAGACGATAGCTCAGTCAGAAGCACCTTTAGTATAAGCGCTTGCAAAATCTCCATATTTCTATACCTTCTGCTGTATTGTGAAAGAACTTTTCTGTCTCTATTCAAAAGCTAGATCTTGTTTGATATGCATCAAAGAAACTCTTTTTATGTTTTTCCCGCTTTTACATTTATTTGGTTTTTTTTAAAAAAAAAAAAAAAATTTCTATCCACCTTTATATATCATATAAATATGCCAAACAAGTTTTGCTTGGTTTCTAGAGTTCGTTATGGCATTCACTATCCAAGATAATGTCTTAATTAATGGAGAAAACTACATGAAGAGGGCACAATTAATATCAAACATTATGCGCGATGCCTATGAAGGCATGGTGAACACCGCAGTAAATATGATGGCTGTTACTGTAGTTCAAGAAAGTGTTAAGATCAGAATTTTAGTAGGTTTGGCTTCCCTAATAAGTGGTGCCTATAGTATCGGAGCTAGAGAATGGATCGTGATGGTGCTATAGCATGACATGTTGCAGTCCCTAATTAAACAAGAACATTTACTTGAAGACGAATCAAGATCTTTGAAGAAGAAGGTTCCCAATTCGCGAGGTACGGTGGGAGCTACACTTGCAGCCTATATGTTGGGGTTATTGTTGCCCATTTTAGTGGCCCTGACTGCAAATGATGATAAGAAAAGTATAAGGGCGGTGATCGTCTAGGTGGGCATTCCATATGTGAGGTGTAGAGCCCATATGCAAAACATGAGAATGCCTCGGTGGTAAATTTCATGTTGAAGTAGATGATCGGGGGATATTTGCATATAGGAGTATCATATGGATTGGGAAGATTCATTTAATTGATTGTTAAGAAATTGGTTAGAAGCAAAAATAGATGCAGGATTGTATAGATGTGTGTGTGTACGTACGCGCATTGGCGGAGGGTGCGTAGAGAGAGGGGTTGCACGAACTTGTCTTAATTAAATAAATATTATTCGTAAAAGAATATTCACTTGTTATTATATTGATGATACATCTTATGTACAAAAATGTATTTTTCCAAGAGTGCACATATGACACTTTCTAATGAAATTGATAATTGCTGATATGACATAAAAACATGAAACATGATACGACATGATTATGAGTATAATTATAGTGAGAAAATAATTATGATATGGTTATGACACAAATAAATAATAACTTAATTATTTGTAATTTTTATTTAATTTCACGAGCTTTTAGTGTTGACACGAATTTGGAGTAAAACGAATTGCCGACCTTACTTTCTCTATCTTTAGCTGCAATGCGAAACAAGTCTCACTCTCCATCAAAGTGGGCATTACTGTATTATTTTTTTGTCTCTATTTAAACACTAGGATTTTGTTTTATAAGCATAAAAGAAACATATTTTTTTTTCTTTTTTCTTCTGCTTTTACATTTATTTGGTTCCCTTTAATTTCGTTTCCACGTTTACATATCATATCATTACGCCTACATATCAGATCATGTCTCAATCGATGGTGAGCACTGTAGTAAATATGATAGGTGTTAATATAGTCCATGATAGTGTTAAGATAACAGTTTTAGTGGTTTTGGTTTCTCTAATGAGTGGCGCCTATAATATCGGAGTAGAAGAATGGATCATGATTTCACTACAGCATGACATGTTGCTATCCCCAATTAAACAAAAATGTCTACCTGAAGAAGAATTAAGATCCCTGAAGAGGAAGCTTCCCCATTCACGAGGTAGGACGACCGCTTCACCTGCAACCTATAATGATTGGGTTATTATTACTCATTTTAGTGGTGTTAACTACAAATGGTGATAAGAAAAGTATAGGGTGTTGATCATAAGGGTAGAGGTTGCATTTGTAGGGTGTGGATCTCTAATTTCAAAGTGTGAAAAGGCTTTGGTGATAAAGTTCATGTTAAAGTTGGTGATTGCAGGCTGCCCCATATAGGAGTATCATATGGATTGGGAAGATTCATTAAGTTAATTGTTAAGGAATAGTTAGGGAGCATGGACAGACATGGGATTGTACATAAGGTGTGGAACTTGTCTCATTTAAATAAATATTATTCGGGGAAAAATATTCACTTGTTGTTGTTATGTTGGTACATCTTATGTATATAAAAGAGTCTTGTTAAAGAGTACACTTATAGCACTTTCTAATAGGATTGACAATTATTAACACCGCACAGTTATGAGCACAACTATAGAGAGAAAACGGACGTACCATAAGAAAAAACAATTATAACATGATTAAATTGTAACTTAATTATTTGTCTTTTCTATTCAATTTCACATGCTTTAGCAATTATATGAATTTGATGTAAAAAGTGGACATGGACATGACCCGCTAAAACAAATTTCCAACCTTACCTTCTAAATTTCAATAAGAATAGAGATTAAACTTTTCGGGTCTTAGGGCACTTTTTGATAAAATGAACTTCTCCTTAGACAGTGGAAATAGACAATAGCCCAGTCAGAAGCACCATTAGTATAAGAAAAACATTTCCCTCGAGGATCCATCGTACAGCTTATCAAACTCTAGAGCGATTATGATTTAGGTTGTCCAAATTAAAAGCCCAATCAGAGGATAGAATTAGTCCTCATAATGAGGTCCAAATATTGAACTTCTCCTTGGATTGTGGACATAGACAACAGCCTAGTCAGAAGAACCATTAGTATGAGCACTTGCAAGATCTCCATATTTTCTATAGTTTCTACAATAATGTCAAACGAGTCTTACTCTCTAGCGAAGTTGGTCATTACTATATTCTTTTTCGTCTCTATTTACAAGCTGGATGTTGTTTTATAAGCATTATAGAAACCATCTTTTTTTTTTTTTTTATCCCTTTTACATTTTTTTGCTTTTCTTTAATTTTTTTTCACATGAATATGCCTAACAAGTTTTCATAGTTTCTAGAGCTCCTTATGACATTCACTCTCCAAGATCATGTCTTAGTCGATAGAGAAAACTTCATGCAGAGGGCACAACTAATGTAATATGCCTATGAAGGCATGGCGAACACCATAGTGAATATGATGGGTGTTAGTACAATCAAAGCCTATTTAGGCGAAATGCCTTACGATAATTTCAATAATAAATCTTTGATTTATTTGATAGATAGAGGAAATTTCTTATTTCTTTTATTTTGATTTCGAATTTTAATTCTTTAGTAGGAAATGAAAGAATAAGAACTTAAATCTTTCTTTTCATCAACAACATTTGATTAAAAAAATAGAAATTACACTTTTTTTTTTCTCAATTTATTCATATTTTTTTAATCAATGAGGTTTAATTGGACAATGGATTTGTTTCATATGTCAAATGGGATCCTTAGTAAAACTTTCTTCAACTAGTGAGAGTCTATAGATTTTTTTCAATTAAATTACTATTTGCATGATTTCTCATAGGTATTTGATGCTTGAAGAAAAAAAGTGTCAGAATGTTGAATACACTCTATCAAGTTACTTGAAGAAATAATTTCGATTAAAAAATAACGAGCTTTTTGTTCGTAATATTTAGAAAATATGTAAAAAGTTATAAATAAAGTCAAAATATTGCATTCATCCAATAAAGTATGGAGTGAAGTTAAATTCTTGCTAAGACTTCTTGATTCATAAACATATAAAAGAAGAACAAATATTGATTACTATATAACGACTTGAAGAAAAAAATAAATGACTATTCATGATTCCATAATTGAATTAATTACACACTAATTCCATAATCAAATATGGTAAAACTTCATATGAAACGATGTGATAAAAAGCAATGCACGACTTGACGGACATAGCTAGCTATGTTTTTTTACACCTATCATTTTTATTTTATATAGGAATGAAGATGCTCTTAACTCGACATCCTTTATACCAATAGAACCTGTTGGGTTCTAATGGAACTAATACGATTGCTCGAGTAGAAAGTATTGATTCAATTCTTTGGGGCAAGGATGTAAGGTTAGTGCTAATTAATAAATGAGTTTGACCAACTTCATAAGTATATTTTTTTATGTAGAAATCGAAATGATCCAACTCAAACAAGTTTCAAATCCAAAAAAGGAAATTTTATTAGGATTAGTGAAACACTTTTGATCAAAAAGTATGTTGTATTGGAATCAAATCAACTGTTCATATAATTATTTAATTAAAATAATTCATAAAAAGGGCCATGTTGCTGCCATCTTGAAATGATTAAAAGTCACTAAAGTAATGTTTAAACCCAATGATTCAAGTCAAAAATCCCCAAAGAATTCTTATTATATGCTTGTTCCACAACCTTCGATTTTTTTTTTCTACGTTCATCAATATTGAATCAATTGAACACACTTCTAACACTTATTCCACTTTTGGAAGACCCTAGGCTATATCACCAAATTTCGACTTTTCATAGATAAATGTAACTAATATACCTCCTTCGTAAAGGAGTTCTCCATAATGACCATGAACAATTGCTCCTAGAGTGGCCAAACAAGGCTTAGCCGATCTTATTACTACATAATCGACTTAAACAATCACAACTTGACCCAATTTTAGGTGTGGTCCATATTTGGCTATATGTACATTTTTACAAATAAACTGCATCAGACTAATTATTGTAGAACTTTCCTCCCAATTATTATAATAATAATTATTCTAAAGAAAATACCAATTCAAATTGAATGAGTTCAAAAAGATGTTATTACTTGAATCGAGATTATAAAAACCCCCATTTTCATCTATTAAATAATATTTAATTATTTGAAAAGTCTACTCTAAATTTTCATGTTGCAAATATTTAATTATCAAAATTCAATGCTAAGATCAACATTTTATTAGGTTTAGCTTTCCTAATAAGTGCTGCCTATAGTAGCAGTATAGGAGAATGGAACATGATGGTGCTACAACATGACATGTTGCAATCCATAATAAAACCAAACATCTACTTGAAGACAAATAAAGATTCTTAAAGAAGAAGCTTCCTAATTCATGAGGTACGGTAGGAGCTTCACTTGCAACCTATATGCTAGGGTTTTTATTACCCATTTTAGTGGTCTTAACTGCCAATGACGATAAGAAAAAGACAAAGGCAATGATCGTTAGGGTAAGCATTGCATTTGTGGGTGTAGAGCCCAAATGCAAAGTGTAGGAAGGCCTCAATGATATAGTTCGTGTTATAGATGGTGATTGGAAACTATTTACATATAGGAGTATCATATTGATTATGAGTATTCGTTTAGTTTATCGTTAAGGAATAGATTAGGAGCAAGGATAGATAGAGTATTGTATAGCTAAGAGGCCAAGCTTGCATTATTTAAATAAACATTATTTTGTAGAAGAATATTCGTTTATTATTATTGTGATGGTACATCTTATGGACATGAAAGCATTTTGTTAAAGAGTGCACCTATAATAATTTCTAATAGAATTGGTAATTGCTAACACAATACGATAACATAAGACAAGATACAATACGATTATGAGCTTGATTATAAAGAAAACACGATTATGGCATGACTACATGGTAACTTAATTATTTGTAACTTCTACTCAACTTCACATCCTTTCAGTATTGACAAAATTAGGATAAGAATATAACCCATTAACATGATTTTCCAGCCTTACTATGAGATCCCACAAAATTAGTTGTAAGCCCAGCAATTAGACAATTAAATCGGTATATAAAATTTAAGGTAGTCACAGAAGTTGTTCGACTAAGCTCTTATTTTACAATGAAGTTAAAATAATTAACATAAGTGATTCCATAAATTTGAATTTAAGAAAATAAAATAATAGATTAATAATATAATGAATTTTTCAAATATAAATATATTATACATTATTTATCGAAAATACATGAAAGGAGTTTCGATAGTTAATGAGCTTTTAGAAATAAATTATATGAGTGCTAAAAATTATAAAATGACATGAAATAATATTTAGGAGTGTGATCTTGTATTAAATGTACTTTATTCATATAAATATATAATTTGATGTTGAGTGATGTTATGAAAGTAATTTTGGGTATTGGAAGAGACGAATTCTATGTGTACAAAGTTTTGTGGTGTAATTGAGATTTTGCTTCAATGAAGTAATAAGTGAAGACACTTGGTATAGGAAAGTAATTAAGGTTATTTATAATGTTTTGGGCTACTGATTATAGTTGAAGTTATGGAATTTAGTTGAAAGTGTAAAATGTGCATAATCAGAGGATAAATTAGAAGCTTTTAGTTGCATGGCATATTAGATAAGTATTCAAAAGCTAAATCGGAGAATATGTATGTATGAAGAATAGTTGCATTCAACTCAGAGGCTAAGTCAGAGGGTGTTCTTAAGGAACTTTTGAATAGATTGTATTTAGAGGATCACTCAAAGGATAATTCAAAGAATGAATCAAAGAATAGTCAAGGAAAGATTGATGGCAAGTGACCTAAGAACCTAAATGCCTAAGGGTAATAATTTCCCTAAACTTAGATTAATGAACTAAAAATATACGATAATAATATATATTATACCTGTATAAATACTAAAATGTCATTTATCTTATAAGGATATGTAGTAAAGATATACCTTAAAATGCACCTAAGTGATCAACAAGGAGTTCAAGTAAGTTGACTTCAATGCTTTATCGCTTTTTTGGAGTACCATTTAAAGGTACTTAGAGGCTTGAGTGTGTATTTATTTATGGTTGTAACTAGTTAGATGTGCACATGTAATGTGTGTGATTCATGTGGATATGTTGGTGTATAGGCTAAACTTTATTTATGCTTGTTACTATGTATAATACTCTATCTGATTGATTAAACTAGTTGATCACCCTAAAAAATGGACTAACCCATACTTGACCTAAGATTTTTAGTATGAAGTATATTGTAAATCATTAAGAAACGATTAAGATTCCTTAACTAAATACCGACCCCTTTATAAGAGATAACTAAAATAGTCCCTTTCTCACCCTTAGTTAAACTAAATAATAGTAAAGGAGGTCGTGGTAAGGCTAAGGATGCTAGTTCAAAGGTAGTTGCAGGAGAAGGAATGTTTCCATTGCATAAGCTTAGGTTTAATCATAGGAGCATCACGCAACTCTTCAAACCTAGATTAGAGCAGGCATAATTTCTCTAATCTCATAATAGATTAGATAATATCATACAAATATTTGCTTGATCATGCATCACCAATAACTAACCTGGTTGGCAACCCTATTTGCTTTATAGCGTATGCATACTTCTATCTCCATCCTACTTATGAGGCAGTGGTTACTTAAGAGTGGATACACAGTCTACATCAAAACCCAACTTGGAAGTTGACAAGACTAGAGGGTAAGGAATTAATGAAGATGGAACTGGACTCTTATTCTTTTTGAAGTTTTATTTGTCTTTAAGAAAACTAATTGGGCCATATCAAGTAACTCGTTAGTTTCCACAATTGATCTGAATGATAATATGAAACATAAAACTACTTAACTTATAAATTTTCCTTATACATCCAAGGTTTTTATCAAGGAACGCGTATTGAGAAATTATTTTATGAAGCTTTTCAAAGGAGTTAATATACTTTCATTTCTGTTTTTCCGAAAACGCAAGTACTGAACTAAATCCTTTAAAGCTGTATAGTCAAGTTCACCTTACATAAACTAAGTCTACAGTAACAATTATAACTCTTCCACTTGGGTCGTGGCACACACTTTCTAATATTCAATAAGAATAGTGACTAAACTTTTTTGTAAAATGATTTCAGGTTCATAGTGCACTTTCTTATAAAATGAACTTGTCTATGGACCATGGAAATAGACAATAGCTTAGTTAGAAGCATCATTAGTATTAGGAAAACATTTCTACATTGAGCCCTATTGTGCATCTAACTAGAAACTAAACCAATTCTAAGTTAGGCTACCAAATTAATGCCCAATAAGAGGCTAGACTACTTACAATGAAGTCCAGGTATTTAACTTCTCCTTAGTCTTTGGAAATAGACGATAGACAAATCAACAAGACCATTAGTATATGTACTTGCAAAATGTCTTATTTTTCATAACCTATACTGTAATGTGAAACAAGTTTTACTCTCCATCGAAGTTGGACATTATTATATTATTTTTTTTCTCTATTTAAACACTAGATTTTATCTTTAGAAACCTTTTTTTTTTTCCTTTTTTCGCTTTTACATTTATTTTTTTTTTCTTTAATTTTACATCCACATTTACATATCATATCATTATGCCTAACTAGTTTTGCTTGGTTTCTAGAGTTCCTTATGGCATTCACTCTCCATGATCATATCTCATTAATCAATGTAGAAAACTTCATGAAGAGGGCATAACTAGTATCAACAAAAAAGCATAATGCTTATGAAGGCATAGTGAACACCGTTGTAAATATGATGGGTTTTAGTGCAATATGGGATAGTGTTAAGATCACGATTTTAGCATGTTTGGCTTCCTTAGTATTTGGTGCCTATAGTAATGGACCAGGAGAATGAATCATGATGTTACTATAGCATGACACATTGTCATCCCTAATTAAATGAAAGCACCTACTTGAAGACTAATCAAGATTCCTAAAGAAGAAGCTTCTCAATTCACAGTTCATGATGGGAGCTTCGCTCGCAGCTTATATGCTAAGGTTATTACAACCCATTTTAGTGACCCTAATTGCTAATAGTGACAAGAAAAGGATAAGGGCAATGATTGTCGAGGTAGGCAATGCATTTGTAGGGTATAAAGCCTAAATGAGAAGCATAGGAAGACATTGGGTATAAAGTTCATGTTGAAGATGGCGATTGGGGTTTATTTACGTGTAGGAGTATCATATGGATTGGGAAGATTCATTTGGTTTATCATTAAGGAATATATTAAGAGCAGAGTTAGACATAAGATTGTTTAGTTGGAGGTGCCTAACTTGTCTTATTTAAACAAATATTATTTGTAGAAAAATAATCACTTGTTATTGTAATGGTGATACATCTTACATACATAAAAGTATTTTGTTAAAGAGTAAAACTTTGACACATTCTAATAGGGCTATGAGTTGTTTACATGACAAGATAATAAGAGACATAATGGGACATAACACAATTATGAGCATGATTACAAAGAAAAAGCAAGATAGATGATAAGAAGATACAATTATGACACGACTAGTTGTTAATTAACTATTTGTAATTTCTATTTAATTTTATGTGCTTTTAATATTGATATGAATTTGAGACATGGATATAACTCGTTGATACAAACACGATACGCTAACAAGATTTGTCAGCCTTACTTTCTAAAATTCAGTTAGAATAAAGGTTAAAACTTTTTATAAAATGATTTGGATTCTTAGTGCACCTTGTAAAAGATTAAAATAATAAACATTTTACTTTCTCATTGCAACATATATATTATATCAATTGAACTTTAATCAATTTCTAAGAAAATAGAATTGATGTGCAAAACATGTATAGGTTCCATTAACACAAAAGTAAATCATAAAAATTATTAAAGCAAAAAAAAAAAAAAAAGGTTATATACAAAAGAACAACCAAAATGAAAGTAAGTATTTTATGTTTTTTTCTAAAGATGCGTTTGCAAGATTATTCAATGAGTAATTTGACAAAAATTATCATTTCCAATATAAAGAATCATCTCAATTGTTTAATAGTATCCATTCATTTCCCTAACATTAACTATGAAAAGAAAGAGAACTAAAATGTCGAGCAATGTGATTTTTTTTTTTGTTTTTTATGTTTCAAGCCATAAAATCGAAACTATTATAGTTCTCTCAATATAATTACCTTTTATGGTATGACTACTAGTAAGTAAATATCATATTAGCAATTTGCATATGCAAAAAAATATAAATATAGCAATATAAGACAATTTTTAACATGTCATAATTATTTAGCAATACTACATATGATAAAGATTGCCGAGAAGGGAATTACGATGTCTAGTATCACGCGAATCAAGGGTGGGTTTAAACAACAAAATGGTCCAAAAGATAAATGGCAGTCGAAGGTTTAACAAGGGTCCTTGTACATCGACAATGGATATGACTCACCAATACCTTACAAGAGTTTGAACGATACTTGATATGATGTACAAGTATAACATGAGTTACTTGCCACTAATCCACGCTCAATGGCTTAGATAAGAGCTCTTTGAGATCTTGGTCTTTAACGAGAAAACACAAGCTCTAAAAGAAACAAGAATAGTGTTTGAAATTCAATATTACTGTTGTTGCCATTATTAAATATTACAAGTAGATTGTTGCTTGTTTTCGAGAACATATGGATGGAGGTTAGCAATGTTAAAGGAGTCCGAGCCTCCATAATCTCTAGGTAATTCGATCTTGTAAGCATCAGGATTGATTTTTTCAAGCACCTTAAATGGTCTATCGACTTTAGGAGATAACTTATTCTTCCTCAAACTTGGGAACCAATCTTTATTAAGGTGGAACTAGCCCAAATCACTAGGTTGAGATTCTCTACCCCTCTGTCCTTTGCCTCACCTCTTAAGCTTGGTGGCAACTCAACTCAATTGTTCAATAACCTTCTAGTACATTGTCTTGATGGCTTCTAATTCATTGACAGCTAACTGGTCTTCTTGTTGGATTAGTAGTGATGTCTAATCTAATAGGAGCTCAAGGTTAAATCCATAAGTGACTTCAAATGGGAATTTGCTTGTGATGCTATGCATAGTTCTGTTGTGGGCAAACCTTATTATGGGTAGGTACACATCCCAATTAGTCAAGTTCTGACCAACAGTAACCTTAAGTAGGGTTTCCAATGTTCTGTTAACAACCTTAGTTTGTCCGTTGATCAGAGAGTGATAGGACGTACTGAATAGTAGCTTGGTTCCTAGTTGTTTCCATAAGGTTCTACAAAAGTGGCTTATGAATTTTGGATCCTAATTAGACATGATTGTTCTAGGTACTTTATGGAGCTTGATAACCTCCTTTAAGAAAAGAAAAGAGATAGTCAAAGTATTATTAGTTTTGGAACAAGGCATGAAGTGTACCACCTTACTAAAATGGTCCACAACCACCATAATAAAGTCCTTCCCTTGGGATGTCCTTGGTAATCCTAACATAAAGTCCATGCCTAACTCAAATCAAGGTTTGGTTGAGATCAGTAAGGGTAAAAGTTGCCCTTACTCAGCTCAGCTCTTAGCCCTTCTACAAGTAATACATCTTTCCAGTATAACTTGGATATCTCTCATTATCTTTAAATAAAAGAATCTAGAGGCTAGTATCTCATGAGTTTAGTGCTTACCAAAATTCTTAGATAATCCTCTACCATGTGCCTCACAAATTAGTAGCTAACGCATAAAACAAGTCGAGATACACAGTCTCTTCTTCCTGAATATGTATCTATCCTCCCTATGATAGTCATCAAGTGTTCAACCATCTTCACATTTAGCATAGATTGAGCCAAAGTGCAGATACTCAGCATATAAATCCTTGATCATAGAAAATCCAAGTAATCTGATATGTAGCTCAATCAAAAGGGAATGTCTTCTTGATAAGGAATTGACCACTACATTATTCCTACCATTCTTGTAATTGACAACATAGGAAATCTCTTCCATAAACTCGACCCACTTGGCTTTTCTTCGAGACAACTTAGGCTAGCTTTCAAATATCTCAAAGATTCATGAGCAATGTAGATCACAAATTCTTTGGATAACAAATAATGTTGCCAAATAGTTAGAGCTCAAATTAAGGAGTAAAACTAATAGAACTCCTTCTCATACACAGAGTAGTTAAGCATGGCTCCTCTAATATTCTCACTAAAATAGGCAATAGGTCGGCCCTCTTGCATCAGCACAACTCCTATGCTTAGCTCAGATGCGTCATACTTCGCTTCAACTACTTTGTCAAAACTTGGTAGAGTTAAGACAGGGGTAGTAGTCAACTTCTTCTTCACCTCTTCAAAACTTCTCTACTCTTTCTCTCCCCATTTGAACATTACATTTTTCTTTGATAGCTCGATGAGTAATGCCACAATAGTGGTGAAATTTCTTATAAATCAATGATAAAATGATGCCAGGCCGTGGAAGCTTTGCACATCGACTGAGCTAGTCAGAACAGGCTACTCAGTGATCACCTTAACTTTCTCCTTATCTAGTCGTATACCATCACCATTCACAATAAATCTTAAAAAATCACTATAGGTCAGCAAAAGTCACAATTCTTCAGGTTGGCATAAAGCTTCTTAGCTCGGAGTTTCAAGAATACTGTTCGGAGGTACTTATAGTGGGTTACCAAGTCAGGGCTATAGATTAGAAGATCATCAAAATACACAACAATAAACTTTCCAATGAATTATTAGAGTACATGGTTCATCAGTCTCATAAATGTGCTCAAGACATTTGACAAGTCGAATGGCATCACAAGTCATTCATACAATCCATAGCTGGTCTTAAACACAATGTTCCACTCATCTCCTTCTTGCATTCGAATCTGATGGTATCTAGATTTGAGATCAATCTTGGAAAATACTCTTTCTCCATTCAATTCATTAAGCATGTCATCAAGCCTTAATATAGGGAACCTCCACTTAATGGTAATGCGATTGATTGCATGGGTATCTACACACATCCTCTATGTCCCATCTTTCTTTGGTACCAACAAAGTTGGCATAGTACATAGGCTTAGGGACTCCCATACATACCCTCTCTTAATCAGCTCATCTACTTGTCTCTATAACTTAGTAGCTTGTTTTGGATTTAGCTTGCAGACAGGCTTGTTTGGCAGTACCGCTCTTGGTTGCAAGTAGTTCACTTGGGAACAGGTCAACAAACTCATTTAGCAAGGTCTTCACCTGAATAGGTAACAATTCCTCATCTGATCCTCTCATCTAAAGTGACCTTCTGACCAGCAAATAAGTCAACTCTTTAAGCTTCATCTCTCTTTTCAGCTCAGCTTGGGTCATCACCAAAGCCTCTATCTTCAAGACTCGACTTAATTGAGTTTACATGTTTTAAACTTGTTCGACAATCATAGGGCTTAACTTTACCTTCCTGTCCTCGTACTCTAAGGAACATGTGTTCTTCCTTCCTTCATATATCACATTCTAATCAAACATCTTTGGTCGTCTAAGAAGAATATGAGACTCTCTCATATGTAACACATCATGGAGCACTTCATCTCGATAGTTTCTAATACTAGTTGGCACAACGACTTACTCGTTCACTTGTAGGGCTCCCTTATCAGTAAGCTAGTGCAATTTATAAGGCTTGAGGTAGGGCTTAGTCGACAACTTCAATTGCTGGACAATGAATACAGACACTGCATTAATGTAGTTGCCATTGTCAATAATTAATGCACACAATAACCAATTCACCTTACAGCCAATGTGGAACAAATTTTCTCACTACTCATCCTCTACCACAAGACTCACACTCATTGCTCTCCTTAACACCACGGTAATAGGCATAAAATTACCCTCTTTATTGTAAATGATCTACTCCTCCTCGGACTAATCTGGGTATGTGGATTTTATAGGCTCCCCAATATCTTCATCAATACTATCAACCTCAATGGTCGAAATCTCTCCTTTGATCACCATTACTCATTGATTCGAACATTATGCAGCTACGTGTCCAAACCATTGATAGTTGAAGCACTTGATCTCACCCATCTTCCTTACTGAGCTCTAGCCTTAACGACCTTAGCATTACAAGAACCACTTTCTTGGTTACCCTAGATTCCTTTAACACTAAAGTTAGACATTACGGTCTTTTACAATAGACTAACAACTAAAACGCTACTCAAAATTCTTTCCATAAACAACAACAACAAATTACACTTAACACACTAACAGCTATTACAACCAACACACGATAAACTAATCAACACTTATACTCTATTTTGCAAACAAGAAACAGGGGAAGACAAAGCACTAAATTTCTTTAACACTAAACACTATGCAAACACTCACAATAATGACAAACAATTTCCACAACATGATGTAACAAGTTACTCGGAGTATAAAGTAACTGAGACTTGCTCGAATGTAGCTAAGCTTTGGTACCAAGATGATAAGGATTGCTCGGAAAGGAACACACGGCATCCGGTATCATGCGAACCAAGGGTAATACGGTCTGAAGTGAATGAACACACGATGTTTGGTATTACATGATCAAACTAAGGGGAAGGGTCCGAACCTCGAGACAATCTAAAGGATAAAAGTTAGTCAAAGGTTGAGCAGGGGGTCTTCATGCAATGATGGTGAATATGATGTACCCATGCCTCAAATAAGCTCTAGTTACACTTGATATTACGCACAAGTGTAGCCGAAGGTCACTTACCACTAGTTCACACTCAATAGGTTAGATAAGTATAGTTGAGAGTAAGCAAGATACACTTAGCTTATGTAAGAAGAAAAATGTTTGAATGTTAATTATATTAATTGTTGCGGCTATTACAATATATAAGTATTTATAGGACCCAATTAAGGTAAGTCCTAGGTTAGTGTAAATTACAAGAAAGATTCCCACTAGTAAAGGAAAAGGAAAAATTTACAAGGGTAATATTATAAACAAGTAGAAAGAATATCTGGTGATAGAAAAAAAAAACACTATAGCATGTGTTGGCTGTCCATTATGTGGTCCCAATGACATTACTGGCTAAGCAGAGTAGGTTTTGACAAAATGGTTTGTGGTCGGTAATTCAACAGTTCAGTAGCTTAGATGTTTTGTGCTAGGAATGGGTTAAAGAACACTAGGCTAAACTCAAAAGAGAGGGATGAATTGAGTTTAATGACAAATTGCAATTCTTTTCCAATATAAACAACTAAATACAATAATAAGAGTAATCAAAGCAACAATAGAACAATAATAAGTGCGAAAATTAAAAGAAATAAGGATAAAGAAGATCAAGCCCGGATATAACGTAGAGTTCTGACCGCCCCCTAGTCTCCACCAACACACAATGCCTCCAATCGAGGACTTCACACTACTTTATTGATTTCTCAATCCAAGCTCCAAGAGCTACACAAACACAAACTTGATTACACAAGTTTCACACTTACAACTCTCAACACAAATCACAATCTCAACTTTCAACATAAAACTCAATCTCAACTCACAATACAAAAACTAAATCTCAAGAATTATTGGTGTAGTGCTTTTAACTCTCAATGCTTGCAACTAATAGCTCACAAGCATTACACTTCAAATCTCTCTAAATATTAACAATTTATAGTACAAGAAACAATGAGAATTATAGACAACAAGAATATAAAAGAATGTTAAAATATTGCAACAAAAGATCAATTTTTTTATTGTCCTTGGTCGGATTGTTGAGCATTTATATTATCCCATTCAATTCTTCCCATTACAATACATTAAATGCTCTAACAGCTAGTTGTATCAAATTTACCAGCATGCTAGTACCTTAAACAACTAGCAAGCCGATAAAAATTACTCTACCAGCAAGCCGGTTCTTCCAGGTCAGTAAGCTTTTCTTTGTATTTTCTAGGGCTTTATACCGTCAACCTAGTTCTTCCTTGAGCCATCAACCCGGTAGGCCAAATATCATCTAAAAATTCTTTTAACACACAACAAACGAATACTCTTTGCAATATAACTTCAAGATCATTTGATCACTACTTCAAAAAATTAAATTTCTTGTAAAGATAATTGATATATTTAATCATTAAGCAAGCTAATTGAACTTATTCAATTATCTCAAAATAATCAAATAATACTTAGTTTAATCATCCACTTGTTTTTGTTCTCTTCAAAAACAATATGTTTACATATACACTTTTTGTTTTGCTCTTATCAAAATCAAATAATGAACCCTGGGTTTAACATGGGTTTATTTAGAAGGTGGCTCATTATCAAGGTCAACTTCTAGTGGTCAACTTCGGATGGGTGTCAACTCAACCTCGGCATGTATCGAGTTGGTAGTATACTAATTCCATACTTAGCCTTAAATAGATGTGTTATGGAGGGATTGGCTCAGTACATAAGTCAATCACCTCGGCAACTTCTTGAATGATGTAGAGTAACTTAACAGGTCGGACTGGGGAATGTGTCATGCCTTAAAAAGGTGAAGTCGTAACAATCCCGCCATATGAACCATCCTAAAATAAAAACTATCCTTGCAACTGCTATCTTAGACTTGGTTCATACTAGGTATACTCAACCCTACCCCTTTAAAGCATCCAATTCGATACCTATTTAATATAAACCTGTAGAGTAATCCTTTTAAAATAATTTATTAAAAATAGATTTTGTAATTTGACATTACAAAATAGTGTTAATAAATCCTACAGGTACCTATCATTTCACATAGAGACAAAAAATATTAAAAACTACCAAGCCCTTTAAAGAGTCTTGTATAGTTTTCCTTAAAAGATAAAAAGTTAATATTAAGAGCAATAACTAGTTGTTTCTTGTTACATCTCACTCCTTACCCCATTCTACTAGTGTTCTGGTATTTGGTAGACATTTGTAATCCATTTGAAACTTGTAAAATAAACTATAGGAAAATGAGCAACAACTTACTCAGTAAGTAAGTGGAGACAGAAGTATGCACTTGGCACATCACAAGTAGAGTTTTCAACCAAGTTAGTTAGATGCAATGCGTGTACAAGCAAATGCCATCACACGATATTATCTGGTCAATCATGAGATTAGAGAAATTGCGTCTGCTCTAATCCAGGTTGAGAAAATTGACGTCACATACTCACGAATCAAAACCAAACCAGGGCTTGTGCAATAGAGAAATTTCTCCTCCCGTGACCACTTTCGAACCACAGCTCCTAATCTTGCTGTAACCTCCTCTCTTATCACTTAGTTCGGCTAAGGGTAAGAAAATGACCATTCCAGCTATCCTCATCGAAGGGAGTCCATATTTGGCCCGAAAATTCTAGTTGTTACCCCTAGTGGGATGCGATGCAAATTAAGTTAGATGTTAAGCCCAATTTGAGTTAGTTCATTGTTAAGGTGATCAACCAAGGTCAAACAATTCAAACATAATATTCATGGAACAACCATAACATAGAGTTTAGCTCCCATTACAGCAAATCGAAACTCAATCACAAACACAATATACATACAAACAGCTAACTACAATTAGAAGCCAATACATACTAAAGTCTCCAGATATTCTGAAGTAATATCCCAAAATATTGTAAAGCATTTATCCCACTTACCTATTTAGATGCTCACTACAGAAGACTCGAGTTGTCAACAATATAACTATAGAGGAATCCTATATACATAAAATCTAAATTTAGTTTTCATAATAATTATGAAAAAATTAGGATTTGATTTGAAATGGTTATATATATCGAGTTAAGTTATTAATTATTGATAATATACGTAATTTATGCTATTACATGCTATTACATATTATATATCGTTTCGATGCAATCAAAATGTACTTTTAATTAGTTAACTTACATTTCAATTATAGTAAAGTTATAGTAATATGTAAACTAGTAATATTGTAAAGATATAGGTTATATTACTTAGGTTTATCCGATTTTTGTAAAATTAGTGTTATTGGGCTCGTACAAACCCTGTGACACGTATTACGAGTCCTATTTTTAAATATAACTTTTAACGGGTAGTTTAAGTTTTTAATACAGTTATATGTATCTACATAAATATTTGTCATTATACATATTTTATGTTATTAAATTGTATTTTACCTAATTCGTCAGTATAATCTATAATATAAGTATTATCTAACCTTAGTATCCTTATAATGAATCCCAATCAGTAAAATATCGTTAATTAAATTAAAAATACACTTTTATCTAATTTGATTAGTATACCTATACATAGTTTTTATTTAACTATTTATTACGTTTTAACTTATTATTATTAAAAATACGTCCCGATTTGTAATTTAAGTCGTTTTACTACGTAAATTCGTAATAAATAGCTCGAGTCACCAAATATTTCCCTGAAAATTTCTATAGACTCCTAAAAATATAAGGAACTCAACTAGTACTTGGTTTCAAGTTTTTGATCTATTGTTTATATATTCGTATTTATGATTTTACTCCAAAATTATCATAAATTACCCAATTATAATCCTTTTTGCACCAAATTGATTTCAACTTGTATTTTTAGGCTGAAAAATACGATAAATATTAAAAATATTCAAATAAAAATTAAGCTACATAGCAATTACATATATATCATAAAAATTCTACATAAAATTTTTGAGTTAAAAACTACTTCATTTAGCGTATTTATTTTAAATTTTAAATTTCAGGTGAACAGTACATTTGTTAAGCAAGTACATTAAATATTCTTAATTTTGTTAAAATAAATTTATGAAATAAAAGTACATCTAAAATAACCTAGAAATTAATTTTTTCATATTTTTCCTAATTAATTTAATAATTTTTCAAAAATAGAGAAAAATAGGATAGAAGTTTAGAACTTGAGTTCATTAAAGCTCTGACCACCGTTGGCCTGAGAGGAGTTATCGGTCGAACTAGGCGGTGGTTGCTCTATAAGGTGGCGACAAGGCTCTACGTCAGGTTATCGAATGGTTTAGGAACCATCCCAGTTCAGTCCTTACTCTATTTTTGTTCTAATTTTTTCTATTTTCCTTTGATTTTTTCTTATTTTTCCTTTCTATAATTTGGGTTACTAAACTTGTATCTATTGTAAGGGAGTCTTATTTATAGTAGTCAGGGTTGGTTGGATTTTTTTTTTCTTAATTATTAAGTAATTTATTTTAATATTTTTCTTGAAAAACAAAAAGTATAAGGTGGCAAATTGTTAATGATTCACTTTTGAGTCATCATTTCCAGTTTTTGTTGAAGTGCCACGTAGATTCCAACTATTCCCACATCATTTGGATGAGTTTTGGTAATTTTAGTAAAATTTTAGAGTAATTTTAATAAAATTTGAATAATTTAAGTATATTTAATTATTATATTAATATATGTGTATATATACACTATATATGTAACACACATAATGAGTAATTATATGCATATAACCATGTTTCTAATATTTCTCTTATTTTTAAGATATTTTTCCTATTTAATTTTTGCAAATTTAACGCTTATTATGCATAATTATATTATATTAAGTTAATTTACTAATATATTTATTATATATACCGAGTATACTTATATAATATATTATGCTATATTATTTTCTTTTATTGCCTAATTAACTTATCTCTAAGTTTTCATCACATTCTGAGCTTAATTTTAAGGGTTTCCACCATTTTTACACTATATTAAGTAATCATACTTTTAGGGGCAAAATCGAAATTTTTTGAGTAATTATTTTTAAAATCCAACTTTACCAAATCATTTCAACTAATTTTTCTATCTTAGTTGTAAAGTTTATATTTAATTGGATAATTTTTCTCAAAAACCATAAATTTAGGTACAATTGCCTTAAATTCGACTTTAAGGTCTCATATAGAATAAATTTTAACTATTTTGATTATATTCTTGATATTCTTATTATATTATGGATTTTCAAACCTACAAGAATTCCTCATTTAAGATTATCATGTTTCTCATAAGTTTCTAACCTAATTGATTTACTTTCTCAAATGCCTTAGATTAATTATTAATCCTAATCGTATAAGGATATGGCTTTATCCTAATACTTAAATGTTCATGTCTTGATTGTTGATTTATGGGATATCACAGAATGCACTGCTCTTATGAGTTCAACTGCCCTCAAACAGCTCAGCCAACCATATGAGCAAGCCTTCAAACTCCAAAGTACGTAATTGGTCCATGATCCCTATCATCTGGTGAGTCTGAATTGTAAGATGGTTTGAAAAATAAACGGTAGTAGAAGGTTGAGTAAGGGTTCTCATGTACCAATAGTAGATATGACTCACTTAAACTATACTTAATATAACGTACAAGTATAACATAAGGTCATTTGTCACTAGTCCATGCTCAATGGCCTACATAAGAGCTCTTCAAGATTCAACAAGAAAACACAAGCTCTAGAGGAAAGAAGAATGATGTCCAAAATTTGATATTACTATTGTTGTGGGTATTACATATTAAAAGTATTTATATGGCCCAATTAAGGTAAGTCCTAAGTCAATGAAAATTATAATAAGATTCTTACTAGAAAAGGAAAATTGTGTAATTTACAAGGATAAATCCATAATGAAGTGGAAAGAGAATATTCTTGTAAGGACAATACGAATGTCAAAGAAATAAAGTACGTATCAACTGCCTATTCAATGTTCCTAATGATTATGCTTTGCTAGGTAAAGTTGTTTTAAGCAGAGCAGGTCAATTTGAATGCTCAATAGCTTCTCCTAGTCGAATGAGGTAGGTCGACTTGAAAGTGGCATAACTCGGCCTCGAATGGATATCAACTCGGCAAAGGGAGAATCTAGTACGAAAATAAGAGGTCGGATCAACAATAGGTCGACTACTTTAGGTGTTTCCAAAATGTGAGAGAGAGAGATTCGGCTAGAATAGCTTAGCAAGTCAAGGTAGATAAAACATTGCTCTTTATGGTTTAACTCCCCTTGGACAATTCGACGAACCATAGTGGCGAGTCCTTAAGCTCGAGAGTGAGTGACTAGTCTACGATCCCTACTAATATATATATACAAATAGTGATTGAATAAAGGAAGGTAGTAAACAATGCCTATTCCTATTATAAGCAATTCTTAAGAACTTTTATGGCAAAATACTTAACATAATTGCTAAGTTGAGACACTATGTTATAAATATTTATTTTTAAATATAAAGGAAAAACTATGAAAATTTAAGTTGAGGATATGAATGTTGCTCACCTTTCCCTAATTAGCTCACAATAGAATTGTTTGTTCTTCATACATTCTCAACAAATGCAGCGAAAGAACATAATGAGAGGTTCTCTAAGTGTACAACATCTATTAGGAAGGGTATAGATCTTTACTAGCACTCTTTCATCACAAATATCTTGAATGTCTAAGGTGTGCTCTCTAAAACACTCTATATAATCCATCAAATCCTCTCTCAAGTTTTATGGTATCCTTCCCATGTCGTTAATTGTAACTCACTCCCAAGTAGAGAAGAGCTTCTCTAAGAAGAGCTTATCCATAGACCCTCATGAATCAATTAATCCTAAAGGGAGATTAACATACTAAGTATATGCTTTCTTTGTTAGTGATTTAGAGAACTCTTCAAGCTTCAAATCATCATCATCAAGCCTATAAAGCTCCATTGTTTTCAATAAATTTCAACATGTTCTTTTGTGCTTCCTGCTGTACCATTGAGCAACAAGAACTTAAGACTCACATAGTCCTTAAGATATGGTTTTGTCATGATGCACTAGTGATAAGGGAGTTCTAATTCTAACACTACTTATAAATGACTTAGCTTGTATTTCATTCATATAGATGCCCAACTATTCCCCTATTATAAAGGAAGCCCTTAGAGTAGAAGCTTAGGGTACGAGTAGAAAGCACAAGTGAGATTGGGATAGGAAGTAAATTAACCAATTACTAAGACTACAAGGTTATGTATAGAGGTTAGACACTTGAGAAGGAAGAGCCACTAGGTTGGACTCTTGCATTCTCTACTTTAGGGTTGGTTATTGTGTAGCTTCTAATAGAGGAGTTTGCTCACCTCTTCCTTTAAGGGCATCTTCCTCAAGAACGGGAAGGCCAACTAGTTAAGCTGGAGGGATAGTGCCTTGCTATGCAATAGCAATTAGATTTGGTAAAGCTACTCCTTGTTGTGCTACAACAATGTCAACTAACCCAACTATGAGGAGGCTAAACATAAACATGAACTAATTCAAGACTTTGATGGCATCTTGCATAGTTTGCATCACCTTTGTAAGGTCCTAAGGAGGCTTAGGGAGTAGATTATCATGACTAGTGTTCTTAGATGGTGGAGTTGGGTCTTATTTAGTTGTTCAACGTTCGTATCTTGCTCCTGAGAGGTGGTATCAAATAGACTAGTCACTCTCTTCTTAAGAGATGTCATATCTCATCTATTGCTAGTCCCCAGTAGAGTCACAAAAAAATGTAGATATAGAAGTCCAATTGGAGTAGTTAGTTGCGCAATGCGTAAGTGATACGCTACATGTGGCTTTAAAGAAGTGAAATAAGAATCACACTAGGTGGAATGACTAAGAGAAAATGAGGCAGGGGGAAGGAATGGATTATCTCAGAGTCTCAAATGGACAAGTGATAAACAAGAAAGTCTTTAGAAACCTCGAGCATCCACCTCGCAACTTAAACAAATGAGATTAATTCTTTGCCTAAACTGCATTTTTGATCTTGGAGAGTAAGCTTCTCAAAGTGGAATGTTGTTTCTCTAATCTCCCTAAAAGTTCCCAAATGAGGAGGAATGGTTGAAAATTGATAGGTTCTTAGGCATGGTGGCCAATGAGGCTTAAATTCCTTAATATAGGGATTTAACTTCTACAAAACATGCAAAAGCTCAAGCTCTACCGTCATTTCTAAGTCTTTTCATTGCATTCACTTACCAAAGCCTTTTTGATAGATTTATAGAAGAGTAAGTGAGGCTGTATTTAGGTAATTAACAGATGATATAAAGTTTACTCATTTTATGATTATCTTGAATGAGCTAGTTAATGGGACAAAAACTAGTACCTTCCTCATAAGTGCATGAGCATGCTTGAGAAAGGCTAGAGGTAAATGGACAGGTCCTACAATTCCTATTTCAAGTCCATTAAGCCAATTCTCTTTGAATCATCCCACAATAAACTAAACTCCTCGGCCTTTCACTTACCTAGCCCAAGAAGTCAAGACAAAATAATTAATGGGCTTAACCCAATTAATTCTATGACAGAAACCATGAGTGTGTGTGTGAGAGAGAGAGAGAGAGAGAGATTATGAGTGAGAGTAATTAGCATTTATAAAAGTGAATAGAAAAAATAAGAAAGGAAGTAGAGAACATAGAAAGAAAAGAGAAGGGTTTCTATATTGATTTAGGTGAATGAGAGATGAGGATAATTAAGTTCATTGATATTGATATCATTAATGAAATAGTATTTACATATATGTATTATAAACTTAATAGCAATAAATTATGTGGAATATTAAATTATAAATAGGTAATTCCAATAATATAAAAAACAAACCGTAAACCTGCTGGAGTTTAAATAATATAGAAGATATAGATATAGACTTAGATATAGATAAACTGATATGCTCATAAAAGCTATTAAAAGGGAAAAAAAAGGATCATATCAATAAGTAAATAATTATATTGCTATCAATATATAAATTAGTAGATTCCTTAGGACATATGAATTACCTTATAATCAAAGATGTAAAAGGATTTAACAATCGGTATATATTGGTTAAGTAGCCACCAAGTTCTAAAACTGTCAATTGTACTTATAAAAGGGAAACAATATATAAATGATTAAACTTTCTAATAAAATAACAATACCTTTATCAAACCTTATAAACTACCATTTTAAAAATAAAAACAACACTGAGCTACAATGGCATATACCCATTAATTAAAAGATACATTTATTCAATATCAAATTATCAGTCCATAATCATAAAGAGATTGACCTATAAATTAAGCTAATTATCTAGAACTACCCTTCCATACCATCATTATGCAAAAGAAATATGTACTTAGATAATAACAAATCAACTAGGTTATATATACAAATATTGATGTACAAACTTCTTAACGTGAAATCAATAATGAGGTCAAATAATCATGTATTTGTGTAAGATTTTCATGTCATTGATTTGAGTACTTCCAATATCTTATTGACTTGCATTAAGGAATATACACATATTTGTTTATCAAAGATAAATAAAGAATTCGTTTGATACATTAGAGGAATTTCACACAAGTTTAACAAGGAATCAAAGAATTGAAATCAAAAGTTTATCTTAAGTAAATTTCTAACATGAAATAATTAGGTCAATTTTTGATTTTGTCGTTAAGCATCATATATGGTATACCTGCGAATGATTTAATCTCAAATATGTTTGTATGCCAAAGTGAATTATGAAGTAGTACATAAGCTATGGAATCACTAATCCAATAATCAAATTTATTGTAATTCATGTTGAATTTGTATAAGAGATTATGTTCATTAAAGTCCATATAAGTGCAAAATATCTTGAAATCAATGTAGCATATAATGTTTGATAAAATGCTATATCAATATAGAGAAATATCACTCATAACAATTCACACACTATTGAAACCAAGTGCACAAAATAGAAACTGGATCAAATGTTCACTGGATTACATAAAATCCAATTTCTATCGATATATAATCCAAAATTCACTTGTAAATCTATAATATCCCAAAAAATAAATAAATAAATGCATGAAATAAAAATAGGGGCATATTAGATTGTTGTTAATTAAAAAGAGATGGCATTTTCAAAAAAGCCCATCACTCTTTTAAAGGCCTCATGAGTAGTGAAACCCTAGTCCCATTCTCATTCTTATCAAAGGTTTTCTCTCCTTCAATAGAAGCTTTAGACTCCTTGTCGACAAACCCTTAAGGTATGGTTGAAGTTTTGCCATGATTTGATTAGTTTTCATTAGAAAATCACAAGTATAATTCAATTGGTGGTGTAAGAAGAAGACATTAGTGAAGCGTAGAACATAAGGCTACTGCAACCTTAAGAAGATATGGCTTGTAAGTGTTATAACTTTGTAAGTTAGGAGTCTTGATGAATCTGAGTGTTTCATATCAATCTTTTAAGGTTGTGCAATAAGTCAAATTAAGAAAAGCAAAGGATCATTCGAAGGTTTATCAAGTGTTAAGGTAAAGTATTCCTTTTAACGTTATCTCTTCATTTTTGTATGAATTATGGATTTAAGTATATTATAAAGATGATTTGATATTGAATTTGATAATTGAAGTAATGATTGTGGTGTTGATGGAGGGGGGATGAGTTGTAGAAATCACATCAAGGATTAGATGTGTTGAAATCAGTGAAAAAGGAGGAGAAATTGTGAAATAAGATAACTATAACCTAGAATCACAAGCATTTTCTTAGCAATGATTCTTACGATTAAGTTGGGAGTGAAACATGAGCATGATTTGGAACAAGATTGGTGAACGAGAGGATTACAACCGAGATTCATGGCCATAATCTTGCCCATAAACTTGTTGAAATTTAAAGGAGAAACCGGCCTAGGATCATGGCCGTGCTTCCTATAGATGTTGCCCCTTCAACTTTCCTTCTTTAGTTTAGTTATTTTCTACCTTAAATTCTTATCTTAAACTTTTAGAAAACTTATAGGAAGTTGTAAATCTTGCTAAAATATTTTTATCTTTCATTTCCCTCACAAATTATTCTAGTAAAGTTAGTTATGATCAAGTTGTAGGCATATGACACTTGTTTATTGCATATGGCTAGGTTAGATTATCTAAAACGAGCTAATAAATATTCGGCTTAAATCAATGCTTATTGATTGTGCTTGGCTTGTCCTAAGAGACTAAAGTGACAAATTCCTAAGGTTAACCCCAATAAGCCATATGACACGTTGTCCTTAGTGAAGTTTCACATGGCAATTATTTAAGGTAAATTTAGGTTATTGTAGAGGAGTTTGAAAAGGCATGCCTAGCATTACATCATAGAGAGGCTTAAAGAGGCACGTCCAATGCTTGGTTTTATTACGAGCTGTGATGTAATGGAGTTATAGGGACCTCTATTATTTGTTGTATGACTAGCTAAAGGTAAAGGTAAATAAATGATTGTGTATTTTAATTGTCTTATATTTATCGCATGTGATCTACCATTACTTGTTTATGCACATGTGTTTATGGATTATGTATAGGGCTTCACTAATTCCTTATATTTTACAAATGCGGGAAATGTTGATGCACAAAAAGATTATTCAAGTTTTGAAGATACTTGTTACTACCTTTAGGATGGGAAGAAAGACGACTACATTCGTTACTTAAAGAATGAACGAAAAAGATTTGATAAGTTGGAACCTTAGTCTTGTTTACTTAATAATTATTGTTCAAGAAATAGTTATTTTATTTAAAAGAAATTATGATTTTATCTGAGAAATTTGAATTTATGAGGATATTTAGAGATTGTTATGAGAATATTTTGGAAATTTTAGTTGTTTACTAAGCTTGATGTATTTTTAGAAGTACATGACGGTTTGTAACGTCCTAAATTCTAAAACATTACAAAATTAGGCTATAACAAGAACATGGTTTAACAACAACACGAAAGCCATTAAATAAAGGTCATATAAATTTAAGCCATTAACAAAAGTCATATAAATTTAAGGATATTAAAAGGAGATGTTTGGTACACAGGACATGTATAAAGTAAAAACCAATATATTAATATGAAGGAAGTTGAATCTAATAGAATTAGGATCCATAAGTTCTAATTAAAATTATGGAAAAGTACGAAAGCAACAACCATAATTTGTATTTATGATGTTCTTATACCAATTGCTAGAAAGTTTTAATATATATATTTATATTATATAAACCGAGATTTAAATTGTTTGTAACTACAAGATTATAACATGTTCATCCATTTTATATATAAAGTTAAAGTAAGATATATGTAACTAAAATTAGAGAGCGATTGATATTGAAAGTTTTATGAAATTGAAAGTTTTATGAATAGGTTCATGAATAATGTGAACAGGGTCATGAATAATACACACAAATATATATATTATATAAATAGAATTTTAAATTGCATGTAATTACAAGATTGTAACACAATCATTTGTTTTATATATAAAGTTAAAGGATGATTCATGTACTTGAAATTAGAGAATAATTCATCTTGAAAGTTCTATGAATATAAAAAAAAAAATGCTCACTGTTTAATGGGAAGCAGTTTTTATGTTTTATTAGATGAGAGTAATGACCTCTCCTTAGGTATTAAAGTAAGTAGTTATATCCATCATAAGCTATTAAAGTTAAAAGCTTAATTATAATATCTATATTGGTCAAATAATATTATTAAATAATAATTTCATAAAAGATATGGTAGTAATTTAAAATATATATTTTGAATAATTGATTAATACTAATTCACATAATCAAATAATTTAACATCTTATGAGAATTTTCATTGTTTAAAATTTGAAATGGTATCTCATATTGTGTAATGCTGTTACCATATGGGTATGGCTACAAAGACAATCAATAATTAATACAATAATAATTATTATCATATGGGTATGAACATTATTTTGGGTACTTAAGGTCTTCTATAGTTCACGAAACACATTTTGAAGGAAACACGGTGGATTACTAAAAAGTGACAACTAAATAAAAGAGATTGTATCACAGGGCTTGGAGTTTTTCCTCAACGCCTTTAATGCTAAGAAGGGTAAAGTTGACAAGTCTTAAAAAGGCTCTTTCCATATATATATATATATATTTTTTTTCCCAACTCTATTACAATATTCAAGCTGCTGAGTTACAGGAACCTTTACCATAATTTATATAGTTAAGCTCAATTATTTTAACAAAGAACTAGCAAAATGCTGCCTAAATTTATTGAAAATAAAATGTACTAAAGTTGGAATTGATCTTTGATCAATCTCGGTTAGGAAGTTAAAAAGCACGAGATAATCACGTGGTTTCTTGAAACTATTCAGTTGAAACATAGTGCATCATCTTTCCTCTTCCTTTTCTTATTAATGGTAAGCTCAAGATCTGAAGCTGCAGGTTGCGTGTTAAACAGCGAAAGATCGGCATGGCAATCACAAACGTCGATCTACTCGTTCAACAATACGGTGACCGGACTCGCCGGATAGTGGACGGATTTCTCGCAAAATGGTGATGATGAATTAAAGCATGGATCGTGCAGGCACTCCTGTAGAAGGCTTCGGCACTTCGTTGTATCTTCCTGCAGTCGAAAAAAAAAAATTAATATCAGCGAATTCATAGAATTAGAGATTAGTAGTATTATATTTACACACATCAATAGGTCTACCGGTAGATAGAAGAGCTTAAAATTGTTCAATATATGGCGCCTTCGATATAGGAAAGTTTAATTTATCACAGAAAAACCATCCATTAAGTGGTAACTCTTATTTAAAGTATGTTATAAAATATATGGAATCGAATACTTTATTTTAGCGAAAGAATATAATAAATAAAAACTTTTGCAAGTTTGTCTTACCCTTCCATCTAGGCAGATGAATTTATCTAGTGGAGTAAGATCTAGCCCCAGTTTAGCCACAAACAAGTCTTCTAGGACGTGTTTCAATGCTAATGCTGCGATAACACTTGGTCTGAATTCCACAAATCTGATGTCTGAAACAAAAATCCGATAAAATTAAGATGATTTTGTGTGGCCTTCAAAATATATATATATATATGCATGCTACCACATAGAAGCATATAACATTTAGGTAACTTATGATGTTTCAATATTAATGTTTCACTTATCTGAGCAATATACTTAAAACATTAGTCCACGTATTTTGATAATATTCTCCATTTAAGGAGTAACATGTAAAAGTAGTAGGATCGCATGGAACCGGTTCTATTATTTCCACTTATCATATACTCACTGACGCATGTTGGTCTATCTACTTTTTTCCTCACTTGTCACTATATTTAACTATATATGAAAAGTTGGTTAACGAACTTTCTAAAGGAAAGGGGTAAAAAATGCATTTTTAAAATAAAAATCCAAAAAATACACCAACACAAAAAAAAAAATACTACGAATATAGTAGTTGAAATCGTATCTTTAAAACACGATTTCATGTCTAAATTACTAGTATAGACCCTACGATTTGTTGTTAGTTCGATGAAATTGCATTTTCAAAATATAATTTTGACTATGATTTTATATTTATATGAAATCTTATTTTTAAGATACGATTTCATGCTAAATGAAATCTCATCCATAACATATCATTTTAGTTCAATTTAAAATTTTGTTTTCGAGATATAATTTTAACTACCATATCCTCAAAATTATTTTTTGTGTGGGTGTGTTTTTCAAATTTTTTTCCAAAAAAGTAATTTCTTTTTTATGGGTTTTCCCAAATTTCTCGATTGGTTTAAAGAATTAGCAAATATGTGTAACACTTAGCGCTTATGCACTAGTTAACATAGGGAAATAGCAATAAATGAATACAATACAATATAATATGCTGTATGTATGAATTTTATGTCATGCTAATCAGGTGCCTCTACGACGGCATATAACGTTTTGCTATCTGTTGTGGATACTTGAATGTGACAGTATAAATGCACGTAATACATGTATATATATGTGTGTGTATATACCTGAAAGGATGCGTAGAAGCAGGTCATTGACTCCAAAGGTCAACTGCTCGTGAAGATGATGAATCGTCGAAAAGTTAGAGTTCCACGTCAGCATTTCCATGTATGAATATGGTGTAATTGACCCAAGACGCCATTCTAAAGCTTGTAACATTATCAACTCCATCCGCTGGATCGTACTAGATTCAAAGCTGTGATCAAGGTCCTCCATCTGTTCTTCAACCAGATTCATATATGAATTGTAATCTCAAGTTACTACAAAAATGAATATATATATATATATATATATATATGATATATATGTACACACACACTCAAAATTTGCTAAGTATATTCCCAATCTCAAAAAAAAAAAAGTGATTCATTAGAAACGTTGGCTTTCATCGATCTAGAAGATGATAATAACAACTACACATATGAAATATTAAATAGGATGTACAAATTTATTTCAATTAATACCAATTATCCTAAGATTAGTGCAATGGAAAAATCTAAATAGCATACTAGGAAATGAAAGCATGTTGCTTCCCTAAATGAACCTTATATTTGTTATTGACTTTATTTCACATTAGTGAAAGTGACAATACGATATAATTGTTTTTGTTCCGAGTACAACAAGCTATCATTTTATATTGGGTTTTTAATGACAAAGTAAAATTTTTGAAATTACATTACGGCCTTATAAGATTAACCTAATTTAAGATAATATTTTCCTAACCAAAAAAAAAATTTTAAAAAAAAAAGGAAGAAGAAAGGGACAACCTATGTAAGCCCAAATAAAATTGTGAACCACTAAAACCACACATAATTTTTCAATTTTTGCTTAATACATTAAGATGTTGTAAGCCGTACCATTTGTCACGACAGGGTGAAAAACATAGTGAATCGAGAGAAATTAAATTGAGATAAATTAAATTGAAAAGACGAGACTTCATCGTAATTTATCCTAGCATTTTTCAAAACCGTGTTTGTGGATTAATGAATTCGTATCCCATGCAATTCAATTTTGTTTAGGTTTTTTCACGAGACCTAATGTTATGGACCTGTGGTGCAAGTTTACGGTCCCAAGACTTAAATTTTCAAGTGCATCAAAGTCATGAAATGTATCGAATATTTAAATTTTCTCTACATCCTCACAAGCTAATTAAAATATGAATGAATTAGGTTTGAAATATATATATATATATATTCCGTAGCTTTAGGGTTAGAGGATTTCGTGTCTCTCACCTGAATCTCCTGCAAGGTAGGAGTAGTGGAAGTATCAGTGTACTTTGATGCTATGGATAGGCACGCGATGGACATTAGTTCAAACATCCAGAGCTCCCATTTCTAGAAATGTAATTAAAATATCAGGGTAGCCAGACCGACCCTATATAGCACAATGGAATTACCAAGAAAAGCAAAATTTATGAAGAGTGAAAGCAAACAAAACCAAACTTGCCTAATAAATACTTGGAAGGCAATAACAAATGTTTTGTATCAGAAAAAGATATCCACACACATTTTCATACACTTACCTTTTCCGTAAAATCGGCTATAGATGTTGGGAAAAAAAAAATAATTTTTTGAGTTTGATAGCAAAAGCTTTGAATACTTTTTAACGAAACCCTAATGGCACTATTGATATGTAAGGACCGATTTAAAATGGAATTGTAATTTTATGTTTTATCCTCGTTCCTACATTTGGATGTGCATTTTGAAAGATGGAATCGCAGTTCCCTATGATTGAGAATTCAACCCTTTAGTAGAATTTTGATTTCAGAACTTAAAATGGAAAATCACAATTCCATTCCATTTGGACCGTTCGATTCGGACTCATTTTCTTCGTGGCAAATGGGACATGGTTGATATAAACAATTCAATACACACGTTCTCGAATTTTACCTGGCAGTCTTGGTGGAAGAGAATGAACAATGCAAAAGCATGTAGAGTTAGAACAATACCTGGCATTCACATATCGATACGAATCGATCGAAAAAATTGGCAGCAAGAAAAATGGTTCCATAAGAGACCTTCAATCTACTCCTCGACTGAAATCATAAAGTAAAGAAAGATGTGGAAATATGAGAGAAAGTATATATAGAAACTAAAATAATCATATATCACATCATTAATCAATTGAATACATAATCCTAAACACATGGTTCGAAAAGGACATATGTTTAATAATTTGAGGTTAAACCTTAATTAGCCAGTGAATTGCTTTGGACCTAGCAACTAACAATCCATCAGCTTCAATAACTTGTGCCACATAACCTTGTCGGGGCATGTAATTGGTTTCCTTCATGAGACAACCATGGAGAGCAACATCGTACTCTTCTTTGGTAATGGATACGTTTGAAATATGCATATCATCATCATAGTTAGTATAGTCAGTATTATCGTAAGAAGATAAAGGCGTAGGACTATTAGCAACAAGTGTAACCAAGTTCTCATGACAAAGCAAGCTATCCATTGATATTTTTAGCTAGATATTTGGACCAGAAACAATGTGTTCCGTTGGTAGAAAAGGAAAGATAAAGTACTACGTGGGATATGATGAAGGATGGAACAGGATTGAGGAAATTATAGGGTAATAAGGACTCGTGGTCATGGGGGGTTGGTGGTTAGAGGGAGAGAAAGAAGGAAGGGGGGGGGAGGGGAGAGTTATGCATGGAACACGACCCACATGAATTGGGGTAAATGCAGTTCCAAAAAAAGTTGATGAAGAGCCAAATAAAGATATTTTGGATTTTTTTTTTTTTTAACTGCAGTAACTGATTGCGTGAGTAAGGGCACGAGGATTGCTGTGCATGCTAGTGTTAATTTAATAGCCCTGAATCAAACTACACTATGGCTAGATTGGAGATTGTGTTGAGGCCTACTTCTGTTATAGGATTTTTATTTTCAGTCGGACCCTAAAAATTCATTTATGAGAGTCGCTTTTCCAGTTGTATGTGGCCCTATACGGCCCACGCTGCTCTTCACCTCTGCCCATGATCATAAGGGAGTTGAGCTGGTCTTTTTTTTTTTTCCATCTTAACCAATAACGTTAGAGGTTACTGCACACGTGAATCAGCAGTAATACACTGGCCAATGAAATCAATAGTACAGCGCGATAACCGGTCGCTTCTCCACCGCGACTGACCTTGAGAGACTGATATTTACAATACCTGCTTCATCTTTGTTACCAATCTCGAGTTTCGAAACCAATTTCAAAATGGCGTTTAATTTTGCAATTTTTAATGTATTCAACTAAATAAAAATTTTTATTTTATATTTAATTTGTAATTTTACTTCATAATTAGATAAAAAATTAGATTGATAAACCAAACAAAATATTCAAATTTTATTCCATATACATCATAATAAAAAAATAAAACTCACATAACAAAAGTAAAAATATTTTACATTTCTAAAAATACCCTTTGAATTCATCATTTTTTATTTCTTCACTCCAAATCTACTATATTTTAAATAATATAAAAAAATAATTAAAATATATATTTAAAAATATTGAGAGTATTATTGATAGAGCTTTTTAAACATGGACCTCTCAAACCTATACCAACCTAATAAAGCTTATAGCCTAAGCTGCACCCCTTAAAGACTTGGCTTTCCCTCTCATGGCCAATCTTAGCCCAGGCCCATCATACGGCCTACCCAACCATAATGGTCACTAATAGCTAGTATAATGTAGATAAAGCCAAACGATTAAGTCAATAATTATCTTTTACATTTGTGGAACACATCAGACATCATAGCTATACTTTCCAATATTTGCGGACGAGGTTTCCACCCACTAACACCTCTTCAACTCTCAACTGTTAGCTCTACTCCTCTATAAATATAAGACTATTATCCAATGGTAAACTACTTAATTCTTTGAATACTTAAGCTTAAATTCTATCTTTAAGTACTCTTAGTCTTTTCACATATATGTCTAACTTAAGTATCAAAGTAGCTATGCTGAACAACACCACAACACCCCTACACTGTTCTTTATTTTGCAAGCTCATCTAGTTATACAAAGCCTAATTCTTTCTTAAATCTCTACCAACTAATATCCTTAAACGACATTTAGTGTTGTCTATAGAAATACTAATCCAATTTCCTACTCAAACACACTAAACACTCACCTAAACACCACCTTTGATCAACTATATGTCTTGCATTGACAAGCTAGAGAACTACCAGTTGGTGGACAACCAACCAGCCGAAACCTAACCCCCTACCTAAGGAAACACTTAAGCAATGCCTGGAACACTCAAAGCGCTTGATTAAGGAATTTGCTACCCAAAACAAGTTACTCTACACTCACCTTAAGGAAGCCAAGAGGTGTAGTGTACAGACCCATCTACCTAAAGCCTCTGATGCCCACACCGAGTAAAATAACCACCACCACCACCACCACCAGCAATAGAATGACAAGGATCAACAACCCAATCCCTTAGTATAGCAATAGCTAGCAAGGTCTATGGCTACCCGAGACCGTATTCTTGCTGGTAATGAGCAGATTGCCGACTCCTACAAAGCATTGGCACACTTTATAGCTCATCAAGTTCATTCAGCTGACAATGCTAACCTCAACAAGCTCCGCGCAATTATAAAGAGGCTATCTGAGGAGCAAAGTAGCTAACAACGTTGGGCTGGTCACTAGCAACAAAACCCCATTCACCAGAGGTGTCTAAAATGACGTGTTGCCTCTTAATAGCAAGCTTCCTACTCTAGACTAGTATGATGACATTGGTGATCTTGATGATCACCTCTTCCACTTCCGTATCCTCATGAACCTTCATAGTCATGGCAATGTTATTATGTGTAAGGATTTCTTAAGTACGCTAAGGAAAGTAACTCAGATGTGGTTTAGCCACTTGCTTGAGAATTCCATCGGCTCCTTTAACGAGCTAATACAAAGGTTTAGCCTCTACTTCAGGGCTAGTAAGCCTCTATTCAAGGACACGTCATCCTTGTACTTGATAAGGCAAAGTAAGGACCAAACTTTACGTGAATATGTGGCCTAATTGAATAATGTCATGGTTAAGATCCCTCAATTGGACGAGGGAGTAGTAATCCATGTCAGGTAGCTTGACATAGGACCTTTGGAAGACTTCTTTCGATCGCTTGTAAAGAATAAGCTAAAGACTCTAGCTAATTTCTAAAATAAGGCCTAGAAATACACAGACCAAAAGGACAACATTCACGCTAGGTGTGATGCTGACCAAGAAAGGTCAAACAAAAAGAAGGACAAAGAAAGATTGTCTCTAAAAGATCACCTTAGTGGTAAGGCGCCAAGCAGAGCTTAGGTGGAAGGCTCGAGTGGTAAGAAGCACTACTTCAAATAGAGTAGAACCCACTTCCCCCTCCAATCTACACACAATACACCCCTTTGAACTAGCCTACCGCCCAAGTCTATTCTAAGTTATAGCACAAAGGTTTGCTACAAAAACCCCCTACGATGATAAACGGCACCAGTTATTGTTTAGCATGATCACCTAATAGTTAAGTGAATAAAGGTCCTAGGGAGGGAGTAAGGAGATAGCAAGAGTATAAAAATATATAAGTGTATGTAGAGGTCTTACCATTGATGGACTCATGGAGACAAATCAAGAAACTCTTATAAGGATAAATTTTCTAAAGAAGGAAAGTTTATCTCGCCAAATTAAAAAGTTGGATCTATGGATATTGCTGAATCCCAAAGAGATCAAGGAAGTAGATTGATCAATTGACTTTCTTTTCTTGTATTGGTCCTCTATTAATGTCAAGCTCTTACCTTTAGCTAGATACAAGCTAAGCGCCTATCTTCTAAGAGGTTGCATGCTCCTTGAAAATGGACAATTTAAGAGGGGGTAGATGGGCTTAAGCTGGAAAGAGGTCGATCACCCAAGAGGTGGTTAGTTATAAGTTCTCCAAGCCTTAAACAGGAGGGTCATGGGTCAGAACAAGTCAACCTATAACTTAAACAGTTCGATCTGTACCTAAGAAACTCATGTCCAAAGTCTTATATCAATAAATTATATGATTTATAATTATATTTAGATGGCTACGATTATATTATAATTTTCTAAGAAATGCTATATAAACCTTTTTGCACAATTTATATTTATAGTTTATTATATTTATATCACATATCATACAAATCTCTATAGATAATACAGTCGACTTCTCTATTATATTGCTCAATACGTTTACAGATAATAATACTAATTTCATCGACTCTAATGGTTACTTGAGTATTTCTTAATTCTTTATATATCGGGTCATGTATGTTATATATATGTTAATAATATGACTATGATGTGGTATGTCAATTATATGTCACATATATATGTTAATTATGCTAAATCTCTTCACCTTCTATTGGGGACTTGGTGGATTTGCTTGCGTTAAGTGTCTTCTAGCATGACAATAGTCGATGTGGATCAAGCATCTTGTAATCCTAACCTAAGTAGAACATTAATAGATGCACATTCATGATAGTAACAAATGGTAGCCTATATTCCAGGCAAGCATAGTATGAGGCATTGGGATGAGAACTTAATTGTTCTCCTGCATGAAATACGCATCAAGCAATTGGTTGTCAGTAGATTATCTTATGAAGTTATAGACACAACATTCTCCTCCCTACTTGGACTTGTTCAATTGTACGTGACAAGAATCTTACTTTAGGGAGCTTTGGATCTCATACCATAAGTACTTCTCATCCCTAATTAATGGAGTTGCCATTTGATATATTGTAAGTTACTGTAGTTAGCCAATCACATGCAGTAAACCTACTAGTCGGCTTTGGAGAAGTTTTGAGAAGATGATACGTGGAGGAACATCATAAGAAGAGACAAGGCAAGAGGAATAAGTAAACTTGATGTCTAAAGCACATACAACTGTAGATCAAACTGAGACCTTGATTTATTTTTTACAAATTAACTATTTGATCTTCTATGGAAGAATTTTTACTCAACATTGCTCTAAATCTTAGCAATGTGTAAGGTGTGTTGAAATGAAGATAATAGCCTCCTATTTAGAGATTTTAAAGACTAATCTCAACCTTATGATTGTTCTAAGATAGATGATGGATACCTCATGTTATTAATGGCCATTAGATGGCTCCTGATGATCAAGTGACTAATATGTCCCTTCTTTCATATGAGCATAAGCTTTTGGAAGTAGGCCTAGACATAAAGAAAGGAAAGAAGCCCGATTCTTTTATAAGAAGAACTCATCTTCCATATAAGCTTATTTAAGAGTTCTAAACACCTATTAACTAGACAAAATCCATTTAAGTTTCAAAAAAACACTTTTTCAGTATACTTTGGACATGACACAAGAAAAGATTCACCAGGTAACAGATACTAGATATATATATATAGTGTTTAATTATCAATTGCATTTTAACATCTGGTAGTGGTAGTATGTAGTTTTTTTCAAAAAAAAAAAATCTATCATCTATATAGTTACATGTTTAAATATAATTAGTTGTCACATGCTATATATATATATAGTAGGTAATACGCATTAAAATTTCTTTTACCTTAGACATCCTTGAATTGAGTTTAGTTCCCTAGACCTTATTACTAGCCCTACAAAATCGTACATGTTCTATGGGTTGCTATTTTATAATTTTCTATTCATATAAGAATATTCTAGACCATTTCAAATTGATGTAGACTTTTCTCACGTTGTAGAATGACAACTTAACAAAACAATTCCATACTATAAGTAAAAACTTAAGGAAATGATCCAAACTATTCCTACTAGATCATGTTTGTTGCTGTTTTAGGAGATTTGTTCATAAGTGGGAACTATGTACTCCATTTTTAATGTCTTATTTTTAAGTTAATTGAAAAAAAAAAAAACAAAGCTAAAAGTCACATAAGATTTTATATTTCTTGTGATATCTAAAAGTAATATCATTTGTCCTGTATTGTTAAATTTGGATTCATCTAAGTTCTTGAAAATCTAAAGTTAGTGTCATACTTGCTTAAATTTATGAAAATTGTCAAATAAATAGTGTGAAATGCATGACATGCAGATTATCATGCATTTGACAAGGTCAATGGTCCCACTCTACCGTTTATGATTTTAGGCAATCGTAGCGAAGTCTAAAAAATCAAGAGAGTTACATCCTAAACTTCATAGTAGTTACAGTAAAAATATGTACAATATTTTCACTATACATGGTTGCTCATGCGTAACATACGTGGTAATGAAAATGCATACATTTCTTTATCTCATTAAGCCGCAATACGAGCTCACCGCTCATCATATTATACTGCAGGTCACATCGCATAAGTATGGGACAGGTCAAGACTTTGCGTGAATGAAAGGTATCCCATTATATTTAAGACTAATAATGTAAGAACGATAGCCATGTTAGAAGAATTCGTATTATTATCTCGGTTATAGAACTATAGACTATATTGATAGTAATTCATATAGAAATAAATATCTTCTTATTCCTTGAAATCTATGATTTTTCTGTTGTGTTCTACTCTTCTTCTAATTTGCTGTTATGATTTTTTACATCGTGCTCTTTAAATAACTAAATCTTAGTTGAGAGTACGGATTTCTTTCAATAATGATATAAAAGAAAATGATTGTTTATATTTTGCATTATGAAACTGAAATAAAAGAAATGTGAAAAATGGAGAGCAAAAAGAAAAAGTGGAAATCGAACTGAGGAGGTACATTATATTCTCTGCTAATGGACCACGTTGTTATTATATAAACAGTGAAAACACCTTTACTTAGGCTGGAATCCACGCCGGGCCTGAAGTGTGTGCATCATGTCCGTGATGACTCCGCTGCTCGTTGTAGTATTCCCATTTTTTTTTTATTTTTTATTTTTTACTTTGAAAATCCAAATATATACTTTTTTAATATAATTTACATCCATAGCCTACTGATCCCTACTGCACTCTTTCTCCTTTTGTCAATAATCTTATAGCTTAATTATATGAATACTAATCTTTCAAACAAAATGAATCAGATTCTATTTCTCTTTCTCTCCAAAATTATATATGTAATAGTTGGTAAAAAGAAAAAAAGTCTTCCATCTTTAGTGATTTATCGTCTAACGTATAAAAATGGGATAATTATGATGAAGAGTACCACAATGATGCTTAAGGATTTATACTTTTAAATGTGTGTTAGTCAAGAAATCGGTTTATGAAATATGTCGCGTATCATGTTAACTCGCTGTTATGATTGTTGCAGCTCTATCGGGGACCTTGCCCTCCATTTACTTTTACAAGTGAACATTCTTTCTTTATATCCGTATGGATTTTTATATTTATGTTCTATTTGAATGATTGGCATGATAATTTGTTTTTCTATCTGTTTTTGTCTTGATTAAATTATTTATATCCTAGGTAAGGCATCGGCTAATGTTCTTTTTATATTCTTAAAATAACTTTTAGGCCGTTCAAAGACAAAGAAGACAGCAAAGACAAAAATATAAACATGTCTGGAGAAACAACAAATAGAATATTAGTCTTGATATTTTGATAGCTCTTAAGGTAAAATTATAACCTTTCTCGATTTTTGAAATATTTTATAATATCATCATTTTTCTTGCACTATCAACTATTAATTATACATGATAACATCTTAAAAGGATAATTTTAGAAAATATAAATTTAGAGGATCTAAATCCAATAACTTTTATTTCCCCCTATTTTCATAAATCCCTTCAACAAATAAGAAAATAACAATTAAACACTACATTACATGTGACTTATTCCAACATTACATGATGGAGTTTACCCACATTTACATTTTGGTACAAATCAAGGATTCCTATTTTCAAATGTGTAAGTTAAGATTAAATTTTATTTATACATATGGTGCATATCATAATACCATTAACTCGCTGTTATAATTGTACTAGCTTTATTGAGACTTTATCCTCCAATTACTTTTCTAGGTAAACATACATTCTTTAATATCCATATTGGTTATTACCTTTACTAATGCAAATTAGAAGATTTTTGAAAGAAGAAAAAAAGTTTTAGATATAATTTATATTATTTTTTATAAAAATATATTCAATTTTTTATTTCCAAGATTTAATTAGATAAGTATCTTATTTTAAGATATTAAATCTTTTATTTTCTAAATTTATTAAGATCCATTTTTTTTTGTAATAATAGGTCTTATTATGCCTCTAACTAGGCAAAGCTTATAATCAGTAAAGAGTAGAGAGTGATCAAATATTGAATATAATTTCTTTTTTGAATTGGTGTGATGTTTTTTTCTTTTCATTGATTACGTGAGACTATCAAAATCTCATTGTGTAGTGTGAGGCTATACAATTCATTGGTAGTATAAAACCATCATCTTTATGTAGTGGTATGATTCTACTAGATATATCATTATAGATTTTGTTATTCTTTCATAGAAAAAATTGTTTAGATTAATTTTTTTTATTAATTTTTGTGCTTTCCCTAACTTTCTTATTCTTTTATAAATTTTCGCTTCTACTATCCTACATCATTTACTCAAATGATTGGCGTGATAATTAAGTGCTAATAAAGGAATTTGTTGCTTTTAGTTTTACCATAGATGTTGTCATAATGATAAATACAAAGTATTGATAGGCATTTTAGAACATAAGCATAGGCCCCCAAACCTAAAACAATTGGTTCAAAATCTGGACCAAACATAGAGTGGAGAACAATAATAAGAGATGGGACTCCCAAATAAAGGACCTTTCAGTCTTCTTTCCCTTTCTCTTTCAATTACGGTTTTCTATTCCATATTCACTATCACTAATTTAAGCATCAGAATAATTCTGCTAGAACAAATTCCAATGCTTACTAACTGTATTTTCTTTTGCCAAAAGTCTGAAATCAAGAAATCTGTATCGACAAATATGAAGCACAGATCAACAGTTAACACAGAGTACTATAGATTTTAAGTTGTTTTATTTTTCTATCAGTCTTTATCTTAATTAAATTATTTATATCCTAAATAAGCATCGACTAATGTTCTTTTTACAGATCTAAAATAACGTTTAGACTATTTAAGAAGTTGATAGGAAAGAGGAAAACATAAAGATGTTTGGAGAAAGAGCAAAACTACTACATAACATATTACTCTTAATATTTTGATGGCTGTTGACGATTCAAATAACTTTAAAAATGAATCTCTCAAATTATTTTGAGTAAAGTTACTAATCAATGATTAAGATTATTTCGATTTTTTAAATCTCTTATGACAATATTATTTTTCTTATATCTTCAACTATTAATCATATGTAATAACATCTTAAGGGATAACTTTAGAAAACTTTATAATATAACTTTAGAGGATCCAACAACAATAACTTTTATTTCCCTCCTATTGTCATAAACCCCTTTCCTCTACATGCTACTTATTCCAATATTAAGTATTTACTGTCATAGTCAAACATATCAGACAGAAATTTGTTCTGGAAAAACCAAATGGAATCTCAATTTTGAATAAGTGATTATGCCAAGATCCTTGAAGGCTATTTGCTATACCATACGATCACTTAGGTAACAGCTAGCATTTGTCATTATAAAGAAGTTCAGCTATATATAAATGGAAGTGAAACTGCCAATGTTAAATTCAGAAAGTCCTTATATAGTAAGCAAGAAAAAGAAAAAATGGGTTCAACTGAGAAAGTTGTAGAAGATGACATACCTACTTTTCCACCATCCTTACCAGTACCAAATGTACAAGAAATAGTCAGTACAGACCCTCTTCAAGTTCCTGAAAGATACTTCAGAGCTGAAGAAGAAACTTTCATGGAATTGGTTGAAGACAAGCTTTTTTATCGTTGATCTGTCGAGGGGATACTGAAGAACTTCAGAGATTGGATGCGGCTTCCAAAGACTGGGGCTTCTTTCAGGTTCAACCGACCATCCTTAATTTAAGCAAATTTATTTCTTTTTCCTTACACCATGTTCATGAAGAGAAAAGAAATTAAGAAGGAAGGAAGAAGGAAAGAAATTTTTACTTTTTTTATTTGGATTAATGGAAAGTGGGAGGAATTGACGTGGGAGGAACCCTTTTTAAGATAATATTTAAAAATATTTTAAACTATGTAATTATTATATTATCCTAAAGGGTAAGATTATGATTGGCATTTCAGCAACTTTTTTTTTTTTCCTAAAACACTCCAATTTCAAGAAGAAAAACATATATGGATCTGAGAGAAAACGGTCCATCATAAATCCATTTTCTTCTACTTTCCTTCAGGAAAGTATTTTAAAATTTGTATTTTCCTTCTGCTTTCCTTTCCTTCCTCCATTCCAAAGATTGTGTTAGTCTAGCAAGAAATACATGTTTGCTATAACTGTACTCATCAAAATAGATAGTGTGTTAATACTAAAGAATATTTTTTTCTTGTTTATTGGTGGATATGATAGTTATATATATATATATATATATATATATGTATATGCAATATGGGTTAAATAAAGTTGATGGCTACAGCTATACTATGATTTTCTAGGAAATGCCATATATAATTTAAATTCAATTTAAGTATGTTGTTTATTATACTTATATCATAAATCTCATAAATAAATATACATATGTACATGATACTTTTGAGATATATATATATATATCATGTAGGTCATATATATTAGATTATGTAAATAATATAACTATGATATTGTATGTCATTTACATATCACACACACATATTATATTGTGTATATTATAAAACATACAATATAATATATGTTATATATTCTTTTAATACATATTTAAAGTTATATTGTTTTAATAGATACATGCATACATAAAACATACGTATGTGTGTGTGTATATATATATATATATATAGACACACAGAGTGTATAAATTATACTATCATATATATCATGGAAATTTTCGAAAAGATGATCCGTGTGTTTTGATGCTTTTGAAATCAACTAACCCGTGTTCTTTCGGTTGATAAACGCAGGGCATGTATCCTTCTCTACTATACAATTGTGAAATCTTACATCATATATATGTGACTACAAAGAACCCTCTAAATCATGCACACAAATCTAAGAACCAAAAACAATGAACCCCAATCCCTCGCTTTCTTTTGATTTTTGTTTCTTCACCTAGAGTATGAAAATAAAGAGAGGGATTTAAAGTGTTTGATTGAGTGTTTCTTATACTTAATTTGGGAGGTTTTTTTTTTTTTTTTAATGTCTCTTTTTTTTTTTTTTTTTTGGGGCACGTACATCTCACATGGTAAAGAACTTGATGATTACATAGTGGACAAGAGCACGGATCATGAGTTTTACAAAGGAAAAATTACATATTAGTTCAATTCAAAGGTAGTAAAATACAAATCTTGCTTTTGTATTTTCTCCCATGTTACATATATTGAATTGAGTGTAGATAATAATAACAAATTTTGAAACTTGTCTTATTTAATAATTTTTTTTGTGAATATATATATAAAAAAAATTTACCTAAAAATTTGATATTATCATTGAATAAGAGCAAGGTTGAACCTTCATAAATTTTTCGTTGAAGACCTAAACTTTTTCAAATATACATGTTAGTCTTAAACACTTCAGAAGTTCTTAATATGAATTCATCTATTAGCATCTTATCTAGTTTGCTCATATTATATTTTCTTATTATTTTTTAGCCACATAGGGGACATATCACCAACCACTTCCTCTCTTCCCATTCCCTTGAGAAAGATTTCAATGATATTAACACATTTCATGTTTTGATAAATGATAGATAAATACCAATATGACTAACCACCATCTAAATGTTAAAAGCGAATGGACTTCTATTAAATTACATACAAATAAGTTAAGAAAGAAGAGGATATGTACATAATCATACATTTTATTCTTCATTAATTCCACACTTTTAAACATGCCTTCATGAGGTATTTGCACCATTACAATTCACTAAAAATAAAAATGATTAACCTAGATGATTAAATTTACACCACTACTAATAATAGCAAAATCCAATCACATAAGTACATATTATTACTTTCATAGGTTATCTCCTATATTTTTGCATCTAAATGAGTTTTGCAAGTTGTTCAAGTTTAGTTTCCAACACTCACTCATAAAATTGACTTATTCACAACTCCAATCATCTCCTTAAGCTGCTAAAATCAATCTTTCTTAAAGGGTTTTGTAAAAATATTGGCTATTTGATCAAGAGTTTTAATGTATTCTACCTCAACCTCCTTATTGGTAATGCAATCCCGAATAAAATGAAACTTTGCATCTATATGCTTGCTCTAATCATGAAACGTTAGATTTTTAGTAAGAGCAATGGTCGACTTGTAGTCCACCAAAATTTTAGTCACTTCTTCTTGAGCAAAATGAAGTTTGCCTAGCAATCTGCTTAATCATATCGCATGGCATGTACCGACAATTATAGCAATATATTCCGATTCACATGTTGAGAGTGCTACAATTGATTGTTTCTTTAAACACCATAAAATTGCATTTTCTTCAAAGAAAAATATAAGCCTAGTAATACTCTTTTGGTCATCAATATCACTGGCATAATCATTATCACAATATCTTTTTATGTAAGCCTCATTTGAAGAAATATAAAAAATACCATAATCAAAAGTGCCTTTAAAATATCAAAGAATTCTCTTTGCCCTCACATGTGTTCTTCACTTGGACTCTCTATAAATCGACTCATTAATCCCACAACAAATCCTATATTGAGTATAGTACATACCTTAGGTTTCCCACAAGGCTTCGAAATATGGTCAAGTTAACTTTCCTTACTCGATCCTCCTTGGAGAGTTTTACCCCACACTCCATTGGGATATTCATAGAATTGCAATCCATCATCTTAAACTTCGTTATAATCTCTCTTGCATATGACTCTTGAGAGATAAATATCACGTCACTCCATTGTTTCACTTATATCCCCAAATAATATGACATAAGCCCCATATTACTCATCTCAAATTTTCGTACTATCATCTTCTTAAAATTATCATACACTTATGGATTATTTCTTGTAAGAATGAGGTCATCCACATAAATGCAAACAAACAAAATATCATCTTTCTCCTTTTTAACATAAAGTATATATTCATGAACGTACCTTGAAAAACCATTCTCTTGAAAATATTTGTCAAAACAACTATTTTACACCCATGGCACTTGTTTAAGGCTGTATACAATCATTTTAAGCTTTAATAATTTATTTTCACTTCCTTTAACAACATACCCTGGGGAGTTGTTCAATGTATATTTCCTCCTCAAGATAGCCATTTAGAAAAGCTGATTTCATATCAAGTTGATGAATTTTCCAGTGATTCTAAGCAACAAATGAAATTAATAGTCTAATAGTCTCCATACTACTACAGGAGCAAAAACTTCTTCATAATCAATGCCTTGTTTTTGTGTATATCCTTTAGCAACAAGTCTGGCCTTGTATCTCTCTATTTATCCTTTGGCATTCCTCTTAGCTTTGTATACCCCTTTCACTCCAATAGGCTTATATACACTTAGGAGTGAAACAAGTTCCTAAGTATCATTCTTCTTTATTGAATGAATCTCTTCATTCATTACTTCAATCTACTTTTCATCTATACTTACTTCTTCAAAATTCAAGGGTTCAACATCAGCTAAGAAACATAGTAAATTTAGATCATTAAGCCTTTCAGTTTCATTATAAATATCTATAAGACTCCAAAATCTCCATGGTTCATCACTTGAGCTTGATGAAGGTAAAGAGGTTAATGACAATGAAGTTGGCGAGGTTGGTAGAGTAGCATCAACTCCTTGGTTAACGTTTGGCTCTTTATCTTCAAAATAAGAGGAGAAATCATACAAACCTTCCTTTTGTGAACTCTAATGTCACAATTTTCCTTCATTAAATTCAATATGTTTGCTAGTTACAATTTTTCCATTTTATGGATTATAAAGTATGTATCCTTTTGAATTTTCATCATAGCCGATGAAAACAAATTTTTGGCTTCTATCATCAAGTTTGGATCTATCCTTCTTTAGAACATGCACATATGCTATTGATCTAAAAATTCGTAAGTGGGAAACATTTGGCTTTTGTTTACTCCATGACTCTTGGGGAATAATGTCTTTCAAACTCCTAGTTGGACAATTGTTTGAAAGATAAATAGCATGAGCAACTGCCTCAACTCAAAATTTTTTAGGTATATTCTTACTCTTCAACATAGCCCTTGCCATATTTAGGACTATACAGTTCTTTATTTCCGCAACTCCATTTTGTTGAGGTGAACTCGAAACTATTGAAAATCGATGAATCCCATGCAATTCACAAAAAGCTTTAAACTCATTAGATGTAAATTCTCCTCTTCTAGATGTTCTTAAGGCTTTGATCTTATAATCACTTTTCTTTTCAACAGCTACTTTGAAATTTTTTAAAGGAATCAAAAGCCTCATAGTTATTTTTTAAGAAATAAACCCAACTTTTTCTACTGTAATCATCAATAAATAATACAAAATAAGAACTTTTACCCAATGATGGAGGGTTAATTGGCCTACACACATTTGCATGAATTAATTGAAGTAGTTTAGTTACTCTTGAAATAGATTGTTTTAGGAAGCTCTTTCTTGGAAGTTTTTCGAGTAAACAAGCTTCACAAAGTTGATTTGAACGGTCAATTATTGGAATTCCCTTCACTAGTTTCTTTTATCCCAAAGCTTTCAAACCATCGAAATTTAAGTAGTCGAATCTCATGTGCCAAATCTATGATGAATCTTCTATACAACTTTTCAAGCATACAAGTTCAATTATTCATAGATCTAGTTTAAACATTCGATTTTTTGTCATATTGACCTTTACGAGAGGGATACTATTTTGATCTTTGAGCTAAAGAATGCCATTTTCCATGACGATTTTGCAACCATTCTCCATAAGTTGCCTAATACTCAGAATATTGCTTTTTTAATTTTGGAATATAGTAGACATTTTGAAAAAGTTTATGACCTCCATGTTTTGTTTCAAATATGATCACTCCTTTACCTTTGATTTTCACTTTTGTATCATCTCCAAACCATACATTGCCAGTTACTTTATTGTCAAGCTCTGCAAACATGGTTCTATCACCGATCATATGATTACTTGCTCCATTATCAAAATATCATGTGCTCTTGCCTCCTATGATTTCTTCCTTGAAACAAAGAAATAAGATTGGTTCTCCTACATCTTTTATGTTCTCCACAAATTTTGTTTCTTCTATAAGGCCATTAGTAAGACATTCCCAAGAGTAATGGCCATATTTACCACAAGAATGACATTCCACATGGGAATTGTCTTTTCTTCTTTCATTAGTTTTTCCATAAGTACCAGTACCTCTTCCTCTTCCTCTTCCTCTTCCACAATTTCTTTGAAAACTCGAATTTCTATTTTCATCGAAAAGGTTTTGCTCACCTCTTCCACGACTACGTTCATGTCCAAAACTATAACCTCTATATAGTTAAGCATGTCTACCTCTTGTAAAAGAATCTCCTTTAAGTTTGGTGTATGTTTTTGTCAACAATGCTTATCCATCTTGTTGTTGCTTATCCGATTCATTCTTGCTTCATGGGCATGCAGAGATCCAATCAATTCATCGACTAACATGATATCCAAATCCTTAAACTCTTCAATAGCAACTATTACATGATTAAATTTTGTATTGAGAGAACGTAAAATCTGCGCTACTACACAAACATCCAATAGGACTTCTCCAAGCCTTTTCATTTGATTTACCACTGTTAACGTTTTAGTGGTGTAATACATAACATTTTCACTTTCTTTCACTATGAGTGATTCAAACTCAGCCATTAGATTTTGAAGACGAACTCTCTTTACCTTGTCTACTCCCATAACAAAGTTTCAAAGAGTCTTCCATGCCTTTTCAGACGTTGTGTCATTAGCAATTTTTTCAGACGTGTCATCATCCAATCCTTGATGAGTAATTGCAAGAGCACATTGGTCTCTCTTTCTTAGCATTTGTAAGTCTCTTTCTCAGCTGATGATAATGATATGTCATCTTAAGGAACTTCATAGCCTTTCTCTATGATATGCCATACTCCTTGAGAGTTAAATATGGCCTTCATTCTAATAGACCAATTCTCATAATTACTCTTATTTAGTTGTGAATAATGAAAGGATAAAGATACTCCTTTTGAAGCCATTTGTTATTTTCAAAGCTCTAATACCACTTTGTTGGAAGCGAATGGGCTTCTATTGAATTACATAAACACACACTCATATGAAAGAAAGAGAGAAAAGGATATGTACATAATCATACATTTTATTCTTCATTAATTCCACACTTTTAAACACGCCTTCAAGAGGTATTTATACCGTTACAATTCACTAAAAATAAAAATAATTAACCTGGATGATTAAATTTACACCACTACTAATAATAGCAAAATCCAATCATCCAAGTACATGTTATTACTTTTACAGGTTGTCTCCTATATTTTTGCATCTAAATGAGTCTTATAAGTTATTCAAGCTTAGTTTCCAACACTAAATCCCTTGTTTACCACCATTACACATTTTAAATTGGTTTAGTACTTACTTTTAAAAAGGTTTTTGACTCAAATGGCTAAGCATAGTCAAATTTAGTGCTTCTCATGATATTTTTCCAATTTTACCAATGAAGATTCATATTATCATAAGGAAAAAAATAATAAAAATTTGTTACGTTAGCTAGTTGGATGGAAAAATTAACTATATAAAGTTATATTATGCAATTTAAAACCATTTAGAACTTACATACACATTTAGAAAGTTTAAAATCTAAGTACATAAAGCATCCCCTAACTCAAAATATTGCGAATTATAAACCATGATATAGCAAAGGAAGTAATGTAGAAGATAAAGGATATAGCAGCTAAATTCTTTAAATTGTCATTAAAGGATAAAAATGAATTTACATAGCCACCAAACGACTTACAAGGTTATGGACATGCTTATGTTGTCTCAAAAGAGCAAAAGTTGGATTGGTCTAATGCACTTCTACTGGTTGTTTATCCAAAACACTTTCGAAGACACAAAGTTTGCCAACTACCTCGAACAATTTTAAGTTGCTTACTCGAAACAGCATTATCAACTAAAACAAGATTGTGGGGAGAAAGGCACATCAATGCCTTTGTTAAACACTAATTAGAGAAGAACGAAAATCCAAACACTAAACTGCCCAAATCCCAAAGTACAGGCACTTGTAGTGCCTTTATCCCTAAGACAATCAATATTCTAGTTTTATGTTGACTAATATGCTTTTGTAATGAAATAGTTGATTTGTATTCAAGTGAAGTCAGAAGAGTCACAAAAGAACTATTAGAATCCTTGTCATCCATCATGGGACTCGGTAAGGAAATTATTATCAATCTTCATGGGGAGCTAGCACAAGCTTTCCATGCAATCTACTACCCTACCTGCAGTGGGTCGACAAAAGTTCTTGGTATGAGTCCTCATTCAAATGCATGTACCATTGCTATCCTTTTACAATATGATGATACCTATGGCTTACAAATTCAACATAAAGGAAAATGGGTCCTCATAAAGCCAATTCTTGATGCTTAAGTGGTCAACATTGGAGATATAATGGAGGTGATGCTAACTATTTTCCTCAGCATAAAATTCCCATATTCTAAATGTTGTTCCCGAGTCTCTGCCATTTAAATATTGTCACGTATGAAAAGAGAAGTGCAAAATAGTGCTTACATTCGTGCATTAGTTATACTAAATTACTTATTTTGTTGTAGTTAGATTTGGAGTAATGGAAAATGTAGAACCATTAAGCATAAAGTAGTCTGTAACAAAGAGAAACCAAGATCTCTATAGCAACTTTTGTCTGCCCTATGGATAATGCAGAAGTGGAGCCACTTAAGCAGATGATAGATCTAGAGAAACTAGTTAAGAGGTACAAAAAAGTGAAGTATGAAGAATACCTTAGGCACTCCATGAAAAGGAAGATGGAAAGAAAGGCTCATATTGAAATCGCAAAGATGGAAACTACAAACTATAATTGATGCTTATCTCAATATTCTCTCATCTTTATCATTAGACAATACAGCAAATATTCCTTCTTTGCTGATCACCACATAGCTAATTGTTCATTCCTCTTTGTTTTTTCTATATTTATAATAATGGTTCCTCTATATTGATATCGTAAACAAACTTAATATAAATCAATTGGCAGAAAGTAAGTAATTTTGGTAATAGTAGTATAAGACATACCGTTGAGCCATTTATGTTGAGTTTAATATATTAAATTATATTATGCATAAAAAAAGTACAAAAGTGTAGCCTGCGAGAGCAAGCTACAACAAGAGATGTTCTAAAAATTATAGAAAGGCATAAAGATGAAATTCAGGAGAATAATGTTAATGAAGCATCGTTATGTGAATGCAGGCAATTCTATTAAAATGACATCTAAAGAAAAAACTATATTTGTGAAATTCCTCATATTGCTTAAAATGACTATAGTCTTCAATTTTCTTTTATAACTTAAGCTTATTAAACTCTCTCTCTAAAAATGTAGTGAAAGAAAATCCTCTCATCCTCTCCTTCCCCTCTCGTCTTTTCCTCGTCTCTTTCCTTCTCCACCTTCTTGCCCTCTCTTCTCTCTTCTCTCTTCTCTTTTTTCTCTCTTCTTCCCTCTTGTTGTTACCTTTCCTTATCTTGAAACCCTAAAATCTCATAAGTAGTATCTCATCCACCTTCATCACCTTCAACCCATCCTTTCTCCTTCTCTCTCTCCCATCTTCTGTCTCTTCTTTTGTTTTTCTTCTTCATGTTTTTGTTCGCATTCTCCCTTACTGTTTTTATTAACCATAAAGCCCAAAATCTCTTGTCTATCTTACCCTCTATCCAAACCTCTCTATTTCGCTACCTCTCCTTAGTTCCTTCTCTCTATTCCCTCTTTACTCTGTTCGATGAGTTCCCCTTATGTTCAACAACTCACTTAGTTAAACCTCAAGTCAGAGGCCCCCCCCAATCACCCTTATCTTTCTAGCAACCATCCTACCATAAGTATAGGTCTAAACTAAGGTGTTTAGTCAAGTAAAGTAGATTAAGGCTCTCTTACCAATATTGCTTCTTCTAATAAAAATGCAACAAAGCCTTTTTCTAAGGCTCATCAACCTATTACCCTTAAGGAAAGTCTTGGGGAATATGCCTAAAAAAGTGAAAAAGCTTCTATCTTTTCTAAGTTAGCTCCAAAGCCTTTCCAACAACATGTTCTTAGAAAAAACTTTAGCAAAAAAAGTATTTCCACTTTTGTAAATATTACCTTGGAAGAGATTAACAAACTAGTTGACAATATAGAAAACCAAAACCACCAATTTTCATCTAATCCTAAAACCAAGTCCTTTAAGGAGGCTTATGGCCACACATCTAATGCCCCTTTAACTTCTGACTTCCCTTTACAGTTCTTTCCTCCTTTGTCTAGAAGGCCTATTTCCAAGGTAAGACTACCTCTTGAGGTTACTATTAATGGAGCAAAGTTCTAGGATGCTACATTGGTAGGATTCTTCCACAACCTTGTTGCCATGAGAATGTGGCAAAAGTTGGGCCTTTTTGAAGTCTTAGGAAGCTGTGAAGGGCTTTACTACTTTAAATTCTCCAGCTCTTCAAATTTGGATGCTATCTTAGATAAACCATGGGTTTTTGCTCAACGTCTCATTATTCTCTAGAAATGGAAGCCGAGGCTCATGCTTGATAAGCCACAACCTTATATTATCCCTATTTGGGTTATTTTCTCAAGGGTCCCTTATGAGTTTCTCGATGCCAATAGTATTAGTTACATTGTGAGTGGGGTAGGACAAGCCATTAAGGTTAACTCTTTGATGGCTCTTCGCGTACATCCCAACTAAGCACATATCCTCATTGAAGTATATGCTAGTGACAAAATGGTTTCTAAGGTAGACATTGAACGAGATGATGGCTCCATCTCTTCAGTTACAATGGAGTATCAATACCTTCCTCCTTGTTATCCAGCTTGTAAAGTTTTTAGACATAGCTATCATTTAACACCACAAAACCAACCCAAGAAAGGTGGTATTTCGAAATATGAAAGGGTGCAAGTAAACAAAAAAGGTAAGAAAGTTGAAAATCTCACCCTTCGCCTATCCCTTACGATGGTACAGATCAAGGAGATAGTGAGGAAGTTCTATCCCCTCTTAAAAATACCATTCAAGTAGAAAGAGACTAGTACAAGCCTCTACTTTTTATTCATCTAATGAAGATAATGACCAACTTTCGAATCAACTAGTTAAGGAGGAAAACTCAGAGAATTTAAATGGAAGACATACCTCCTATGTATCCAAAACTCCTATGCAAAATGTCTCAAGTCCTCCTATTCAAGATGAGCAAACCAATTTAGGCTCTAGCATAGCTTAACCAGATTGTGTAAAAGCTACTCCAGTCTTAGCAAACCTTAATAAGAAGTGGAAAAAAAAAATCAGAGAGTGGCTCCAATTCTAAAAGTAGGAGAAGCTCCTTGAATGGAAAGAGCATGAAATTCTTCAAGCGCAAATCGTATTTCAATTAGCTTCTTCCCCCTTCTATCACCCACCCCCTCTCCAACCCTTCCTTCCTTTTTCCCTTTTTTTGTTATGAATTTGCAACATGGAATGTTAGGGGCATTTCTAACCCCATTAAAAGTTCGAATGTAAAGAAGTTTTATGCTAACAAAGAGATTTCACTTATTGAGCTTCTTAAAACTAGAGTCAACCACTCTAACAGGGATCTCATAAAGGCTAGAATAAATCCTAACTAGTTATATGCTATCAACCCTCTAACAAAAAAGAGGATTTGGCTATGTTAGGATAATAACTACTAAGATATTCAAGTGATTAAAGAGCATGATCAATTTTCCCACAGTTTTTGTATCAACAAAAGGTAGAATGAAAGTTTCTTTACCTCTTTTGTGTTTGCAACAAATTCAAAAACACATAGAAGACAATTATAGGAGTGCTTGCTTCAACTTAAACAAGCATTACTAGATCAACTACAGGTCATATTAGGTGACTTCAACACCACTAAGGCTATAGAGAAAAAAAGCAATAACAACACTAGGCTTACCTAAGACATGGTGGTCTTTAAGGTCTTTTTGGATCAAGCCAAAGTGAAGAATCTACATTTTTTAAGGAATTTTTTTACTTGGTTCAACAAATAAGAGCAAGATCCCAAATTAAGGAAATTGGACCATATTCTCATCAACCAATGATGGCCACAATCCATTGGCATCTTCTCTCCTTTGCTCTTATCAAATCACACCTTTGCTTTGGTCTAGTTAGATCTTTTTTTACCTTCTAGGTGCCCACCTTTTAAGGTTTTTGATTTTCAAGCTTCTTTAGACAAATTTCTTCCCATTATTGAGTCCATATGAAGTAGACTTTTTGCTAATTTTAAGTGTTCCGGGTTTTTAGCAAGCTAAAGCTTCTCAAAAAAGAGTTAAAAGAACTAAACAAAAAGGATTTTTCCCACATCTCTACCCATATGGTGAATGTTAAGGAGCACTTGGAAGACATTTAAAGTCATATAACCATGGCGATACTAGTATTATTCCCACAAAAAAAGCAAGGTTTCAAGGAGTATTACATGCTTTAAGGTACTAAAGAGAGTTTTTATTAGCAAAAATCAAGGATTACGTAGTTAAAACTAAGAGATAAAAATAACTCGTCCTTCCACAAAGTTATTAAACAATATCACAACCATAATGCAATTGTTGCATTACAACGTAAGGATGAAACCTTGGTCGAGGGAATAGAGGACGTAAAAATGATAGCGGTTGAGCACTTCTAAAACCTTTTCGCAACAAATTTAAGGCACTCTCAACTAAATGAAGGTCATAATCTCCAAGATTTTATCTATAGAAAGCTATCTTCCGAGAAAATATCCCTCCTTGAGTCTCTTTTCACTAATGATGAGATTAAGCATGTTTTTTTTTTTTTTTCCCAAGCAAATAACAAAGCTCTGGGGCTTAATAGGTCTTCACCAAAAAATTTTAAGGTAGCTTGCCCCATTTATGGTAAAGATATTGTAAGTCTTGTAATCAGAAGTTCAAAATCAACACGTAAAGTTTAAGGCAATCGGATAAGTTATTCGATTGAGTCTAAATTATACAACGAAGTTAGAAATACTAGTAAAAGTAATTTCGTGAATTTTAATTTAGAAAAATAAGTAATAAAATAATTAAATATCATAGTATTGAATTATAAACGTATTATCCGTTATTTATCGGAAATATATAAAACGAGTTTTAATAACTAATAAATCAATAAAAATAAATCATTTGCACAATAAAAATCATAAAATAACATAAATAATATTTAAAAGTATTTACTACATATATTTACGTATAGATAAAAATACTCGAAATTACTTAAAATATTTGAAATATACTATAATAATACTAAATAATTAAAGAACAATATAAAAAATAAAAAATTAGGAAAAAAAAAAAGTGGAATTGTCCAAATCTTAATTGTAGTATGCTAGGATTAAGTAGAATGGAAAAGGTTAAGAGACAAATGGCACCCAAAAATCAAAAGAAAAAAATCAAACAACTCTATAAAAGCAACAAGCCACATGTAGAATTCATCTTGACATGTTAGGAATTAGAAAAAAATAGAGAGAAATCAAAAAGAGTAAGTTAAGAAATTTTACAAAAAATTAGAAAAATTGTATACAATTAAGGCTTAAGAAGAAAACCTACAACCAATGACCACTTAGGAAAGGACGACCACCACCACCTCTCCTCTCTACTGACACACCTAGAGCCACCACTTATGGTTGGAAGCTAATCAGACAAGTAAATCCAATTTCCAACCCGATTTTATTTAATTTAGTAAAATTATTAAATATATTTAGAAAATTATGAAATTTTGTATTTTGAGGTTTTTATGTATGTAGAATTAGGAAAAAATATTAATTTAATGAATTTATATCTAAATACATATAATGTTTAAGAAATCCAAAAATCTAAGCTTATTTTTTATTTAGAAATAAATAACCTTAAAAGTATAATTTTAAACTCAAAAATTTTTGTAAGCTATTTAGAGTATTTAAAACAATGTTATGAAGATATTTTTTAAAAATTAAATTTTGAAATTTTTAGATAATTTTTACACCTTAAAATGATATATAAAAGAGTGATTTTATGCTTAATTTAGTTAATTTAGTGATAATTTGATGAAAATACTAATTTAGCATGTAATTAGGTGTTTTAGGATGTTAGTTTCTGATATTAGATGTAATTATTATGTGTAATATGTAGTATATATATATAAATTAATAATATGTAAAATTGGAAATGTAATAAGTAGAAAATATTAGGCTAAAATTAATAATATAATAATAGTAAAATATAATAAATCTGATATGAAACTTAAATTTAGAAAATTATATAAAAAATGTAAATTTTTTTCACATCGAGAGCAAATTCAATAATTAAATTAGTATTAAGATATATCGTATGAACTAGAATATTAGTTAGAAATTAAATATGATATTTAAGATATCCGAGTATAATATGATTAATTTTGCAATATGATTCAAAACAAGTTCTTAAAGTTTATATATAAAACCTGTAATCGAAAACTGAAGTAAAACCTAAATCGAAAACGAATTTGGAAACCAATTCAAAAACTAGCCTAGAATAGATCGGTAATAAGTAATACATATATATTTAGAAAATTGATCCAAATCATAATTTAAAGCCTATATGTCATAAAAATAAAAATTCTAAAAAAATATCTATATTATATAACACACGAAGATAAATTGACCTACGACAAGTCTAGTGAGTGAACTGAGGATTTTAGGTAAGTTGGATTCAATACATCATTGTATTTTAGAGTATTGTATTAAAGTACTCAGAGGCTCAAGATTGTATGTGATCGTGCTTGTAAATAGTCATATGTACATGTGCTTATGTATCTCTGATTACTTATTGAAAATTAATGTTATGTTTTGATGGTTTATTGTAAATTGAGTATAGTGAGATTGTTTGATCACCCTAAACCAAACTTAATTATAAGCAACTTAAATACCTCAATTAGATATGTATTGCAACCCTTTAGGGGATAGTTAGGATTCTCCAACCAAATATTGATAGATAAAAATAGCATTAAATAACATAATAATCTTTTCTACATCCTTAACTAAACTAAATGATAGAAGAAGAGGTCGTGATAAGGATGAGAGTAATGGCTCGAAGGATAGTCATAGAGAGAACGGTATCTTTATTGCACCAATCTGGATTTAGTTGTGAGATATTATATAAACATTGAAACTCTTCAACCTATATTAGAACGGATGAAATTACTCTGATTTCACAACAAACTGAACCATATTGTGTAGTGGCATTTGCATGCTACATTACATTCAATTAATTGTTTGAAAAAACCATTTATGTTTATTATGCATTCGTAAGTCTTCATCCTTACTTACCGAATTATTAGTTACTCATACCTTTATAGATTTTCTTATAGATTTTGATTAAGATACTACGATATAACTATCTTAAAGTTTTTTTTTTTTTTTTTACGTGTTTTAGAGGAATGAGGATCAAATTGGCTGATCAATAAAGATCTTTAATGTTTCATTATTAACTCTTAGGTTTATTTATTAATTTCATAATACTTTACTTATCAAACTATTATGGTATATAAATACTTTCTAGGATCATAAGACAGTATAAGTATCTTTATATAACTATGACTAAAAGTTTTTAGTTGTATATATAAATTTTATCAATAATTATAAATGAATTGTTTACTTTAAAATGAGGAGTCGTGAACATCTTGTATAGATCGTATCTACGATAATAACTGTGAGGTTATCCTAAGTTAGTTTATATGGTAAAACTGTTCTAATCTCGCTGCTTTGAGGCATAACAAAATATCACTCTAGTGATGAAGGAATTCCTTTCTTTTGGTCATCTTCTCAAGGAATTGAACAACACCATTATTACCCTAGTTCCAAAGGTCCCTAGTCCAAGATGGCTGATTTCAAACCTATATCCTACTACAACATCATTTATAAAGCCATTTCTAAACCTCTAGCCTCTAGACTCGAAGTTGCTCTGCATGATCTAGTTGGTATGAAACAATCAACTTTTATTTCAAGGAGACATTTCAAATAATATTTTTATAACTCAAGAACTGGTTCATGGCTACCACATCAACAAGGGATCTCCTCAATATGCCCTTAAGGTTGATATATCAAAGGCCTACAATACCCTTAATTGATCCTTCTTAGAAATTGTTCTCTTTCACATGGGATTCCCTCTACACTTCAGTAGACTACTTAACTAATGTTTTTCCTCTCCTAAATTCTCTATGAATATCAATGGAGAACTTATCAGCTTTTGTTCAAGCTCAAGAGGATTTAGGCAAGGAGAACTCATATCCCCTTATCTTTTTGTACTCACCATATGGAAACTCCTTCAGTCATTCTTCAAAATATATCTAATTCTCCTAGATTTTCTTTCTATTGGAGGGGTAACAAAGACCAAATCACCTACCTAGTTTTGCACATAATTTGATGGTTTTTTGTAAAGGTGACATGCATTCTACAAACTTAGTTAAGGAAGTCTAGCCTTACAGGTAACTCACTTAAAGGTTCCATTTTCTTTTGTCATATTGCTCCAAACATCAAAGAAGAAATCATACAATCTTCGAGTTTTACGGAAGGGAATCTCCTAATCAAATATTTGAGAGTTCTCTTGATTTCCTGCAAATTAAGAGTGGTTGTTTGTGACATACTCATCTCCAAGATCTCCTCTCAACTTGAATCTTAGACTTACAAATTTTTATCATATACAAGAAGGCTACAACTCATTAAATCAATTATCTTCTCTATGTAGGTTTTTTGGGCTTCCACTTTTATCCTTCTAAAATGGTGATAAAGAAAGTGGAACAACTTATGAGAAATTTCCTTTGAAGTGGAAACTCTAATATCCATACAAAGGCAAAAGTAAAATGGGAGCTTATTTGTTGCCCCAAGAATGAAGGAGGTCTTGGCATCCCTAACTCAAAGGATTGGAACAAAACAGCCCAACTGAAACATAACATATTTGGAACCTCTTCACATTGAATCAATCAAGCTTATGGGTAAATTGGGTTCATTCAAATCTCCTCAAGGGTAATAGCTTTTGGCAAATACAATGCCCATCTATTTGCTCTTGGTCTTGGAGGAAATTATTGAAGCTTCGTGACAGTGCTCGCCCTTGGCTTAAGTGGCGTTTGGAAAATGGTTTCTCTATATCCCTATAGTCAAATTTCTAGTTACCAACGGGTCCCTTGGATATATCTCTTAATAGTAGACAAATAGCAGATTCGGGCCTCCCTCTCAATGCAAAACTCTGCTCAATCATGGACGGAGCAGCTTGGGTCCTTACTATAGGAGAAGTTTGAGAAAATATCAACATACCAAGTTCTCTTCTTCCAGATCCTTCTGCCATAGACGTACCATTCTGGTCGCCTTCTTCTCCAGGCACTTTCTCCACCAAGTACACTTTTAATAGCTTGAGACCACACACCAGCAAATTCTCCTAGGCCAATCTAGTTTGGAGCAAGAAGTCGTTGGCTAGGCACCCTTTCATCCTTTGGCTTGCTTGGAACAACAAGCTATACACTCTCGACAAGCTCAATCAATGGGAAGTAAGCGATCACTTCACACGTTATCTGTGCAATCGTGCGCCTAAGAACCACAGCCACGTCTTCTTCAATTGTGGGTTCACAAGGCAAGTTCGGGAGGCCTTCTTTTCCACCCTCGGCCTCCCCTTCGGTTTTACCTCATGGCATGGCTTTAAATCAGCTACTCACTTGCCCCCTATTGCTAAAACAGCTCTTGCTGCTGGAGTCTATTGTCTTTGGAGAACGAGGAATTCGGTTAGATTAGGAAAGAGTTCCCCTTCTATTGATAATCGTGTTATATGTATTTTGAATTATATCCATGTAGCTAACTAGATCTAGCCTAGTTTAAGTGGTTGTATCTAGTTTCCTTTTGTAGAAGCCTAAGGGTTATCATATCCCGCACTTAGCAGTTGTACATTCTTCGTCTTTATATAAAATTTAATTTACTTACCCAAAAAAAAAACAATGTTAATGAAGGAATAAAGAACTTAAAGTGGATGCAGAGCAAGAAAATGGCAATGATACCACTAAGAATTTAACTTATTAGGGAAAGTTAACCTGGTAAGCCATTGCGCAAGTCCTCCTCACGTTCAGTGTCAAAGCTCTTCAGCAGACCTCGAATCTACCATGATCGACTCCAAAGTATCTTCTCTTCTATTTGTCCTGCTAGGGTCGATGGACAAGGATAGCTTGCAGCTTGGGGGGGATCCGAGTTGCAGAGGATTAAATCATACCCCTGAACCAAAGTGCCATGGGTAAAAGTCCTTGTAACAGAGGAGAATGGTACTAACTGCACTACGAGGACAGGGATAAGGAAAGTCTGGTCGAAGGAATTCGTTGTTCTCATTCCAACAACGATCCCAGCCAATGACTACGACGACTTCAACCCTCAGGAGCTGCTCGGTCTTGGGGGAACATCTTGACAGTGCTAGTGGAGATTGCAAGGACGGAAAACATGAAAGTGCCGAAGATGATTCTGCCCATGACCAATCTAATGCAGGAAGGCATCATGAGGCTGCTGAGGCTGCTGCTGTTCCAAAACAGGAAGAATTGATGGAAATGATCCAGACAAAGACGAGCCTTTCCCCGGTCAAATTATTGGCACAAATGACTTTTCCCAGGCCTGGATTTTTAGTTTGCAACAAAAGATTCGAAAACAGTTGACCTTCAATCCAGCAGAAGCAGATCATCTCCTTGCAGTATAGCTTTTCAAGCTAAGGATAATATGAATTGGGTAGAAGTCTTATGGCATGAAGTCATGGCTTTGTTAATGGAAATTGACAGGCTACCATAGGCACAGGGCCAAACATGAGAGGAGCCATCTCCTAGAAATCAATCAGATCGTTACGACCTAAAAAAGAAAAAGAAAAAGAAATAGTCCACAACCGCGCTCCGGGTTTCTCCGTTTTACCTATTCGATTTTCGAAAAACAATGACATGATCGTGAGAACCCGAAGCTGACATTCAGATCGATGAGATTCGTAGGGGTTGATATCATGATATGTGAGTTGTAAAACCCACATCACAGAAGCAACAAGAAATGTGCAGCTTTCACATTTGGAAGAATGCCGACGTCTTCATTTCCCGGCTAGCAACCGGAAACAAGCTTTAAGACAAAACCATGCTCAACTGACCTTAATCAAGATAAAACTAAACTGCAACATGAGTCGGTCCCAGTTCAGTTTATGAACCGAAAAATACTTGGCTATGCTCAATTACACCCAGTTATGGATTCCGTTCAACCAGTCAACCCAGATATGAAATTCATATATCATACTCAATTATAAAATAAATTACAAAAGATGTTATTACATATCTCTAATCTTCAGACGAAACTGTTAAAAGAACATCTGTCTACTTATCCTGATTACATAAGATAATTATATCTGGAATGCTTAAAAAAGAAAAAATAAATAACAAAGAACTAACCGTGAAGAATCTCATCTATTAAATAGCATATCCCACTGTTCTCCTGCGAGAAGAGAAAGATCGAGGAAACAGAAGGGGGAAAAAAGAATTCAAAAGAAAGTATGCATCAGGTTTGGGGATTACTCTCTCCACCACTATTTTGACTGGAACTAATTTGGTTTTCCTCACTTTGGACAGTAGTTGATGCAGGTGAAGGCCCAGGTCCCAATAACAATGGAGGCTTATTCTTCCCTTCAGCAGAGCTCTTCTTGCCCTCTGAACTAGCAGCCCAAGCCCTAAGAGGAGGCTCAAAATGCTTGCTCGCAACATCAGGGGGAGCCACCCGAGCATCCTCTCCAGGAAGAACAAGGAGACCCTTCTCTCGTAAAGAAGATGGCTCATTGTAGCAAGTGCTCCAAATAGAGTCAACCAACTGCCTCTCTTCTCTGGCAGCTCCAAGATCCTCAGTTGACATTGAGCTGATATGCTCAATACGATCTTGTAGCAGCTGTTTAAGTTTCTCATCATCATTTTGCAAGGTAGCAGTGCCGTTTGTCTTATCCTGAGCAATCTCATATAAGCCTTGTAGAGCAGCTTCTCGCACATTCCCATCCTCACTGGAGGCAAGGTGCATCATCATCTGAGGGAACCGCAGCTCATTAACAACTTGACAGTCTGAATTATTCTCTCGGAGTAGGTAATGGATCAAGTTCAATGCCTTCCTGCATAGTGATTAATGCAATGTGTTAGAAAAATAGAAAACTCTTTTAACAATGTTCAGCTTGTGAGCATCCAAGAGAAGCTGTGAATTGATTACGAATTAGAAACTACCTTTGAAACTTCACATCATCAGAACTTAATGCATCCTTGAGAGCTGCATAACCATTTGCTAGACGAAATGCTGCAATCCCAGGTTTGTTGTGTCGAATTAGAGCTGCATTACAAACAGAAGCTCCCGTCAAACACTAAACAAGAAGAAGAAGAAGAAGAAAAAGAAGGTCAGGAACATGGAGAGAGATGGGGGAAAAAAAAAATAAAAGGAGAAGAAGAAGAAGAAGAAGTAGAACCAATTCAGCACTCACAAGATATAGCACCAAGTGCCTTCGTGCGAGTTGTTACATCATCATCCGAGGTAAGGTTAGAGAGGAGATATTCTAGACCATTCGCTTCCATAACTAATTGTTGACTGCGAGGATTATTCTGAACTATCGTTGATACTACCTCTGCAGCCTTCGCTCGAATGTTTGAATGGGGATTCTTCAAGTAAGCAAGAAGGGGAGTCAAACCACCGATTGAGTGCAGATCTGTCACATGGAGATTAAACAAGTTAATTACCAAGATATCACATAAACCATTCCCTAATTCAAAGCTTAAATCGCTCATCAAAAATTGTCAACTGAAGAATAATCATACAGGATGCAAGAAAGCATGGAAAAGAAAGAACAAAAAGCATACAGATGAACAGAAACTACAAGATTAGGATATAAGCAAGCACTCTATAAGGTCAGAACCAATCACAATTCTCTAGAGAAAACCCCTTCTGCCTAGATTCATAAAGTCTATATTGACAAGGAATTGCAACATATCAAGATGGAGTTCGCAATCTAAGAATTCTAAAGCCATATCAGTCCTTGATAGGCCAATGCCAATGATGTCCGCAAAATATTAAGAAGTAATCCCAATTATAAATCCCTAGGTCATGAACAGATGATGGTCATTTTGGCCAACTAATCCTATCACCAATGCTCCTGAAATTTATCCACCTGTTTATGTAGCATTAATGATTCAATATAGCTTATGCTTTTCCTGAATTAGAAACCTCAGCAAGGCAGCATTATAAGAGTGAAATTTATGCATGATATTATTAGTGAATTGATATATATTTCAATGTTCACTATCACGTATCACTGCAATTTACACATTCTCTCCAAAAAAGCTGGAAGAACTTTCCTCAAGCTATAACACAACAATGCATGTAGGGGCCTAAACTCCCCCACTTTTCCCCTTTCCCGATTCCCGTGCCTGTCCCCATCAATTTACTTAAAAAAGGTTCAAAGTGAGGACTACACTAGATATTCTCCCTACATGGCAGTCGTGAAAGTGGATGCTGGAAACAGGCAGGATGCCAGGGGATGGGGGGGTGGGGTGGGGGGTTTGGATTCATCTCAAATCCAATAATCACCATAAATAGGGTTAAGAAACAATACCGTTGGCCATGTCGATAGACTCGACGTGCTCTTGTAGCTCATCCAACATATCTGCCAAGCCCAGAAGAAGTTTAGGGGATTGATTCAAATCATATACGAAAAGAAATAAAGAAAGAAATTACCTTCAAGATCAGCAGGAGTAACACCTTGGGAATCCAAAACTTGTTGAGGGGTTTGCATTACTAGTGTAATCTCCTTCATTCGCTTAATCACATCCACTGTTTGTGACTGCATAGCTTCCATGAACCATTTTCGATCCTCCTCACTACAATATTCATTAATTTGAAACAAAAGTTCGAAACTTTAGCACTAAACATGAAGAAAAGAAGAAATCAAAAGAACGGGTAGCGTCGATTCTTACCTCAAATTGCGAGCACGACAAGTTTCATCGGAGTTGGCGATACTCCATTTGAAAAGTCCTTCCCAGTTGGGTCCGCCCTTGGACATGGTAGCAAAAACCCAAGAAATTCAGAGATTTTTTTCAATTTCAGGTTTTGGAGGTTTCAGAAAGTAGAGTGAATTGGGAATAGTATTGATTAAGGAATGAATGGGTCGGATTCAGGATTTAAAGTGTCGGGTTCGGTCACAACTGTTGGGGAAAGCGAGGTGTGTAATATAAAGTGTAGGTTCCAGAACAAGCTGGAGAGATGCAGAACTTGCGCGCACGGGCAATCGATTGCCCTACGGGGTCTGCCGACTCTGACTCTCGTTTTTTTAAAAAATAATAATAATAATGATAAATAAAATAAAATAAATATATATACATAAAAAAATAGAAAAAAAAAAAAAGGCACTTTTAGTACTCAACTTTGAACGACATCATTTTTTCAATCCTAAACCATTTTAGCCTATCCGACTTTTTTATGATTTCGAACCCTTTTTTCTTTTTTGCCACCAAACAGAACTTTTTTCACGGTTAATCATTTTGTCGACAAATGACGTAGGGAAGGGTAGGAAAAAAACCGTGAAACCGCAGCTCAAATTGAATCAAACTGAAAAATCAATTTTTTTTAAATTATTTAGTTTATAATTCAATTTGAAAAACCTAATCGAATCATATCGTTTTAAATCGAACTAAACTATTTAGTTAAATAAAAAAAATTATAAAATTATTTTATACTATTTTATATTTTTTTTTTTTAATCTTCATAAACTTTATCAAATTTTTCATATCTTATTATTTTTTACATAATTTTATGTTAATTATTAAGATTAAATTGAGTAAATTTTATTTGAAATTTCATATTTATTGAAGATAAAAATATTTAGTGAAAAATTGATATAAATGGTTCAAACTATAAATCGAACTAAATCAAACCAGTTTTAATTTGATTCGAAAAATTTACGAATCAAACCGTATAATTAGGTTCGATTTTAAAAAAAAAGAAAAAACAAACCGTTATATTAAATTCAGTTCAATAAGAAGGCCGAATTATACCAAATTGAACTGCGTCCACCCCTAATAGGCACTATTTAATTGGTGAAAATACCTAATTGATATAATTACCATAAACAAACATAGATAAACTAAGCTAATAAAAATAAAAAGCCAAAAGCATGAGAAAAGAAAAATAAATAAGTAGGCATTCTATTATATGACTCATATCGAATTAAAATAAATAAGCTAGATGATTTTGAAATAATCATTGAAGTCTATTGGAATCTCTACGTATACCAAGTCATACTTCCCATTTTTACTCAAATCTATTAATGCTACAAGCTAAAATCAAAAGGGTTGGTTTGTGGTAGCTAAGGTTTTAGGTAAAGGTTGTCCGTAGAGTTCAAACCTTCCAGTTTTATTCTACTTCTTGTTTTGTTGCGCCTTTTTAACTGTTAGTCCCCTATTCTCCTACTTAGTGTATCTTCGTTAAATTTAATTTTCATATTTAGTATATTTAGTATAGCTCATATATTGTCCAAAATGCCTATTTTAAAAGAAATATTACAAATGTTTTACTGTGAAATACCTATAGTTTTTTTTTTTTTAATGATTCCTTATAATATTTAAGAGTATCAAATGCTAAAGTTGCCATTTGACTAAATAATACCTGTCTATTTCAATTTTTGAAGTTTATAATATGTGAAATTAGTGAAAATTTCGTAACGTAGAAATTTTCCAAAAAATTTCTTACACATTTATATTATTGATTATATTAAATCTAGGGTATGTTGAGTTGATATAATGTGGTTTCATGTGAACTTGAATACCAATATGGTCAAATTTCACAATTACATTGGAGATGCCATGAGTTTAATTATTTTATTGACTATGAATCTTTACTTTTGATGTTGATTAAAGTCATCTTTACTAAATAATCTCCTTGTGAGTGTTGGTTGCATCTGAGTGCTCCTTTCACTTTTGTTCTGTTGCACATCACATTAGTGCAACTAATTTTATTAAAATATTCTCTGTTAATCATTTCCACATCAAACACTATTCTCATGTTCATCTTTCTATTCCTAGAATTCCGTTTTCTTCTCCATAAACCAAAATCAAAGTACACTTTAAACCATACATCATTACACACATAGTAGTCTGGATAGTACTTTTTTTTGCTCTTTATTTCTATACTTTCGATTGAATCTAAATCATTCCACTAGGACCTCATTATAGGCTCACAAGTAAGGTGAAATGGTGACTTAAAAAATTTTGATTTTTTTTATGAAAACATTATTAAAACATTCCCTTTTTATTACTTTGTTAATTTTATGTGAAAACAATATAGAGATAAAAAAAATAAGCATGAAAATAAAGAAAATAAGGTCAAAAAGATCGAGTAAATAATTTATAATATTTCGACCTTATACCTACTACATTCTTCTACATCAACTATTGGGGATCTGGTATTTCACAATGATATTATTCTACTATTCACTTTAATACTTCAATTAAGAGAGAAAACAAGTATAATGCTTTTACTCATCTCTCTAAGCTTTCTCTTGCTTAATCATTAATCTACAAAATAATGTAATCTTTCTTCTAGTCACACAATCTCAACACTCATATATAAGATTTAATTCAACATGGTCATTAAGCTACTCATGCTCTAAATAACCAAGTCTATATGTGTTCTTTTATATTTCCTTTGCTTCGACTTTGTAAAGCATAATGAAGTGTTTTTTTTTTTTTTATTTCTTGTTTACTGATATCACTTCCTAAAAATCACGAGCATATCTTTAAGACTTATTGAACTAATATTTGATACTTAGCTTCTAATATTTTCTTGTTGATACTTTGCACATGTAACTTATCATAAATCTGATTATTTTGAATTTTGCAAACCTCATAAAATCTTACTTATCTATTGGTTTGAACTTTAAAATAAAAAATCTACAATAATCCTGAGATTTATCCTTATCTTGAAGTTTATCCTTGCGTCCAACTTGATCTTAAGATTCAAATAAAATATAATTTGAATTTCCACGAAATCCTCTTTTAATCTTTATAAATATACATTAAATATCTCAAACAATCTATTCATAATCTGACAAAAATATTTCCAACAAACTCTATCAAGAGATCCTTGTCAAAATAAACTTATCTTAAAAATAATTGAATTTATCCTCCCTAATCCCCGTAAATATGTATCCAACTTAGTGGAACACATTGGATATATTACTCAAATATATCTAATAAATAGAGCTAGGCCTTCAATCAATTAAAGATCCAAAATATCACTTGATCTATACTTTGCTGTTAGCACTTGATTGCGTCCAGATCTTTTAATTTAGTATCTGAAATATCCTTTGATTCTTGAAAAAAAAAAAAAAAACTCAAGTAAAAGCTTAACATTACTTAATATCCTGTATACTTAACACACTTGTTAAGCTATCTTTTAACTCTTTTTTTATCATCAAAATAATGATAAAACAACTCAACATTTATTATTTTCGATTCTATACTTACTATTCTATTATCATCACTCTCTACAAGCCTTTTAATATATTGTCTATGTTAGTAGAAGTTTAACTTATGAGATTGATATAATATCCCATAAATCAGCAATCAAGACGTTAATATCTGAGTATTATGATAAACTCGTTGTTACGCCCCGAAGTCGCGAAGTCGCAAAGTCGCAACAGTCTCGCCGTGTAAACCATTCTATGATAGTAACTGGCCTCACAGTGCCTACCATAGAGATAATCTACACAAGGCGTCGACGACTTCTCGTTTTGAAGTAAACAGTTCGATTAATAATTATACTACAATTATGATAATTATTACAAAGTTCTATAAAACATAGATAATTATAAATAAGTCCACAGAACTTCCCAGGAAGTTTTACACAAACACGACAATTCACTAGATTACATAATAACTGTTAGTCTTTCCTTCCTAATTACATGGTCATTCTAGTCACACATTATATTAAGTAACTTGATCCTCACACCCCTGGCTTCAAACGAACTAACCTCTGGGTAATTGTAGGGCGGCATAGTACTTGAAGTGTTCACAAATCAGAACCTACAAAAGGATCTATAAGGGTATGAGCAACTACAACCCAGTAAGTTGAATTGGAGACTCATGAATGCATACAAGCACAAACAAGGTTATCAAACAATTATTTTCATGCAATACATCAATCAAGTGTCATCGCACAACGTAGTCCGGTCCGTTGTGAAATTAGAGAAATTTCACCCGCTCCAATCCGGGTTGAGGAGTTCCATGTTATGCAGCAGCTCACAACCAAATCTCGGCTTGTACAATGGAGACCTCGCTCCTCTCGCGACTACCTTCGAATCATTGACTTCACCCCCGCCGCGACCTCCTCTCCTGTCACTTAGTTCGACTGAGGATGAAGAAGGAACCATTTTGCAATCCTGCGTTATCCCTTTCGAAGGGGTCGGTATTTGGTTGGAGAGTCCTATGATCCCCTAACGGGTTGCAATGCATGACAATTTCGGTTATTAGGGTCGACTAAGATTAAATTCCGGTTAAGGTGTTCAACAAGTTCATACCAATTCAATCAGTCACAAAATCATTCACAGTACAAATTCTAACACGAATTCAGATACATCAAGCACATGCGCAAACTATTTACAATCACAATCATATACAAGCCCAAGTCTCCGAGTACTACAAAACTAGTACTCTATTACAATAAGCAATAACCCAACTTACTTGAATTTGCTCGATCGCTCAATCCTTAGGTTGCGAGCTGATTTGTTTCTGGGTGTCCTATAATGCAAATAGGTCCTTTTAGTACTTATATTTTATGGATTCTTATTCTAATTCATAATGTAACTTATTTTCCTCTTGTATACCTATAATGTATTAATAATTCGTTGTATTCTATTTCGGGGTTCGGTTCCTAAACTAGATTCTAGTTTTAATTCCTAAGTCGTAATTGAGCTCGAATCCCAATGTGACATTAATCACATTATGCTCGGGTATTCAAATATCCTATTGGGTCGTAATTTTCGTATTCTAAACTATTCGGTACACGCTAACCCTAATTGTGGTATCGGATTTATTTCCGATGTGTAAAAATCTTACATTTTGAGATATTTACTTAAAATTAAATATTATTTCAGATTTATTATTTTTCTGATTTCAATTATAATATTATCTAAATAACCTTATTTTTTTAGATTTATTAATTTACACTTTTACATAATCCTAATTTCTTATATTCTTTACCTAATTTCCCTAATTAACCATACTTAGTACCTAAAAGCTAGGATTAGGGTTCCACTGCAGAGATTAACTTCCCTAAACATCTAATTAAGATCCAAATCAGTAATTAACATCCTAATCACCTAATTAATCCTAAATCACCCAATTTTACCATCATTTTAGGGCTAAAAATTAACTTAAAAATTTCAAAAATTAATTTTAAAAAAATGGCTTCATAGCACTATTCTACATCATATGAGCATCCTACAGAAAAATTTTGAGCTCCAAACTACATCCCTAAGCCTATTTATTTTTCGGTTTAATCATGCTTGGTTTTGAACAATTTGTTAAGGACCCTATATTTCCAGACATAATTAAACTAAATCAATATTTTTCCCTAAATCTACATACAATAAAACCTCAGAATAACAAGTTTCATAATTTTCTGGGCAAAATAACTAATTTTACAAAATTATACAAAAATCGAGGTGAATAAATGACTAACCGGTTCGAAGCTTTCTGGCCGTCCAAACCCGGTCCAAGGCTGTCGGCTGGTCCAGGCGGTGGTTCTAGTGTAAGGTGGTGGTGGTGGTTCGGTCCCAGGTGGTGGTTTTAGTTCACCTTGCTAATCTGCACAGTTTTCTTTTTTTTTTTTTGGATTTTCTCTCGATTTTTTCAGTGTTTCGATTTTTCTCAGATTTCAAACTGGCCAAATGACTTCTGAAATTTTTTTCCTTATTTATAGACAATTGTAGAATTTAATGTGCATTAATTTGATGGGATTTTGCCCCAATTCCTTGATTTTTGGCTTTTTGTTTGTCCAATTCTTATTGGATAATTTTTCTTTTTCTAATTTGAACCTGCCACGACCTAATCTTGCTTCAGTTATCCTCTTCTGATTTTTTTCTAATTTTTCTATAATTATTTTGTATTTTTCTTTAATTATTTGCTTAGTTTTCGGCCTACTTCACTAATTACGCGTATTTTTATCTACATGTAAATGCATGTGGGGTACACGTGAACATTCCTAAATATTATTTTGGTCATTCTAAAATTTTTAGTATACATATAATCTATCTCTAATAATTTATTAGTTATTATATTACACTTTTTGCCTTTTCGGTAATTAGCAGTTATTATGCTTAAAATTCGAAAATTTTATAGTCTCCTATTTTACTGCTTATTTTCTTAAATTTGCGTTTACAGGGTCATTTTTACTGGTATTTTGCTAAATAGTTTATAATTTAGGTTTGATCGGATCCCTTAACCGATCATCCTAAATCTTGAGTTTTAAGCTCAAACCTACGGTTACTTGGCTTGGCTTTAGGGCTTACACTCGTGCCCTTATACGATTAGGGTTAATAATCGATCTAGAGTATCTAAAGAAGTAAACCAATTAGACTAGAAACTTACGAGAAATATGATAACTCTATATTTGAAAATCTATAATATAATAAGAATATCAAGAATACAATCAAAATAGTGAAAATTTACTTTATATGAGACTTTAAAGTCAAATTTAGAGTAATTGTACCTAAATTTAGGATTTTCGGGAAAAGTTATTCGATTAAGTCCAAACTTTATGACTAAAATAAAAAAATTAGTTGAAGTGACTCAGTAAAGTTAGATTTTGAAAATATCGATCCAAAAATCTCAAATTTACCCTTAGAAATATGATTATTTAATGTAATACTAAATTGCTCGAAATTCCTAAAATCGATCTCGAATTGCGACAAAAACTTAAAGATAAGTTAATTGAGCTATAAAATAAGATAATATAGTATACTAAGTATAAATAATAATTATATATATTGTGTTGAATTAATGTAAATAAATATACACGTATTTTTACAAGTATATCTAACATAAATAATAATTATATCCATAAATTAACCCTAAATTAATTAATTAATTATATATATTGTATTGAATTCATGTAAATAAATAAAAATATATATCTTAAAAATAAAAGATATGTTAAAAACTTAATTATATGAGTATAGTTGTATATTACGCGTTATATATACACATGATATATATACTCGTGTATTACTAAATAACTAATTACTAATAAAATATACCTAAACTATGTAGAGAATTGCAAATCTCATCCAACAAATTCAATTGCAATTGGGAATTACTAGAGAATCACTATAGCAGCTCTATATTAGATTGAAAAGTTTATTCATCATTGAATTAAGCTAGTAAGGATACCTCTTACTTGTAATTAAGGTGAAAAAGTAAGGAAAAAAAATTAAAGGAAAGAGGACAACAACCTCCCCAAAAAGCTTTAAAAAGGACTCAGCATATCGATTTGCTTCTTTAGAAACGAGATACACTCAAAGGAAAATTTAGAAAAAATCATAGAAAATAAGAACAAAACAAGGGAAACTACTGTGCCTTCATCATACGTAACCCAGACGACCACCTAACAACCAACCCCATCGGCCACCACCAGTCCAAGTAGTATCTAGCTGGTCTGATACAGGCCTTCCCCCCGGCTATTGGAGTACCCAAGAACGGTTAAATCAAAATTTTAATATGTTTTTCAATAATTTTTAAAAGATATCAAATCCACCCAAAAAATTATTAAAAAATTTATAATTAGCTTATTTTAAACATACTTTCATGCGATATTTTTATTTTTGAAAAATATATAATATTTAATATATTTACTTAAGAAAGTCATTATTTATCCGAATTTTGACTTTCAAAATAAATATATCAAATGATATTATTTCTAGTTCAAAATTTTTATGTAGGATGTACATGATATATAGATAATTGTTATATAGCCCGAATTTTAGTTTGAATATTTCAAATATTTATTGTATTTTTCAGCCTAAAAATAGCTCAAAAATAAGCTGAAATTGTGAAATAAATAGGGAATTATGAAATAAAATGATGAAATGAACCTATGCTGATTTCTAGTGAATCATAATAATGTTGGGACATGTTGAAATCAATTTGGTGCAAAAAGAATCATAATTGGGTAATTTAGTATAATTTAGGAATAAAATCATAAATTCAAATATATAAACGATAAATCGAAAACATAAAACCAAGCAATAAATGAATTCCCCATATTTTTAGGAGTTTATAGAAATTTTTATGGAATTATTTGATTACCTAAGCTATTTATTATGAATTTACTTAGTAAAATAGTTTCAATCATGAATTGGGACTCATTTTAGTAATAATAGCCTAAAATGTAATAAATAATTAAATAAAAACTATCTATATGTGTAGTAGTCATATTTGATAAAAGTATATTTTTTTTAATATATTTAACAATATTTTGATGATCAAGTTATGTTATATGTATATTAGAGTTAGATAATATCCTTATTATAGAGTTATATTGACAAATTATGTAAAATATAGTTAATTATATAAAATACATCTAACACGTTAATATTTATTTAGATACGTATAACTGTATTAAAAACTCAAATTACCCATTAAAAGTCATCTCTAGGAATAGAACTTGTAATACATGTCATAAAGTTTAAACAAACCCAACGACACTATTTTTATTAAAATCGGATAAACTTAGGTAATATAACCCATATTTCTACAATATTACTAATTTACATATTACTATAACTTTATCATAATCGAAACGTGATTTAATCGATTAAAAGAATATTTCAATATGATTGAAACGATATATTATACGTAATAATATAATTATGTATATTATTAATAAGTAATAACTTAACTTGACTTATATAATAAAACTATATATTATTATTATAATATACTTTAAATAAGACCTTAATATTTTTGTAATTATTACAAAAACTAAATTTAAGTTTTGTATATATAAGGTTTCCCAGTTATTAGACCATTAGCAATACGAGTTTTCCAAAGTGAGCGTTAGGACAAATAAGTAGGATCAATACTTTATAGTATTTTGGGGTATTATTTCAGAATGCTTGAAGATCTTAGTATGTACTAGCTTGTGATTATAGATAACTATTTATACGTATGCAGTGCTTATGATTGGGTTTTGATTTGCTGTAATAAAAGCTGAGCTCCATATTATGGTTGTTCCATGAATATTATATTTGAATTATTTAAACTTAGTTGATCATCCTAATAATGAACTAACTCAAACTAGACTTAACATCTAACCTGATTATACTATAACTCACTAGGGGTAACGATTAAGATTCTCGGGCCAAACACAGACCCCCTTAAATGAGAATAGCTGAAATGGTCCTTTTTCTATCCTTAGCCAAACCAAGTAATAGGAGAAAATATTGCAACAAGGATAAAGGCCGTGGTTCGAAAATAGTCACAAAAGGAGAATGTTCTCTATTGCATAAACCCTAGTTTGGTTTCGATTCGTGAATATGTGATGTTAACCTCCTAAACCTAAATTAGAGAAGGCGTAATTTCTTTGATATGATAATGAATCGGATAACGTCATGTGATAGCATCTACTTGCACATGTATTGCATCTAATTAACTTAGTTGAAAACCTTACTTATAATGTGCTAAATGTATACTTCTATCTCCACCCTACTTACTAAATAAGATGTCGCTCATTCCCCTATAGTTTGTTTTACGAGTTTCAAATGGATTATAAGTACCTACCTAATACCAAAATACTAATAAACTTGGACGAAGAGTAAGATGCAACAAGAAATAGATAGTTATCGTTCTTAATATTAACTTTTTATCTTTTAAGGAAAAACTATACAAGACTCCTCAAAAGGCTTGGTAGTTTTCAATATTTTGGTCTGTATGTGAAATGATAGATACTTGTAAGATTTATTACCACTTTGTTATAAGGTCAAATTACAATTACTCTATATGTTTATATTAAACAAGTATCGAATTGAACACTTCAAAGAGGTAGAGTCGAGTACGCCTAATATAAACTAGGTTTAAGATAGTAGTTGTAAGAACGGTTTCTATCTTAAGATAGTTCACATGACAAAATTGTTACGACTTCACCTTTTTGGAAACGCGACGACTAAACTGAAGGACAATAAGTATGCAGAACTAAGGAGTATAACATAAACAACAAACTACATGTAAGATTGCAGTATCCTAACCACAATACTTATAGCAAGCAAGCAAATTTCTCTCTTTTGTAACTCATTACCGTACTACCTTAAATGATCCATCATTGAAAAAAAAAAAACAACATTGTTGTTGAAATTATACCATCCACTTCACTACTATGTATTATAAGAAGAATAAGGTAAATGACGTAATTGGTTTACATACAAGGCTATTACTACTAATATAAATACATTCATGAATTTTACAAATTGTGAATTAGCTTACACACAAACAAGGTAATGTTCCTAAATGATGTAAGTCAAATCAATGTGGGAAAAGTGCTCAGCATATATATTTCTTTTATACTATAAGAAATTTAAGTGACCATAACTTCTACAATCTTTCTCTGATTTTAGTGTTCTTCATAGCATCATGTTCGTCTTTATTGGTACTTGTCAAACGTATAAAGATATCAATGGAATTAGATCACACTTATGTAAATATTTCCTATTTTGTTGTTCTTTAAATAATCTTAGCTATGCTTTTCATTCTATAAAAGCTTAAGGAATTGGAAACTCATTATTTAAGACATAAGTACATAAAATCTCCACCATCAAGTTAACTGTCAATACATGCTACTTACATTCTATTCACCAATGTTTTGTTGCAAATTAAAATAACCCTTAGATTATTCATGATTATTATAAATGAACTGAAATTCTCTTAAGAGAGTGCATCACGATGACAAAGACACATGCCTTCGTAGCTTCAAACACATAATCAAGGGTTTGTGTTCCTCATCATATTTATTTAGCTTAGACGTTTTAAATGTATTGGCTATTATCTTGATCATAACCCACATATACTAACATTTGTTGTCTCTTGATAATAGCAAGTGGATATGCAATAGGATACTACAGATTCAACAATTGATATTACCTTCATTATCCTTAGGCTATGCTTTGTTGACTTGCAATTTCATTTCTTGATGGGAACCATTTAGGGCATAATTAATATTCTAAAAGGATTCATATGTTTTCGCAGTGGGAAAAATTGGTATTTCAACATATAAGTCTCATAAAATTTCAAATTATTCTATAATCTTTCACAGGAACACATAATAATGCAACTAATTTCAATAATCTTGTATCAAACCATAAGTATTATTCTTGCAACTCTAGAAGTAAAGAATAAATGCCTAGACATTAATTTAAAGTAAAACATCAGCAAGTTCCACATATGTACATATTTGATCCTCTTTTACTCTAATGGAAAATTAACAATGGTCCTTGAAATTAAAATAATGAGCCTATGGAATGCTTTGCTATTCCTCTCAACATAAATCAAGGTGAGGATCTAATTTTGCAACAAAAAAGGATAGACCTTAAGCATTTTGGCATCAAAAGCTTTACAATTTTGAAGTGATTGAGAGATAATATAAAATCTTCAAAGTTATCATTGTCTTCTATGTAAGGTTACTAAGAAATGAAAAAGAACAAAAAAAAAAAAAAAGGAGGATAAAAACACATTCATACAGATTAATGTATTGTATAGTAAAGTGCAAGGTGAAGTCGAATGACAGTATTGTGGAACGTAGTTGTATAGTAAAATGCAATACACAACATTGAAGCAAAGGACATATTCGGCTCACTCCAACTTGAAAATCAAACTAAAAACCTTAGGTCAAACAAACATTTTAACTTTGTTTTACATAAGAACAACGTAAGCGAAGAGATTCTCATACCTTGTAGAATGTAGTGAAAGCTTCCCTTTCTTTGTTGGATCATAAGAGAAGGATGCACAAGGGTTCACATGGTTGCAAAGAATGATGTAGTAAGGGAGGGAGTAAGAGGCAGTGGTTAGGGTTTTATCAAAGTAGATGATATAGAGAAGGGGTTAGACTTCAATCATAAATGTAAAATGGTTTTTTCATCAAAGGGTATTTGGGTGACATTTCAAAAAGATTTTGGGGGCAATATTGGAAAGAATAAGGATAAAGAGCTACTAAATTAAGATATTGCAATTTCAATCAGGAACATGTATGCGACCTTTTGCTGTAATAAGTTATCCATGGAATCCTGATTCGGTGCTGCAAAAATGAATAGAAATGGTTTTTTTTTTTTTTTATCAAAGGTTATTTAGGTGACATTTCGAAAAGATCTTGGGGACAATATTGGAAAGGAAAAGGATAAAAAGCTGCTGAATTAAGATATTGTGATTTCAATCGAGAAGATGTATACGGCCTTTTACTATAATAAATTATCTGTAAAATCCTAATTCGATGCCACAAAAATGAATTGAACATGGTAACAAGGACCCTATAAGGAATAAGAAGGGAATGAAATAGCCATGACGTAAATGTTTTGCTTAATTTTTCCACTTGTCCTCCCAAACTTGACAAGTACTCACTCCCCATGTGCTTGATCAGTCGCTTTTGTTTCCTTCTTGTTGATTATTCGTTCTTAATTTTGGATTCAAATTTTTATTCCTCTATAGATTAAATTCTTCTTCCATTGACTCACTATTGCTTATTTCATGCAAGTCCTTGGAAGGATTGGAGCCTTCCTAATCCATAACATTGCCACACAATGAATTCTCTTGACCTTCTTTGCCATTAGAGATAGTGGAGGACTTAGGCCCTTGTTGTTTAGGCTTAGTTCCTATATTTTTGTGATGTCCAATATGCTTTGGGTGTGATGATCCATCCTTTCTTTCTAGATACTTCACATTTATGTGGTCTATTCAGCCATAGTTGTAACAATGACTAATGTATAGACTAGGGGTTGATGTAAATTAAGTTGAACATGCATTGGAGCAAAACAACCCTAATCTAAGTTCATATTGTACATATCAATCTTTAGCACTAGTTCTAATGTTTCTCTAAGTTTCTAAAGGACTTGATGAGAATAATACTCCATAGGCAATTCATTGATATGTAACTAAACTACGACTACATCATTCCTTACTTTTGATGGTTGAAAATCTGGCACCCATTTGCGTATTAGTAAACATTTTCCATTGATAAACCAAGATCCATGTCTTATCACTTGATGCATATGATCAATTGAAGTGAAGGAGATGATAAAGCAATCATAACCAATACTAATCATTACAAAGGATTTAGAAAAGGATCACAAACTCTATAATTTTATAACCCAATGATGTGTCTATTGGCTTAACAATGAATGAGTTCTTCTAAGGTTGAATAAGTGTCTGTTTTTGTGCCTTTGTAAAACAAACCTTCTTAACATCATTTGGCAACTCTTTACCTGTTTTTGCATATGTGTCTTCAAAATCCAGCAACCGATCTTCAATATGACATTCCAAAGGTACGTTGTGATGAGAAGAAAAGAAAGAGTCATAATATATTGGCAATTAGGATAGTAAACTAGCTTTATAAGTATGAGAAGGGACCTTTTGTACAAGCATAGGTCGCATAACATAGCTTCCTAAATTTACTGGATGCAGATTGCCTATAAGATTTTGTTGTTCTATACGATCATAAGAAGATGAAGATAGATGTATAGATAAAGGTGTAAATCGCTTTTGGCTCTTTGGGTTAACTAGAAGAGTTAGGTTCCCTAGCATAATAAACTTCAAGCATAAAATTAAAAACCTATAAATATTTAGCACTAATTTTTGCATTATTCCTATTAAAAAAAAATTCAAAACTTAGAGTGAGAACATTTGTAATGGAAATGATAATTAATCATTAAAAATATTTATGAATTAAGATGACATGTAATATGCATAAAATTTTAATTTTTACATACTTCTTGTGATCTTTAAAAAAAAAGAAGGAAAGAAAGAAAGAAATTATTTTCCTTTTTTGCTACAATACCTATTAAAAATTACAACAATTATAATTGAAAAAAAAATTAAACTCGATTCCTTCCATTAAAGGAAGATATTCATATCATCTCATTAAGTAAAGCATAAGAAGATATTTTTTTTTATCCTGTCCTTATTTTTTAAGAAATCGGTTTCGATCTTCATATTATAATTTATTTATATATTTTTTAAATCTAAACCATTAAACAAACTAATAATTCAATGATTCAAATTTTTAAAAAGTTAAATAAATGATAAGATGAAAAATAAAATTAATTTCATCAAAATAAAGAATGGAATCTAGGAATTTCCTAACTTAACAACAAAAGAAATAAAGTGAAAAACGTTGATGGATCATCTAATATTGCTCCATTTTAGAAAGTGCATTAACACCTTTTTAAAGATACTAGCTCTCAATGTATATACAAAATAAGGAGAGAGAGAGAAATATAGATGCAATTAGTAGGAGAGTGTGAAATAGTGAGAGAGTGAATAAAGTTGGAAAAAGTAAAAAAATAAAAAATAAGAAAAATAAGTAAGTGAATATATTTATTGATTAGTTATAATTTTAATAGTTTATTTTATTATTAGTTTTTTTTGTTAAATAATAATAAATATAAGATAAATATGTAATTTAAAAAAAATATTTATTTAAGATCCAATTTATTTTAATAATATTGATAAATTTTATGTTACAAACATGAAATGGTTACTTATTTTGTTTACAAGTCCAATTTAGTAAAACATACGCAACGGCACACCACCACCACCTCTACGAATACGATTTAGTTTTTTAACGAATCCCATCACCCACCTTTCACCTTCCCCAATTTCTCCATAAATCCCACTCACCTACTCGCCGTCCGCCCGTCGGTCCGTCCGTCCGTCGACGCCGTCGCTTCCTCCCTCCGGAACGGCAATGAGGCGCGACGGCATCGAATTCTCTCTCCCCGTCGCCGCGGTCTCTCTCTCTTTCGTTTTCATTTACTATTCCACCACCTTCATCTTCATTGACCGGTGGTTCGGTCTCTACTCATCTCCTGGTCTTATGAACGCCGTCGTTTTCACATTCCTCACTCTAATGTGCGTCTTCAACTACGTCCTTTGCATATTCACCGATCCCGGTCGCGTTCCTCCCAACTACATGCCTGATATCGAAGGCTCCGATAACCCGATTCACGAGATCAAGCGTAAGGTAATGTTATTCCCAATTTTAGGGCTCCTGTGAAATGATTGTATCTTTGTTACTTACCTGAAAAGAAAATAATTGTTTTGTATTAAATGTGGTAATCAATGTTCAAAGCTAGGAGTGAAATCAGTGTTACTGCTTCATTGATCAAGTTCAAGTGATAACACAAGAAATTGTATACCGAGTACTGGATTGAATTTATGGTAATAAATGACTGAAAATATAGAAGTTGTAGAAGTGGATTGGTCATAATGTGCAATTTGCCGACTTGGTTGTGAAGTGGAACTTAATGTTGATCTTGTTGAAGTTCTAATTAGAATTATTTGAAAGAGCATTTTGATCTGAAATCAGGTATCGACAATTGTGATGGAAAAGTCGAAACTTTCTTTTAATCAAATAAGATGTTCAGATTAGCAACTTGGGAGTAAGATTTTCTGACATTTTGTTTTAATTAGGTTACTATTGAGTTATGGCCTCAGCAGTGCGCTGGGTTCATGTGGGTGGTTTTGACACTTGTTGTGGATCAGCTAGCATATGTTGAAGTTGCTTAAGTTATCCATATGTTGTGACAAGAAGAGCAGGATAGTTTAAATACAGAATCTAACTCTTCTTCTACTCTGGCAGTCTCCTTTCACATTCTCCCTTTTCCACATTCTGACAGAATTGCTCTCCATGCATTCTTAACATGATGAAATATAACATCTGGTCAAGTGGAATCTGTGCCAACGGGGATGAACAAGACAGCAGAGGGTAGTAAACTATTTAACTCTGGTGAATGATTATGCCACTGGAGTAGCAACTGTTGGGCTTTAAGCCCGTAATATAGCAGGAATTGGAGAAAACTAACGGTCAAATGGAGGGGGATAAATGAAATACTAATTTGAAGTTGGCTTTGGTCTGCTGAGACTCACATCTCTTGTTTGAACTGATGCTAGAGTCCATCTGAGTTGTTACACTAAGAGCAATGTGAAGTTTTGTGGCCTGAGACTTCTTCTCGTCTAGATTGGACAATGTAGGACTCTTGGGTCATACCTGTGATCATGAGTCTAGCATGAGTGCTTCCTTGAAGATGGAGTGCTTATTACATTCCATGGTGCCTTGTATGTGCTTCACCAAATTGAAGGAAACAGCCCAGGGTTTGGTTGGTGAATTTCATAATTATTTTCATCTTTTTCTAGTGGCTGGTGAAAACAAAATGGAGTCCTCAGTACCTTCTATCACAAAATAGAATGTAAAATGGAGTTGGTAACATTGCATCTTGATGGCAATGCTATTAATTGTTAAAGGAGAAAGTGCAATTAGGCTGAGCATAGCAACAAGAGTTGTGCGGACAGAATTTATGGAAATTGCAGGTGAATTTAAACTCATAAATTAAGGAGCTTATGAATAGAAGCCAGAGAAGTATTTGTGTATACCTTTTCTGTTTTTATTATTGTGACTTGGCTCACTGATATTCTGACCTATGGTTGCTTTGTTTAGCCAACTACCGTAAGGTGAATGATTGAGCTAACTTTATGAAGTATATTTTGGAGGCTTTGTGGTAGAAAGACTGAGGTGGCACCAAAACTTACTCTTGGGGCTCAGGTTGGCAAAGTGCTAGAAAAGACACAATTGTAGGAAGAAGCAAGTGGCCCTAGAGCCAAATGTGTGCCTGAGAAGAAAGCTATTAGATGCTACAAACATTGATCTTCTGGACATGGATGTGATCCTATAGTTGAATCATATGCAAATGTGCCATCAGAATAGCTATAGAAGTGACTAGGGAAGATGAAACTAAGGAGGAGGGTACAGCGCTAGATAAACAAGCTATCCAGATATCCATGGATGCTCTTAGAGGCATTAAGGCATAAAGCCCTGCTATGAAAGTGGTCAAAATGATTGCTATCAGGTATATAGCAAAATCAAAGAGAATTAAGGCAAAGATCAAATAGAATGAAAAGATAAGATCCTTCTAAGGCTTTAGTTGATGTGCAGAGTGATACAGCCCTCCTAATAGTTGCATGTGCTCCATTTGCAGTAAAAGGCTGCATGGGACCCTTTTCTTACTTAATGGATTATCAGAGTCAGTCTTGGTAATCATGCTATTCAACATGGAATGTTTAATTTCTATAGGTCAGAGGACACTTCAATGTAGATGTTACTGGTTCCAAACTTCATGCGAGAATATCTATGAGAAAACCGGTCTGTGAGGTTTCAATAGACCATTATACAGGAAACGGGTAGTTTCTTGTGCATCTCCGTGTTGTGCAAGCTTATATATGGTGTTTAGTTTCCTGTGGACTACCGGAAAGTGAATAAAAGATTGCCTTGGCATCGTTATTCTATGCCAAATCAGCTGGCTCCAAGAAAGAATTGGCCTCTAACGTCTTAATTCATCCTACAGACTTGATGTTGAAGAGTCCATTCTACATCAATTCCAAATCACTTTGTCTTCCTTAGTAGCATCGAGATTGCAGGTCACAGGTCTTGAATTCAGCAGCTCATCCCACTGCAGTGATGCTGGCCAATCCCAAATTGCACCTTGAATGGTAGAGTAAATCTCAGCTTCTTTTGTTGAGCCAATAGACTGGATGGATATATGTATAAATTTATCCAACAGACCAAAAGTGTGCCACAGTCAATCCGTAATGAGATTCTCTTATCAACTTCTCAATTTATCCAAGAGCCATCTTGTAGGGGTTTATTCTTCCAAATTTCCCACCTTTGATTAAGTATATCTTGACACATTCAGACCATATATTTTGTAGCTTATTTGATTAGAAGTTCCATAAATTCCAAACTCTGTTTTATGTCCAGAACCATAAGGGTCTTTCCTGCAGCCTATATTCCTTGTGCTGCCATTAGAGAAGCAAGTGGGATGTGAACCCACCCCACTACTACATTACCACCAGTGGACAAGAGGAGAGCAATCAAGTGAATGAATAGAAGTTTTTGATTTCCATAGCTAATATAATCTTGTTCATAAGTAATTTGGGGGTTTGAATTTTCATGTGTCATCTTAGAGTTGATGTTCATACTTGCAAAAGCAGCTTCATTGCTTCCGTGGAATAGAAGTAAATTCAACTATTGTATATTCTAATTATCACCTTCCACCACCTGTTCATCTTCATTCATGTTTTGAAGCTAAAGCTTTCATTGATTACAATCATGCGCATTCTTGGACATTCAAACTTTACCTATCTATGATATGGATATCCTCTAGATGCTTGTCTTGACAGTAAAATAACAATTAACACATTATTGCTTCAAAATTCGCTAAGCATGCATGTTGTCATTTTCTATGGAGAGTTATCACCAAGCCCTTTATCTTCAATTGACATCGGCTGACTAGAGGTTGGACCCGTTCTAAGATAGAATTCATCACCTTTGTTTTCTAGGTCTACTACTATTGGTAATGCACATTAAGAATAGGCCTATCGTATTTAAGTAGTTATTGGAGAGCTCATGAAGCATTATCTCACACGATGATCATGAGCTCAGTTGGCTTAAAGAAAGGAAATAGGCAGCAGTAAAAGCAACTTTTTTTTCCCATTATTTATTGGAGATTTATCATGATGAGAATGATTCCTGATAGTATTAAGATTTCCTGCAGGGAGGGGACTTGAGGAATTGCCAAAAGTGTTCCCACTATAAGCCTCCCCGTGCACATCATTGCCGCGTTTGTAAAAGATGTGTTCTGCGCATGGTATGCTAGATTTTTTATACTAAAGAGGAAAAGGGGCAATTTTCTTGTTTTCTTTTTGTTGCATCAAATTTCCTGGATATTGAGTTGAAGCATTGCCTTTGATTGAAAGGATCACCACTGCATCTGGATAAACAATTGTGTTGGCCATGCAAATTATAAGGTTTTCTTTGCCTTCGTTGTCTATGCTGTATTTGCATGCATATATTCCGGGGTACGTGACTTTCTTCTGGGTCCAAATTATGGTTCTTGATTTTTTATTTTCTCTGATTATCATGTATGTTCATTCTGTTATTAACCATGTGGTATCCCATGGCTCTTTTTTGTGAAATGATGATATCAAACCACTTCCTGGGACATTGATTCAATAGAAATTTTTTTAAATGTTAATTGTTGGTTTGAATGAATTTCTTAGGTCTTGCTTGTTGGCAGCTGTGTCAATCCTCAAAAGGATGATCAACTAAGTGGGAGTTCTTCCAGAACTGTATATGTAATGCATATAAAATTTTGTGTTTGATTTAATTTCAGTCTGACTTATGAGCCATTTTACCAATCATTACTTATCTGCAGGTTATGTCAGGGCTCTTGTTAGTGCCTTTGTGCACAGCTCTAAGCATTCTTTTAGGTTGGCATATTTACCTTATATTGCGTAACAAGACCCATATTGAGGTACCAAAAGTGCAGAATAGATCAATCATTACTTACAGTTTCTCCCTTGTAAATTGTGTCATGTTGAATCCAAATGAAGCTTCCAGTGATGCTCTTTTTCCTTTATCAATAGCATCATGAAGGAGTGAGAGCAATGTGGCTGGCTGAGAAAGGAGGAGAGATCTACATGCATCCATACGATCTTAGTGTGTATGAGAACTTGACCACGGTAAAAGCAACATATTCTTTGTCTGGTTTCAAGGCAATGCATAGTGGTGGCCTGTTACTTGACTTTGGGTTCAAAAGTTCATACTCATAGTACATATGTTTATGTAGTATTGTGACTTGTTACCTTCGGACACATGAACTACTCTACAGGACACATGCATTAGGTAAAAATAGTTAGCACTATGTAGGTAACTTCAAGAAATGTCTATAGTGAGATTTGAACTCGAAACTTTATACAAGTTGTCATAAGTGCATTTTAAGCTTTAACCACTAAACCAACACCTTGCTTCTCCAACCAAAAAAAAAAAAAAAAAGAAGCTGCATTACACCGATTTTGTCTACCACATCAAAACAGCATTTGAAGCATTGGTGTTCCTAACTCTCTTCTTTAATGATAATTTTCTCGTGATTTTCTCAGGTGCTTGGTCCTAATATTTTGTGCTGGTTATGCCCTACATCAAGACACATTGGTTCTGGCATTCAATTTCGTACTTCCTATGATAAGTTGGCCAGTGCATCGAAATCATAGCAACTCTCTTGCTCATATGATCGTCACCCTGACTCACATTCTAACTTGGAGAGGAGTAGCGACCGCTTGCATTACGGAGAAGTGTCTTTTGTGGTTGCAGATTGTTCTACTTTAACTGCTGCCCTGCGTTGATAGCATCTTCTGTTTGATAGGTATTAGGCAATTTAGAGATGATGTTTTTGTATCTTTGTTGCTTTTATGTCCTTTTACACGAATGTGAATTATTAGCTGATAGAGAGTTGACACTTGTACAGAATAGAGGGGTCAGTCGTAGTTACCCACCAAAATTGATTGTGCTGGGGATTTTGCAAAATGTATTATTGATCTAGAGGGAAAAATCCAACGATATCGATGCTAGAATTATAAAAAATTTTTTGAAGTTGAGTGAGATCTTCATTCTGTTTATGGTTGTGCTGCATTTCCTTTTTCTCACAGCTACCAATTTTTTTAAAGCCTTTAATAGCTTAGACAATTGGGCATTCTTTTTCGCGTGATTACGTGGAGGGCAGATTCGAACTTGTACCAGGACAATCGTTCATACCAGGTTATAAATTATAGTAAATGGTTTAGTTTTCTATTCATAGACATCAAGAATCTGATTTTTCGTGCTAAGGTTGTAGAGATAGAATGTTCCATAGCATAAGCATAGGCCTGAAATATAATGGAATGGACTCTAATTCAGAAAATATAAAAGAATTAATTTACAAGCGTTGTCTCATTCCTTGGAAGTGCTTGTTTATTATATGGAGAAGTATTGTTAGTACCAAAGGGTGGTCCGAGGTGCTGTAGCCGATGTACTATGGTCCACTTGCTCTTATCCAAGTAGATGTCGAAATAATTATATAAATTTTATATGTTTTCTTAATTTTTGATATAAAGTTAAAACTATTAAATTCTTTATTGAATCGAACATTTACTTATCAAATTTACTAGTGTATCTTTGACTGTTGAATTTGGACCTTTTGTCCCATGTGCATTTGTCATGTAATCTTTTTATAAGATCACAAAGTGGATTTAGTAAGTAGAAATTTGGTTGGATATTATATTTAGTAACTTCAAACCTTAAATATAAAATTTAACACAATAATCTAACACACTAAAAATTTGCTCCAATATGATATTTGAAAACTTTAAATTTTAGATATAAAATTGAAAGAAAAAAAAATCATTTTAAGTTAGGTAGTGCTTATGACATTATCCTTTAACTATGATAGAACGTTCACCCATGTAATGTTCTTGAAACTAGAGGTGTACAAGCGGGTTAAATGAGTCGATTCAGTTCGGCCTAGCTTACTTTGACCTGCGGGTTAAACGGGTCGGATTTATTTAATCCGTTTTTAAATAGATAAAAAAATATTGGTTTTAACTCACTTAAAGGTATAAATTTATTAAATAAACTAACCTAAATCGATTCATTTTAGCCTACGAGTTAGACAGGTTAGGCTAATTTGACTCGCTTTTAAATGGATAAAAAAGTCTTAACCTTAACTCGTTTTAAAAATGGGTTAAACGGGTCGACCTACGGACCAAAACTTACTTGCACGTCTCTACTTGGAACTATGTTTTGTTGTATATATCTTGATACGATGAGAAAATATTATACAAAGCATAGAGGGGGAACTTGGGGATTGAGGATGTGTAAGGATAGTAGCTTATTGGTGTAATGAAAGGGAGCATAGGGCAAAGCAAGGAATGTAATGAAAGATGGCAATAATTAAATTAAAGAAAAAGGAATTAAGATAAAGAAAATTAAAATAAAAAAAGAAAGAAAAAGGAATGATATTTCATGAATAGAATGTATACTCTGATATACTAAGTAGAGATAATATAAATTTTGCAATTTTATTATATATAAATCTTCGAATCTCTTTTTTTCTTTCATTTCAATCATCACCAATTGATTGCAATGCACTAACAATAGTGCTCTTTTATAAATTTGGTGAATGTGAAGAGATCGTAATAATTGAGATATTGGTTTATTCATAATTTTTTTTAATAAGCAGTTTTATTTTATGTATAAGTTTTTCGTATTCTTTTTATTGTTATCCCTTATATGAATTTTTTGACGTCTTATTCATATTTATTTATAAGATCAGTTTAATCATTTATCTCTTCCTTCATTTTGTATCTATTAAATTTAAACCATTAAAATAATTATGTTTTCAATCATTCAAATTTAATTGATGTAAAATATATAGTGAGATGGAAGGCTCGATTGGTTTGGTAAAAAATAAGGACTTAACCATAGAAGCTCTCCCTTGATATGAGATTGTGTCATTACTTCTATGAGAACCTTTCATACTTGTGAGTTTGTTTAGTTTTGTTTATATAGGAGAAATCTTTTCATTACCTGTGTGTGATGGTTTGTGTTTTGAAGGTATGTATCGATTTATTTGATCGGGTTTTTACACAACCAACAACACCACCACCACCACCCCCCCTTCATTTATGAGTGTTCTTATATGGATTCTTTTAGTAATTGTTTTATTTTCTAAATAAATGAAATTCATCTATTCTACCCAATTTATATATATTTTAAAGGGAAAGTTTTTTTTTAACTAGCTATAACTAATAATTTGATATTTTTAGTTTTAATCATTAAATATATTCATATGATAGTTACTAAAAGAAATCAAACACATCGCACAAAATTCTAAATCGCCACCTCTAACTATATAGTTACCTTTTTCTATCATATTTACTTCTACGTTGTTATTCTTTTGTTTATCATTATTTTAATTATCCAATATTATTATTATTTTAAAATTCATTATATTTTTTATTAACCAATATTTGTAATGACCTTTTTTAGAAAAATTTATTATAATTTTGATTTTACTAATATATATTATCGGTATCTTTTTATGTTTTTCAGTCCAAAAATTTCTTATATTTTTTGCACAAAACAATGCAAGTGCGTCGCCTGTTAAAATATATATATATGAATAAAAGCAATAATATTATGAATAATAGAAAAGATAATAATTTTAGTAGTTTAATAGTATAAATTTTGAATTTTTAATGAGATTGAGTAACTTCAATTCTCACCTTTCTGGAAATTGTAATATAGTAGAGAAATGATATGGGAAGAAAAGGGATAGGAGACAAAGTCAGGAGACCTATAATGGCTTGATAAATCCAGTTTTTTTTTTTTCCCTCTTATCAAGAAAGCCTTTAACTATTATCACTCGGCAATTTTCTTTAGGTCATTAATTTTAATATACCTTTAATTTGATGTGAATATATAAATTTGTAGAAGCATGATAATAGCATTTATACGGCTAGTATAGGGTTTTCTTAATACAACAATGGGTTTTTCCGAAGAGAAAAAGGGATAACATAAAGTAGGACCATACCGTGTGGCCTCACAGGTAAGGTACGTCAATACCATGCCCATTAAGGCATCCACGTGTCACCAGGTCACGTGGACGAGGACAAGACATGGCCCATCCTCGTATTTCACCTACGCGCTCCACTTAAACTTAACACACCACGCTCGTTTTCCACGTGGACATTGCAGTGAATAAAGAGAGTTATGTAGAAGAGTATCACCAACGGAAAGTTTAAGTAAACGATCCAGTTCCGTATTCAAATAACCGATCAATATTCTAAGAAGAGATTAAAATAAGAAATAATCATTATAATATTATTAGTTTGATTGATGTGATTGTAAGTGATACATAGCATTTATATAGAGCACGCATGATGTCTACATGGCGCTTGCATGTGTGTTAACTCTATTCGAATCATGGGATCCGACGACGATTGCATATACAACACATGTGCCCATGTAAGCATCATATGTTATTTAACAATCACCTTGAACAAAACAGATAGTATTATAATAATAATAATTTATTTTAATTTTTTCTTAAAATGTTAATAATTTATTTAAATATTTTAAAACTGCTCTTATTTGAACTTATGTTTAAAAGGTTAATATTTTATTATGTAATCCTCCTATATAAAGTAGAATAGGATAAAATTTGAAAAGGTAGATGGAAAAAGGGTATTAAAACATGATTTGTGTTTTTTTTTTTTTTTCATTCTTGTAATTTACAAACATATATGTCATTTTTTATGAATATATACTTTAATTTATATTATTCTCGGTAAAACAATCGATGGTCAAGAATCTTATCGGTGACTTCCCAGTAAAACCTTAAGTTACATATTGTTTACTTGGAAACACTAGATCAATAGGATAATGCATTTCTTTCTCTCCAAACCTAAGTTAAGAAGTTCCAAATCGTTAAGGAAAAAAAAGTGTGCAGTTTTATTTGGTCTTGAATTAATGTATAAGGCATATTTAATTTAGGATTTATGAAAGGTGACATGTGAACGATACATGTCATTTTTAATGGAAGATTGATAGTTATTAAATAGATAACATACATATTCATCATTATAAAAAAAAAAAAAAGAAAAAAGATTTCCTAATAGGGTGGATTAGATCTTATTTTTACCTTTTAAAGTTATATGATTAAAACTATAGATAAATTGAGTCAAGATGATACAATATTAAGTTTTAGCTCAACTTAAATTTCAAAGATCGAACTTAACTCAAAATAATACCTAACAAACTTGAGTTTGACTTGATTGTGCTCATTTAAACCCAATTTCTTTAAAAACAAAATTTCTTTCTAATTATAAAAATGTTAATTTTCCAAAATCAATTTGAACCTGACTAATATTAATAATGATTTGAGTTTAATTAGACTTGCGAAGTAGTTAAGTTAAGTATTATAAAGTTAGAGTTCAACTTGATTAATTATTTGAGTAGTTTAAGCTTGATTTGATTTTTCTTAAGCCTTTTAAATTAAGTAAATAGAAAGCCCTAACTTGAATAGTTGATGAATAATTTAGTTTATTTATATACCAATATTGATGAAAGGAAAAAAAAAATCAAAAGCTCGAAGAAAATGGTGATATAACCATAATTCTTGAATATCATGCACTATGAAATAACACAGAGATCATAATACCTATTTAACACACCTATATAGAATTGTGTATCGATTCAACCTGATTTAGAACCAGCTTTGAACCATTGATTCACAAATTGGTAAGGGAGTGAATTGTGCTCGGCTCTTAAAGAGGCGACCTAGGTCGGTTCACTTGAACCGGAGGTTCAAGAGATGATTCAATGACTCTTAAATTGTGGGTTTTTTTTTTCTTGAATTTTTCTTAATTATTATAAATAATTTGTTAACTATTTGTCTCTTTTTTTATTTAACTAAATCCAAAACTTTATATTGTTGCTTATGAATGGAAAATTTTTATTTTCGATTCAATTTTTTCTAATCCTGAAATAATTCATTTAAACTATGTGAGCATAAATGCATGATGTTACGTTGTATATATATATATATATATATTGAATATTATACAGTATATTACATATAGTATAATAAAGAGTATATATGGATATTATAGTATATATATAGTGTATTAATTATTATATATTATATATACTATATAGTTGTTTGCATCATATATATATATATATAATACATATAACATATTATATATTATTAGCAGATAACGCACTCGCATTGTATGTGCATAAATTGAATAAAATTATGCAATATAATTAAATATATTATAATTTTGATAAAAAATAATAATAAATGAGGAAGAGAGAGAAATGAGGATAATGGGGGGAGGAGTAAGAAGTAATGGGAATATTGAAGGAGAGAGAGAGAGAGTTATATTTTTTTAAAATCTCTAAATTAATCTATATTTATATTCAAATGTATTAAAGAAAATTTTTATCAATAATGAAAAATTTATTTAAAAAGTTAAATAAGTAAAAATAATCAAAATATTATTTTAACGGTTACTTAAAACTCTAAACGTTTTAATAATATAGATATATAGTGTGTTTGTATTATATATAGTATATTATATATATTTTTTTAATTTTCAGGAATGATCTCTCTTTAAATCTTTAAGATAAATCATTAATTCAAAAGACAATTCAACTTATCGGTCTAATAAGGTGCCATAATCGAACGGTTTAAACCTTTAAGGTTGATATCGGCTCACAATTTGAAGCCGAACCTCAGCCCTCATATAGATTTACACCCAAAAGGCCAAATGAGTAGGCAGTAACAATCGCAAATAAAAATAAAAAAAAATAAAAAAAAAAACAAACAAACAAAGGGAAAAGAAAAAAAAAGCGACACCGAGTGAGATTTATTCTTGGATATGCTCTTTCCACTGTACTCAGGACTCTGCTGTGTCCTCCTACTTTGTTTCATCATCGTACTAAATTTTCGTCTTCTCGGGATTCACTGTATCTTGCAATTCCATGGATGAAGATGAGAATCACAAAACCCCGTATCGGATAAGCAGGTTTCTTGCTATTTTTTTCTTTTTTAATTTTTTTTTTTTGTCTTTAATTTCCTACTATTGCTGCTTTTAACGATACAGTTAATCGCAACAATCTTAAACGAATGAATGCCGGGTTAAAATTTCCATCTATAAACGGTATAAAATTATCTTCATTTCCTGGCTTACGTATTTGCTTCTTATTGATGGAAATCACCATGTTGCTTAATGGTGTGAAAAAACAAACAAGAATGGGTGGTTTCGTGGTTTTATTGTGTGGATTTGGGAGTGCTTGTTTTGCAGAACAGTTAAGTAGATTTCGTGTTGCCACAGATTAATGCGATGGTTAGTGCAGATAAAGCTTTATTTCGATATATTAGCAGATCTGACCTCTCTATATTATTACAGAGTGCATACATACATATACATATGTATATATTAGATAGGGGCAGTTATGGGTCTTGAGCTTGAACTCGTATTGACTCCATGTACGCACTTGTATGTTTGAAGAATGACAATGAAATTCTGAAAAGACGGTTATGCTCTATAGCTCCTTAGATTTGGTGTTGTTATTGACTTGTAATTGATTGATTTCTGATTACCGGATTCGATTTGCTTCTATTTATTAACATGTTTTAAAGATGCTATAAAATTTATAGTATTTTTACTAATGTGAGTCTGAGACACGGGTGACGGGTTCCTATGGCTAACCCGCAACCCATGTGAGGGAGTGGACGAGTCATATGACTGTCTGAACCACCAGGATTACGGTGCAAGGATGGTGATTGTTCGTTCAAGAAGGGGAGGGGCACAGCTATAGCAGATCCGCACCCACGCTGCTGCTCGATTACCTTACACCTAGTGTTTCAATCCTGCTAATTCTTACTCTCTACTAATGTCGTATGATTTATCTTGTTTTCACTTCCAGCTTTCTTAATTCCACAAGGCTCAATGACAACCTTATCGATTCGAGCAAGAAAAGGAAACTGCAGTCAGAGGTTCTAGGTCTGCCTATATCAAAGCATAAATGTTCATTTCAAGGTTCCACGCCTTCTGCTTCATTCGATAAGGATCTGCGAACAGAGAATTCCGGTGTTTTCCTGCTCGGGGGGAAATCAGAGGCTGGGGACACCTATCGTAGCTCTTCTGAGGGAGAGTCGATCGAAGATAGCAATAGTTTTGCTGGATATTATGATAGTACTACGTCGGTGCCTAGCAAAGCTAAGGTTGAACACGAACATGATAGCATTTACAGCGGGCCTTCTTCGTTATCTGTTAGTTGGGGCAGCAACAGTTCTCCGAATTCTTCTGATAATACAACAACTTCCAGTGGAGTAGTTGAGAAAGAGAATGAAATCATGGAGATTTATCCATCCCATGGTGATGAACACCTACGACTTCATCAGATAATCGAGGAGCACCTACTTTATTACGGGAATAATTTCGATCACCCGAACATGGAATTCGGAAATGATTGCATGGATCAATCTGGTGATAAAGAAACTGAAGAAATTCTCTACTCGAATGAGATGAATCCAAGTAATTACACCCTTTCGTCAGGGAGATGGGGCATTGACCGAGGTAACCATCTGTTCTTTAATATTTATTCTTGATGGTGTGAAAAGCAGATCTTGTAGGCAAAGCTTTTATACTAGATAAGTGTGTGTTAACAGAAGTCTTGTGATTATTTAATCTAGTAGAGTAGGATGATTTAGATTTCTAAATACGAGATGTATTAATCGATTGGGATTGGGGGGAAGTGCGGCTTTCTGAAACTTTGTTAGTTGCTTCTGAATTCTGAGCTATTTTTCATTGTAGATGCTCAACAGGAGAAGAGAAAACCAACAATTGATCAAGAATTTGAGCAGTACTTCTCCATGCTCATGCTGTAACCTGTTAGCCAATGCTTCCTTTGGTTTGATTACGAATTGTACATATGGTTTCACGATTCGCGGTGACATAAACCAGTTTCATCAAATGCCATTATGCTCTGTTTTGTAGCGCCTTTGCAGCTCGTATATGCCTCGATGGGTTAAGTATGTTTTATATATATATAGATAGATAAAAGTCCACATTGTGAAGATACAACCCAAATTATAACCATTGGAAAACTGGATTACAGATCCTATCTTCACTAACTGGACTTGCCATTCTATTTCGAAATTAATCGCGAGGTCAACAATCTCATCCAGTTACCCATAAGAACCACATCAATGCAAAGAGCAACCTGGGCTAGGATCCCATGCCATGCTAAGTGTATCAGCAGACGTTTAAGTGCATTTGAGATTGTAACAGGGTATTGCACTTGCAAGGAACTCGCGTGCTGTGCATTAGACTTCATACCGGGTAATATGTGCAGGTATTTTCCTTTTAAAACGAAGGTTTGAAAGTGAAAAAAACATATGATATTTGTAAGTAGGATTAAGACAGCAAACACCATTCCACTCACATAAGATGTGCTTAATACAATCTCCCGTTTTCAACTCTATGTCTCGACAAGTCTTGACAACCCCGAGTGCAACAACATCAATAGCAACATATTGATGTGCAGTAAAAGGATTAATCCTGTCCTGCACATATAGTAACCTACAATGAAAGTTAAAAAAGAGGAAAGAAAAAAAATCGCAAGTTTCACAGGATCTGTAGGCAAATGAAGTGTACTGTGCACAAGAAGCAAAGCCACAGCACATGACTGGTCCCCTCCAGTTTAAGTTTCAGGGGCTGGAGCTGGTGCTGCAGGCGGCTTCAAAAGTGGTTGCAGAGCCTTGACAACAATGCTCATATTTGGACGGAATTCAGCTTCATATTGCACACATAGTGCTGCAACAGCTGCCAACTGGATCAAACCAAAGCACAATATTTCAGCCACCTTATCCAATTGCACGCAGCATGTAAAAGTTCCATATATGCATACTGATGAAGGTGCAAGAAGATACCTTGGCTATTCCTTTTGGGGGATAATCCTTCAGCTTTGGATCAACGCATTGTTTTACTTTGTCTTCACTCAATCTTGGAGTCGCCTACAAAAAAAGATCACATTTTTTCTCAAGATAACAAGGGACTCCTAGGATAAAAAGATGATGATAAGAAAAATTGTACTGCCAAGGCAGACACAAAACTCACCCAGGTTACAAGACTCTGCTGTCCACGAGGCATGGTATGATCAACGGGCTTTCTCCCAGTTAAAAGTTCTAAAAGAACGACTCCAAAACTGTAGACATCACTCTTCTGCGTCAATTGACCAGTCATTGCATACCTGCAATTTTATTTCATATTGGTAAATCAGTTGAAAGACGAGAAACCAAGAAAACATTCAGGGAAAAGAGACGCACGTAGTATAGATAGTCCACCACAGCTACACCCTAAGCTCTATCACCATGTTACACAACAATATAAATTAAAACTTTCAGCAAATATCAATTTCTTCTGAAAACAAGATAAGTCAAGAAAAATCAAGAACCACCAAACAGTTTAGGCTCTACCACAATGTCGAGCAACAGTCTAAGCCAAAAATTTCAAGTCCAATCACTTTCCTTTTACAAAGCGAGAAAAAATTAAGAACAAGAAGTAGATAATTGTTCAACGCACTCAAGATGAATTATGCATACGGTCAAGAGTACCTACCAATCAAAATTGTCTAAAAGATTATGCTCAGTGAAAAGGAACAAACAACAGTATGGCAAAAACATAGTTTGGACAACCAATGTATACAATATCATGATAATCAACAAACAGAACTCTGAGTACAGACGCTTGCCATAATGTGGAAAACAGATATATCAACACCAATTGCAGAATTGGAACTTGGAAGTGATAATGCAAGAACCACCCTTTGACCTTTGAGGATGAAATTGTTCAAGGACAAACAATATTAGAAAGCTAATAATAACTATATTTCAGTCAACAGAATATGGCATGTCTTAGAAAATCCTATACGTAAATTTGACAGCTTAAAAGAAATGGGGCATTACTCTGGGGCATGATAACCAAAAGTTCCCAAAACTCTAGTGGAATGCAAGCGAGCAGCCATATCTGGAGCCTGGTTTGATAGGTTGAAATCTGCAATTTTCGCTTTGAAATCTTCAAACAGGAGAACATTGCTAGATCTTATATCCCTATGAATAATAGAGGGCTGAACCTTCTCATGCAAATATTCTAATCCTCTCGCTGCATCAACAGCAATTCTAACTCGCTGCATCCAGTCAAGTGTAGGACCTGGTTGTGCACCTTGAACTCCTTTTCTACCTATAATTACAAGCAAAGAAAATTAGCAACTTTCAATTGTAAATACGTCTCATATCAGTTAAAAATCAAAGCTAAAACAAAGACATACCATGTAGCACATCATGTAAAGATCCCATTGTAGCAAACTCATAAGCGAGTACTCGTAGATTCCCTTCCACACAATAACCTTGCAATTCAACGAAGTTTTCATGCTTCAACCTTGAAACTCTGGAAACCTGAAGAGGAAAGGTTAAAATATAAAAATACTTGATGGCCAAAACAGAAACTGCTTTATCATCAAACTAAATGGGGCAGAAATGAAATCTTAAATCCAAGTACCAGGTGCATGCATGTTCTGGGAGATACAAACCTGAGTCAAGAACTCCACATCTGTATCAGGTTCAGAAGTGACATCAAGTTTTTTGACTGCCACAGCTTTTCCACTATTTAAACTGGCAAAATATACTCTGCCATAAGATCCTTCCCCAATCAATGCCTTTGATCCAAAGTTATCTGTCTCCTCTTTCAACTGATCCAAAGACAAAGTAGGCACTTCTATAGGTGGAGGTGCCTTTTGCACTTCATTTTTCACAGGAGCTGTTGTCTTTGAGGTTTTTTGGTATCCTGCAGAGGTAAAACCAAGTATTGTTGAAATTGTGCAAAGCCAACTGCACTAATAGACTGCTAAAATTGGCATGCTTGAGCCTAGGCTGAGACCAGTGGAAAAGCATAATGTCTCAATGCATTTGATCGGCGTTAAAATTTGGAAAGAAGATTCAACTGGTCCGAATAGATAAACCAATCTTCCTTGCAGAGAGAATCTAAAGAGAGAAGGAAATCCCATGAACCTGGTCACCTTCTGGCTTCCATAGTGAGTTTTAGTTTAATCTTCAATGAACCAAAGATAGAGCTAGTATTCAGAATTCCTATTTCCTACAGATTTCCAGTGAAAGGAAGTGATGAATGAAAGGATCCTGTTTGACTTTTTTCTATTCAAGAACTAGCGTTTAGATTCACATGTAAAAAATATAAGACCCATATGAAACATGGAAATATTGACAGGCTTATCTGATGCCACACAGTACTAATAATTTATTAGTCTCAGATAATGCCAATACTCATGAAGCTACAGAAGATGAAACTGTAAGCAAATCTAAGCAAGAAGTTGGAAGTATGAGTACCCTATAATTTAGCAACATCCAACATCAGGAATTGAGGTTGGATATACCCAAAAAAACTGAATTAAATTGATTAAGACTCATTTTCTCACCCAATAATCCGTGATCAAAAGCAATATGAATGGAATAAGAAGAAAAAGTATATCTATGCCATCAGTTTCATGTGCAGGTTCACTAACCTTTCTTATACATATTATACCGACACATCTTGGCAAGCAGAAAATTCATGTTTTAGATGGATCATAGACATAAAGAGCCTTTCGTGTCAAAACATTAAATAAAATCTTGGATTTCCATCAATTTGTCAAGGCAACAGATGTCTAATCATAAGGACATTAGTCAAAAAGTGCATACGTTCTGCCTGATTTGATGGGCTTTTCATGGGTTCATCCACATGTGAAGAATAGGGCTCTTCTACTTGACAAGTACAACAGAGCCACTTGCGCATCTTGCTGCTCTTCCTTAAATACAGATCGTCTTTAGCACTTCGGTCTTCCAATCGCATAAAATGATTGGGAGAAGGAGCATGCACCTGCAGCCACAACAAATCTTTAAAACATCCCATAATGAAAACATACAGATCCTTTTCAAATACAATCAATTCCACTATCACTAATAACACTTCCAAACAAAGAAAACCTCCTAATAAACCAAATCTACTGTGAAAAAAAACTCGCAGATCATATGTACCTAGGTAAAATATTGTCTATGGGGCAACTAAAGTATATACACCAAATAACTAAATATAAATAAAAAGAAAGAAAAGCAGACCAGATAAGTCTAGATAACAACCTTAGAAACATGGGGCATTTTACATTTCCATCCTAGTTCATAAAAGCCAAGATGCCTAGTCAACCCATGAAATTTCATACTCTCTTGTTCATTACCACCATCAATTATAAAAATATAAAAATTGAACAAATTTTATAACAATATACCATTTGCTGAAGATCTTTTTATTTTTTATTTTTTTATCATAATTTTAAAAGAATCATTCCATATTCTACTAAAAGCTGCTCCTAATCATCAAAGTGTGATGATAAAACCCCAATTGCACTATAAAGATATCAAGCTCCAATCTTGTCATATTAATAGTCCCATCATCACACTGAGAATTCTCAAGATGCAAGCAAAGGCAATACATTTCATATCACCTAAAATACATCAAAACAATACAATCCAACCAGAGCCATTGCCAAAAACCCAAATTCGGTTGGCCGACAAGATAAACCACGAATCATTAAAAAGATCAATCTTGGAATCAATTATGATCTATCAATTTCAATTTACATAAAAAGAAACGGATTGTAAAAGTGCATAGATAAGAGGGTAACAACACAATGCTACTCACTCCAAAACCGCGGCGACAATAATATTCACGATCCATGACGAATACCCGACAAGAGAAATCAAATTAAATATAAAAAGATATATATATATATATATAAATCACAAATTGGGAAAGAATCAAGGAATTAAATGACAAAACCCTAAGACAGAGAGAGATGGAAAAAGGAAAGTTGGAAAAGAAAAATAAAATGGGAAAAAAGAAAGTTGAATAGAAACAAGAGAGAGATTGAAAATGGGGTTGGTCCTAAATCAAGGCAAAAGCACAACGAAGCAAAGAAACTGAAAACGAAACAATAAAAATTCGATGAGGAGAAAGGTAAGGTAAGGAAGGAAGGAAGCAACGAACGAACAAACTACCTGTCGCGTCCTGCTGTCCTTCTCGCAAGCGATAGCGATATACTCTCTCCCTCTCTCTCTCTCTGTCTCCCTAGACTTGTTCGTGTTTGTGAGTATGTGTGAATGAATGGAGTGGGGGGCGATTAGAAGATGCTTGTCAGTGTATTTGGTTAATGTGGTATTCGTACGTACAAAGTGTTGGTAAATGACAGGTGGGATTTGCGGAGGAGGAGAGAGAGATGATTTGGTATTAATTATTATGAATTAAATTAAAGAATGAGTGTACCTCACAACATCCAAGCTTTTCTCACGTGTTTAATTTGCTGAAATAATTTCTTATAAAGTTTTTATTTTTTTAATATTTATTATATTGTATCACTTAAAAATTATCATTTAGTATGAATTTAGTAAATTATCTTAAGTTATAATAAATCATCTTCATTAAAAGTAAAATAAATTATCAATAATCTCATAAAAACTATTAATCATAAAAAAACTAATCGATTGTTAGATAATTAAACATTTTTTCTTAAAAAACAAGGAAACTATTATAATGTGAAGCAAAGCTTATAAACGATCAATTGCCTCATGTCATATAATTAGATTGCTAAAGGTTTTGAATATACCTAGATCTAAATTTGACCTAAACTCCCCCAATGTTATGTTTATGGTAAATAAATTATTAAGCAACGAAGAATAAGAAATTTAAAGAATAAGTTTAGGGAGAACACAAATAATTAGACTCATGATCAATAAATATTTATGGATGTCAAATGAAACAAAGGATATGAATTAAACTTAATTGGATATGAGTCACTAAGAGAAGCTTGAATTACACTTAACTAATTTTATATATTTTATAAATATGGCTATAAATGAAATTAGTAAAGTAGAACTTTTGAAGGCTCGAGCTAATCTTAGACTTAGTTTGTTTATCTGCTCATTTAGAAATTATCAAACTCTATCCAAACTAGGTTTTTATTAAGCTTGAAAATTATAAACTTAAGTTAGAATTCATTAGAGAATTTTTAGCCTAGCTTGGCTCGTTTATATAAACCAATCTAAACAAGCTCAAACTTAAACTCGAGTTTGAATTACAGTTCAAAATTAATTCTAAATTTCATATTTGTCTTTTTAATAATTTTTAATTATATTATTTTTATTCTTATATTCTTATACTATATTTATTTTCATTTAATATAATATATTGATTTGCAAGCTTATTCACAAGCCTATTTATAAGTATGTTCGAAAGTTGACTCTTTAACAATACAAACAGCTTGCTTGCGAGTTGACTCATGAGTCCAAACATAAGTTTAAGCTCTACTTGTTTATATAAATAAGTTTTATTTGGGCTCAAATTTAGTTTCTTTATGAATTTTCATCGAGTAGCTTGTGAGTAACTCGACCCATTTATAGTCCTAATTATAAATAGATTAAACGGTTTGCTCATAGATTTTAAAAGAGAAGAACCTAATCAAAGAAATCGTATTAATGATCGAAAATGTTATTTTCCATTGAGTTACATGAGATTATTTATAAGCCAACCCTAATACTAATTTTGGAAAGCTAAAATACAAAAAAAGAAAGTAAATTAGAAAATAGAATGAATGAAACAATGGAAAGGGAATATGTTATTTCCTAAAATATCGAGATATGCATTTTTATGTAAATTTTCAAAACTTTTATCTTTAACTAGAAACTATGACCTCATCTAATTGTAAAATAGAACTTCGAACAAAATCTATTACTAAAGTCATTTTGTCAAAAGTTGCTAACTCAAAATCAACTTCTTTAGAAGCCAATATAAGTAAATTTTTTTTCAAAATTCATGTGATGAATCATGAATGGATTATAATCTTGGTCTCTTCTAAATTCAAAGAAGCTCCCGACATTCTTTGAATCTAGTTATTCAACTCTTTTATTCAAGACTTAATCGATAAACCAATACAGTTACGATTTTAAGACTATTTCCGATCTTTAGCTTGCTAGTATTCCATCTAATTTTAATTCCCATCAAGTGCATACAACATTTATAGGTTTGTTTTGAAAACAATTACTTAAATATACTACGGTAATTGGACCACTAAAATCCAAGTTAATTTCCACCTTCTTAAAGACTAGTTTTATTACATAACCTTAAACCGCATGATAGGCCTCATAATTATGTTAAAAGATTATCAATTCTACTAATTTTCTTAGCTCCCATCACCTTTCTTGAAATATAGCATATAATAAATCCTTCAATATTTAATTTAATCTAATCCATTAAGATTGTTGAGATTTAATGACATGAATATTAGTCTTTTAACTTAATATATTAAGTTCAAATTCCCTCCCTCAGGCTGTAATGTAACTTGGGAGGTGTGTAGTGGAGGGGAAGGAAAAAAGAAAAAAGAAAAAAGAAAAACCAACCCTCGGTGGATTCCATGAGATTGGCCATGTATTGTAAAGAGTTGCTTTTTCCTTCCGTAGAAAGGGCAAAACTCGTTTGCTTGTACCCTTATCAATTGGACAATGGTTTAGTCTTTTGCTTAGCCTATTAAATAGTATGTTATCCTAATCAATCCATATAGTCCATAATATGAAGTAGAAAAAAAATTAGCCTAAAGCGGTATTTTACTAGATAGTTCAGATTCCCTCACGTAGCAGATATTTTTAATCTCACTTCAGTAAATTGGCATCTACAAATATAATATCTAAAACGCTATAGATAGTAAATTAACGTTAACTTAGCCCAAGCAACATCAACGCATAAGTAATATCTAAATGCATATTCTATTTTGCATTATAGTTTATTGATATTAATACTAGTCTATCAAAGAGATAGATTAGATTTAAATCTGGCAAGGAAAAAAAAGAAAGAAAGAAAGAAAAACAGGCATACCCAACATCTTCATTTACGTCCTCGCATCTTACACAAGCAGAATTATACATATAGATTTTTCTTAAATAATTTGTAGTATGTGGTCAGTTTTTAAAAGTTCTCAAAATAAATAATTTAATCTTTGAAATTAATCAAGATGCCTAAAGCCAAATCCCATCTTTGTTGACTTCGATTTTTTTATTTTTTTTTTTTAATTTCTAGCTAAATATACGCATCGTGTAAGAGAATTTTTTCCTTATTTGTTTTAAAGTAACAAATGGAGTCCTTCCTGGATAGTCTATGATAATAAGGACCATGTCTAAACTAAATTGCAAAAGGATGAACCGATGCCCACCACGATTAAGTAAAGATTTTGAGCATTTAGCAACCGGACCACAGAGAAAGCGTTGGTTCTACATACACGTGCAAGTCGAAACTATTCTCTCACAAGGACCCAAAATGGGAAAGGATCGGCTATTATTGCAGAAGGACCCAAAAAGGGATCTTTACCCGAAAAATGGTTCAAGAAACCCCGTTGAAGATGGTCTTACAAAGATGATGGGTACTTTGTTTTTCATAACAACCGTCTCATGAATTTTCTTGTACCAGAGCAAAGCTATAGCTTTTTTGGCCGAAAGGTTTTCATGATAGATCAACGCTGTTAAATGCCTTAGCAGGTAAGTTATATGTCAGAAAATCACGAGAGAGAAAAGACAGAGCTTTCAATTGATTGTTACTTTCAAACCCAACAGCGAGTTGCCATCTGCCATCTTTTCTAATAAAGTTTTTCACATGTTTTGCGTAGGAATCAAACCATGGACATAAACAACATAGGGAGAACTAAGTCTTAAAATGGAAATTCTATGATGGGACCATGAGAAACAAGATTGGCCCCATATAGAGATAGGATTGAGCCACATTTAGCAAAAACTGGCGCATAAAGATTTTTATGATAAATCATTTAGCACCATCAAGATAGGAGGAAAGAACAAGCAGAAGACAGCCAATGCTTCTGATTAAGAGTAATGAAGGAAACCTAGAAATATAACGAAAAATAAGGAGTACGATGCACAAATCACGTCATGGGAGATCAATGGCCATGCATAGGTATTCTCCACTGTGGGATCCCAGGATACCCATATAATAACAGAACAATCTGAATCTTACGAGGATGATGATACTCCTCGGTAAATGTACATCATATAAGTACAGTAACCCATATTAGATTTGTAAACATTGATGAAAGCTGAGTTTCTGGTAATGTAGTTTTATAAGAAAGAGGAAAGAAATCTCCTACAAGTTGAACAAGCACAAGTAGACTCCAATAAGGTTCCAATACCAGGGAGCATCAGCATTATGCTATGAACATCGCAAAATTACATGCTAAGACCTGCATATAAGCTTCTCACTATGATTGAGCAAAAAGTGAAAAAACTAGAAATTGAAGAGCTGAAAACATCCTTTTACAAAGCCATGGAATTCAGGAGGCTGCTATTTGTCATGTGACAAGGATCTTAAGAATCAAATCAAACCTTTGCTTGTGTCCATGTTTTCACAAGAGACAAAGCTGTTCATGTGAGGTAGGAATGGGGAAGCCAAAGATATTTCCTTGTTGGCTTCAATTTTTCTTATAACTTTCAATCTGGAATTGTATTCGTAGAATGAGCAGTCTGTTTTTCTCCCAAATATAATGCTTCCATCTTTCAAACTGAGATAAGGAAAAATATTCTCTATGCATCCTTCAGTGATTCGATACAGTTTTATCCACTCCTCTCCACCAAGACCTTTCAATATCCATACATCAATCTCGTTCATTTCCTCATGTGTAACATAGCCAAGGTGTGAGTGCACCTCAATAAGAGACTCCTGGATTCTACTACTTTTAGGAAGCAGTATCTTCTGGAACTTTTCATTTTCCACTTCCATGGAAACTATGTAATCACCATGGTCAATCAAGGGCATCCAATGCCAAGCTCCTATTGCTAAGACAGGCCTGTATCCCAACTGGCCAAAAAGTCCATTATCTGGACCATTTACGCCTCTCCACGCTTTTGTTCCAAGACATAAAATCTCACAGTTGATGTAGCGCAAATGATCATAAAATAAGTGAACTAGCTTGTATTCTCCTGAAGATTTACTTAAAGCCAATCCATAAGATTCCTTGGAAGTACAAGATATGGTGCCTAATGGCAGTGGAAACAGCTTCCGAGTCACAGGATTCAATAATATCAACCCACTTTTTGTTGTTTTGTTATCAAGCAGTATCATACCATCACAAGTTGCTTTAATCTTTCCTAGACAACTTATGTTGTACTCTCCCACCTCTGCCTTCCCATCTTTAAATTCCATATACCTTATGTACAGTTTTGTAGCTGGATCTATTATGGGCTGCCCAAAAACGGGGACATCACGTTTTTGAAGAAAAGTTGCTTCGACTGAGAAAGTTGTAGGTCTCTCTGGTAGAGTGGATGTTGTAGGGAAAGCATAAAACTTTTCCATGCAAATTGCAGTTAGGAAAATCAAAACAGGCTCTGATCGGTGAAGATGATCACTAATGAAGTTCTGGCCTTTGATGATGTTGTTCCAGGCCTTGCAAACTGACTTTGTTCTCAAGAGACAATCATGGTCAAGCCGGACAAGTACATTTGACACAATGTCATTTGGAAGGTATGGAATTTGCTTTTGTTGTTCTTCTTGTTGCAGCTTCTTTGCAAAAGCTTTCTCTTCTACAGTTTTTCGTAAACTTGTCCTCTGGATTTCCATTGTTTCTTCACAGAACCTTTTCAAATGGACAAGAGTCAGAGCCAGCAAGTACATATCAATCATCAGTGTCACCTAGAGGGATTTAAAGCAAAACAACATGAAGTAATTTAAAGTTGTAGCATGTTGAGAAAAGGTAAACAAGCATTAAACTTGTAACTATTTTTTGTTGGAAAATTCTCAGACAGAAAGTGACGTGTTATTTGGTCTCCAGGAAAAGTCAAACTTTATCCATAGAATCATTTCATTGCACCTTTCAATTTGATAGCTGCCGACAACTTATGAGAGCATACATATAAAGAAATCAATTGATCTGGCCATGAGCATGTTGAGACAAAATGACAGGAATGCATAAGTTTTCTGCCCGTTCAATCGATGGAAAGGATAATTGTCTAACTTTACATATTCAGTTCTTCTAAAATCTCAATATATTTAAATATTGGGCGAATAAATTACTCCTAATTTTACATAGATATTCAACTAAAAAGGTTTCAATTGGTTTTCTAGATAGCATGAGGTGCTAGGTTTCATGATTTGGGGCTTTTTCTAATACACAAACGGATCATACAATATTTACTGTTATATCTCTACAGTAGTAAACAAACTTAACTCGTACGCAATGCTGGCTAACAAAACCTAAACCTATGAGTAACACGAACAAGAAAAAAAACCAATAGCTATATAAGAGACACGAGTACAAATAGAAAAATGAATAGTATACTTTTATTAATTCTAACAGTATTATAAGGTTATAATGTGTGTGCACGAAGGTAAAGTATATATAATAGGTGCCGTTGATTGTGATCAATTAACGTAGTGAATAAAAGTTTTAATCTAAAAGAGTACTTACACCCTTGTAAAGAGTTTTATGGACCTTTTTTAGCTTGGTAGGAATAAATATTAAAATTCATGAAATAGTATCATTTTCTAGAAGTGGAAATTTTTAATAATAGTAAGACTAGTTAAAATGACAAAAAGTTTCTCTCTATATTACAATATATACAAAAAAAATAGGTCTTTACTAGTATGAGTACGTTATAAAATTAAGATCCTAACATCTTCTCTTGCTTAATTCTATTGATGTCCTTGACAATTTGTACTAGAGTTTGGATTTGGTAGTGGAGTTCTTCTTGTTAGTAAGGTTGACTCTCTCTCGAATAAAGGCTTAGGGTCTTCTTTAGTCTCTCAGTTGATATCGTATTCTACTCGATCTTTCCACTTTTCTAAATATTTTGTATGTTTTTCTCCGATGACGAGATCTTTGACTCTTTGCTCTGTAAGTATATTTTTCATGGCTTGACTCAGGTTGAACTTAATCATGATGTGCGATCACTTGGACACATTGCGAGATGAGACTTCCATGGCTTGACTCAGGTTGAACTTAATTTTGATGTGTGATTACTTGAACACATTGCGAGATGAGTCTTCCATGTCTGAATAATATGGTTTCAAGACGCTAACATGAAAAACTGTATGGACCTTCAACTACGCAGGAAGCTCGACCTTGTAAGCTACTCTTTTAATCTTCGAGATAATAGGAACTAGACAAATGTACTTCTAGATCAATCTTCTATTCTTGTTCCTTAAAGATCTGATCTGTTCTAGAAGAAACTTTATAAGGACCTGATCTTCAACATTAAACTCTTTAGGTCGACAATTCTGATCTATCCATTTTTTCATCCTCTTAAAAGTCTTTTCATGTTACGCTTTCACTACTTCTGAACTGTGATTCCAATCCCTAATGAACTAATAAACTCTATGTGGAGCAATAACTTTGTAAGGGTAACAGTGGTTGTTGACCGATGATAATCTCTATAGAGCTCTCGTTGGAGAAAGAGTTTCGCTCGATGTTAAAACAGAATTGGGCGATATCCGACGAGTCAACCCAATTCCTCTGGTTAGCACTAACAAAATACCGAAGGTATTCTTCCAGCAAACCATTGAATCTCTCTGTTTGCCCGTCACTTTGCCGATGGTAGCTCAAGATCAAGCTCAACTCGAAACCTAGGAGGTGAAACAACTTTGTTCAAAACTTTTCGCAAACCTGGCGTCCCTATTACTTACAATATTTTAGGTTACACCCCAAAACTTCACCACATGCTTGAAGAAAAGCTGAGTTGTTTTTTCTGTGCTTGAACTCTTTGTGATAAGAATGAAGGTAACATACATAGAGAACTTGTCAACAACAATAAAAATGGATGAGTGCTCTCCTACTTTTAGTAGGGAAGTGACAAAATCTATAGAGACGCCCTCCTATGGGCCAGATGGCACTAGAAATAGCTCCAATAGTCCTACCATCTTCTAACTCTTAACTTTGTCCTACTAGTAGGTTAAGCAAGTCTTCATATAACTCATTATATCCTCCTTTATATCTAGCCATTAATAACCTTATTTCAATAAGCTCAATGTCCTCTACCAACTAGGATATCTAGCCCAAGAGTATTGTGATACTCTCTCATGAGCGCCATTCGTAAGTTGCCCACCTTCGGTAACTACAACCGATGCCCCTTTGTGTAGATGAGGTCGCCTTTTATCCAAAATCTACGAGTGTTCCCTTCCTTAATCAATTACTTGAGATTTTTTGGCTTATAAGTCTTGACTTATATGCTACTTGATCTGCTTTTGAATTGAAGTTGAGATTTAACTTGCTAATAGGTGTGCAACCTACGCTAAAGATTTTACATTTGACTCACCTACTAAAAGCATTTGCCACTTAATTAATCTACTTGATACAATACTCAATCTCCATATCAAACTTTGTAAGGAGCTCTTACCATCTAGCTTGCTTAGTCGAAGCTTTGGTTGAGTCAATATATGGCTAACAGTAGAATTGTCTATCTTCACTAGAAACTTTGATCCCAACAAATAGTGTTTTTAGGTCTTTAGACAGTAAATGATTGCAAGTAAATCCTTCCTTTAGGTTAAGTACCTGTATTTTGTTTGATTTAGCTTCCTACTCTCGTATGCCATTAAATGACTTTCTTGCATCAACACTTCAATTAATGCAATGTTTGAGACATCCGTATGAACTTCAAAAGGCTTGGAAATATTAGGAAGTGCAAGGATTGGCTCTTCCATCACCACACACTTCAACTCTTCAAAGGCACTTTAACATCCCTCATCCCACGACCATGCCCAGTCCTTTTTCAGTAGATCAACAAGGGGTATAACTTGACAAGAATATCCCTCAACAAATTTTTTATAATAATTTGCGAATCTAAGGAAGTACCGCAATTCTGTTACACTATTGGGCACTGGCCACTGCCTGATTGCTTTAACCTTAGTCATATCCATCTAAATCCGCCCTACTTCAACAATATGACCTAAAAAGGTGATGCACTTTTAAGCAAAGGCACATTTCTTGCGCTTCATATATAAATGATTCTCCTGTAGCTTTTCGAAAACCATTCGTAAGTGCATCATATGGTCTTGCAATGTCCTGCTATATGAAACAATGTCATTTAGATAAATAAATACAAATTTATTGAGATATTTATGAAATACATTATTTATTAAGGTACAAAATGTTACAAAAATACTAGTGAGACCAAAGGGTATCACCAAAAACTTATAAGTCCCATACTAGGTTACACATATCATTTTAGGCTCATCCCTCTCCACAATGCGAACCTAATGATAATCTGAGCAAAGATCCAACTTTATAAAATACTTGGCCCTGCTCAATTGATCAAATAAACCAGCAATTAGAGGAATTGAAAATGATTCTTTACTATCAGCTTGTTTAAAGCTTAATAATCAATACACAATCTAACTCCCATCCTGCTTCTTCTCAAATAGAACAAGAGCCCCGTATGGTGTTTTTGAGAGTTGAATAAAGCCTACCTTTAACAACTCATCCAATTGCTTTTTCAATTCAGCAAGTTTGGAAGGCGATATTCTATAGAGAGTTTTAGCAGGTGATTTGGTACCAGGAATCAGCTCAACCACAGGATCTACCGATCATTTGGGAGGTAACTTTTTCAAGAGCTTATCAAGTATCATAGAATTATACTTTTTCAGGACACTTTTATTATTCCTAATATCTCCGTCTTTTTTGCTTCCTTTTTCTTTGTAAGGATAACAAAGAAAGTTGACTCTTGATATTTAAGCTCTCTCTTCAATTGGAGTACTAATAACATCATAATCTCAATATTCTTCTCTTCCTTTGTATTGTTGCTTACCTTGTTCCTCTGAGCTATCACACAACAAGGCTTTTCACCTATGAATAAGAAGCAATCTACTGTAGATATAGGAGTAACTCTAGCCCATCTTAAGAAATCTATTCCAAAGACTATGTTAAAGTCGTCCAATAGAATAATTGTGAAATTGAGATTTTCACTCCAATCCGAGATTTTCACTCCAATCCCCAATTTTCACTTTCACTCCTCTTGCAACCTTTTAAACAAGACGGGCCTTGAAGTTAATGGCTTTAATTTAGCTAGTGTCTTTAGCAAGCATCAACCTAAGCCTCAACCCTAACCCAAACACCCAAACACCCAAACTAGAAGTGTGCAAGCAAACTTTGACCCGTAGGCCGATCCGTTTAACTCACTTTTAAAACGAGTTTGTGTTAAAACTTTTTAACCCATTTAAAAGCGGGCTAAATGAGCCCAGTCCGTTTAACTTGTTGGCCAAAATAGGATAGTTTGAATCGGCCTATTTAATACATTTATGCTTTTAGCTCATGGGCCAGCCCATTTAAAATGCTTTTTAAATGGATTAGAAGTAAGGTTTTTTGACTCGTTTAAAAGCAAGTCAAATTAGCCCAATCCGTTTAACCTGTGAGCCAAAGTGGGTTAAGCCAAGTTGACCCGTTTGCACACTTCTAGCCCCAAGCTTTCTGCCTCAAGCATATCAATAAAGTTATGTATAACATCGAAGTCTACCATTGCATTAGCACTCTTGTCGTTGATACTCAATTAGATATACATCAATTCATTGTTAGTCTTAAGCTTACGTTATGCTAAGGAATTCTTTCCAACAGTTGATAACATGTGTAACGTGCCCATTCAGGATTGATCCTCCTCATCACTCCCTGACTCTTCATCTTAATATATACTCTTTACCTTTTGTGCCATAACATTTAGTGCAGCCTTATGTGAACATTCAGCTACTTTGTGCAGGCTACTATACAGAAAACACGAAAATGAAGGCTTCTTACCTCCATTGGTTGCCTGCTCTTTTCGGATTGGTGAGAGTTATCAGATTTCCTCTGATCGAAGTTGGGGCTCCCCTACCCTTGAGTTTGCCCGACTTGACTGACTTTCTACTTTTGTGTCTCGTTGACACATTCTTCCTTTTATTATCATCATGAGTGTAGTCAATCAAGCGCTCAACTGTTGTCTACACTATAGCTAAGTTCGTAACTCGTTGCCTCTACAACTCATTATTAGCAAAAGGCCTCAATCATTCCAGAAATTAGAATAGCTTATCATCTTTGGCTATGCTCTTGATGTCCAACATTAATGTCGAGAACTCATAAACATAGTTTCTAATGTCATCACTCTGTAAAGTTTTCCTTAACTTCTTTTTAGTATTGTACTTAACATTCTTAAGGAAAAATTAAGTTCGTAACTCAATTTTCAACTCAACCTACGTATTTACATGACCATTCCATTTTGGATCTCCTCATACTTAATGCGCCATCACAACTTGATATTACTAATTAAGTACACTGCAGTCATGGTGACCTTTGTTCTTTCATCACTTGTCCTCACACTAGCAAAATACTGCTTCATATCAAATAGAAAATTTTCCAACAACTTGACATCTCTTACGCCAGTAAATACATTAGGCTTAAACATTTTTAGATGTCTTACATAAGCAGAAACATGTACAGGAATAGAGGCAAAGGCAAAGGCAAGGGCAGGGGCAGGGGCGGGGGCGGAGGGGGGGGGGGGGGCAGGGGGGTCACGTTAAGGTTAAGGATAGTGGGTTCGAAAAGGTATCGGAAAGAGTATACTTTTATTGTATAAGCTTAGATTTAGTTTAAAGGTATCGTGGCTGGAGCATGCCTCCATTATGCAAAGACCCTTTAACTCAGGTTAGAGTAATTATGATTTCCCTAACTTTACGATGAACTGGACACTATCGTGCGGATGTCATATGCTTATTGTATGGCATTGTATCTAACTAACTAATTGACAACTCTATTTAATAGTCGTATTGTGTATGCTTCTTTCCTCGTCCCCTTACCAACCGATGGTTGCTCATNGGGGGGGGGGGGGGGGGGGGGGGGGGGGGGGGGGCAGGAGGCAAGGGCCAGGAGCAGGGGTAGGGGTAGGGGTAGGGGTAGGGGCTAAGGCTAGGGCTAGGGCTAGGGCAAGGGCAAGGGCAACGACAAGGGCAAGGGCAAGGGCAAGGGCAAGGTATGAGTACTCTCCACAGCTCAAGTCAAAATAGCTACTTGTGTCCTCAACTCCTTAATAGTTTCAGTTAAGGTACGGGTATTAACCTTTCTTCTCAAGTCTTTCACTTGAGTCCTCAATTGTTGTCTCACTTCATCGATTATCACGTATATTTCCTCTTTGAGCGTTTGTACTATAATACCGAAATTCTCAGCTATTTCAGTCATCTTAATATTCATATCCTGATAATTGGCCTCAACTTCAGTCAGTCTAACCGACAGTGCAACCAAATTATTCATCCACTTGGACAATCCCTTGAGGATTTCCTCTAAGCTATCTAGTTTCTTGCTCACTTTCTCTCATTGTGTCATGATTGATTCCACTAAAATAACATAGGCTTTGATATTAACTATCATAGTCCGAGATTTTCTCTAGCACACAAATAGGCTGTACAATGATTACTGTCATGCCTTATAGTAGTAAATAAGCTAAACTCATATGTAACGCTAACAAAAAAGGCTTAAACTTATGAGTAACACGAATAAGAAAGAAAGCTAACAATAATATAACAGACACAAACACGAATGGAAAAATGAATAACACATTTTTATTAATTCCAACAGTATTATAAGGCTATAATGTATGTGCACGAAGGAAATATGTATGTAACAGATGCCATTGATCGTAATTAACTAATATGATGAGTAAGAGTTTTAATTTAGAAGAGTACTCATATTCCTTTAAAGAGCTTTACGGATATTTTTTAGCCTAGTAAAAAGAGACATTAAAATTGGTGAAATGATATCGCTTTCTAAAAATAGAAATTTCTAATAATAATAAAACTTTAACTAAAATGACAAAAAGTTTTTATCTATGTTACAATATGTACAAAAAAATAGGCTCTTACTAATACAAACACGTTACAAAATGAGGACCCTGGCACTAGGCAACAGGAAGATAATGCTTTGTAGTTGGCTCATAATCATCAAGGGCATGACTTGCACGGAAATCCGACATATAATGAGCTCACAAATAGATGGATCATGTCATTTTCATAAATCATAAAGGTACAACGGCATTAACTCAAGATAGCATGAAACTAAGAACCAGGAAAATTGGTTACAACAATAACTTCACGCATGTACTTGATTTAAGCTACCTTGAGAGACCATTCTAAGTCTTGAGGGAAGGTTTTTGGTGAGCAAACCTCTCATACAAAATGGTAACTAAGAAGAACCTGTTACTGGAAACATAGAGCTTTATCCTTGTCATGATTCTTCTTTCTACAATCAAAGGTTTCTCTTTCTTTTGACTTTTAAGATCACATAGACAATATAACCTTTTAGCTCAATAGTAGCAGATCCGTACATAGATAACGCACTACTAGAATTTCAAGTGTGTTTGACAATAGAAACATGATTTGACTAACAAAACAAATGATCCAGCCTTTCCTAATAAGTGGATGGAAAATGACATTGAATGGGTGGTGTCATTTAATTTTGCAGTTTTAGCAACTACATGCCTCATTCAATTAATTCCATAGAAAACGTTATCTAGAATTCAATTTATTCTTATTATTAAGTAGAGGTTGATGGAGATCTAAGGATGTGTCGCAAAAAGTATGGTTCCATAGTTCCCAATTTCGTGGAATTTGATAACTCATTTCACTAATTGATAAGATTCAAAGAAATTCACCATTAGGAACTATAAAACCACATCTTTTCTTCCAAAACCTTACATCCTTATGAAACTTTTCCTTAAAAGAGGAGCAATGAATTCTGCAGACTTATGCTCCATAACATAAAAATTAACTCAAATGAGGTCCTGGTGCATTCATTATACTCCACTAAACCTTTAGTATAACAAAGACCCATGAGGGAACCAAACTCCGGGATGCAGAGAAAAATAAGCCACCATGTCATCCCATAAGTGACACCTGTCCTATGCAGTTGCTAGAGATGTGATTCCTGATAAAACAGAGCAGTAATATGATGGAATTGATAAATACACTAAGCGATATTAGGTTTCAGACCTCCACTGTGTTGCCGCAAATAGTGGCCAGACATTCAGCTAATGTGGGCAGAATGTTTTGCTTAGTTATGTAACAAAAATGCTTCGCTGCTCTAGGAATTCAGATGTAAGACTGTTTTCAGTGAAAAGGGATGAGACAGTTGCAATTACGGTATGAGAACAAGACAGCAATCAACGTTTCAGCACTAACTATGCTAAAATAGGAGACAGAAGGATTATGATAAGCAAAATCTCAATCAATAGACAGTATCGGATAATCAGACGTATTGCCCAACGATTATAGAATCAAATCAAATAAGGAAGTAAAGGGATTAAATGATATTGCAGTGAGGCATCTAGCATACCAAAAATCATGGAAGACCCACTATGTACATTACAAAACCCATATATAAGAAAGCCAAAATTCCACTGCAGATAACAGACTTTACAGAGAGTACAGCCCATAATAAGGAAATTGCAATTTTTTTTTCCTTACTAAATAAATACGACTGATTACACATTTTACAAGAAAAATAACTTTAAAGTAGACCTGTAAAATTTTTTTAATCACATATCTTAACTACAACTCGAACATCATTAACATTTTCAACGCAAAAAGTTGTCTTTTTTCCCGAAAAATACACCATCTAATGCCATGTCAAACTCAAATTATTACTATGTACTAACGATTAATCAGATCATATAGCATCATCACACTCTGATCAGTTACATAATGAATATACAGGCCAAAAAAAGAAAGAAAGATGCTCAAAGACATATATGAAAAAGGAAGAGGAAGATCAGAAATTTACCACCAAGGAGTCAACAGTAAGGTAAGACGGGCGTGATCATCAGTTCCTGATCAGACCCCGCAATTAGTATTTGACTAAAGAGTTTTGGGAACAAAGAGATCAACATAGTACAATAAACAAGAAAACCTAAGACTTTGTGATTACATACATGATGCATGCGAAAACACCAAAGCCATTTGGGAGTCTTTTCCTCTTTGTTTGCTTTTGTAAATATTCTCCTCAATGGAAGACAGTAGGATTGTATGTTTGGTTCAGTGGAAAAAGCAGGAAAGACTATAAATATATGGTTGACGTTGACGTGGGAGTTCAATGGTACCAGATTATTGGTCAGTCAAGTGGAACGAGAGAAAGAAGAAATAAGAAAAGGAAAATTAAAGAGAAATGACGCAAGTTTCTTAAAAGTATAACTAGTTGGCATAACATCCACATTAAATATAATTAATTATCTAATTTTTTTGCCAAAAGAATAATTTTAATTTTTTTATACTCATGTTACAAAATCAAATAAAATAATAAAATGAAAGTGATAAATCATGTACTTCTTTGCTTATTCAAAAAGATTTTTTTAATTAAAAAAATATTTTATTCTTCTTTGAAGACTTTTATAAAATCTTAATATTATAAACATATAGTATAATTTAAAAGAATATACGATAAACATCTAACAATATCATTGAGGAAAGCTTTTTGTAAAAATAATATAATTAAACACGAATGTAAAATACTGTGTCAATTGATAGCACTTTTATGGTTTACTATTTTAAAGATGATACCCTTAGCAATAATCACTTTTTTAGGCTAATTGCAATCCATCATATAAATCTTTGAATTTGCTTGCCCTTTCTTTTTTGGTGATAAAACTAAAATTTCATAAATCAAATCAAGCCTTAAATAAAATGAGGGTAATGGCGGCAAATGAAAATAATTGAATAGCTATCAAGTTCAATATAAATATGATATAATCAATATCAAAGAGGTGAAATTAACATTCTCTTCATAAAAATGATTTTTAATCATGGAGAGGAAAAAATGAAAAAATAAAAATTCATAAGAAATTACTTGAATTAAATTATCTTTCACAAACTTATTGCTCCCAATGATACAATATATTTTCCACTTCATTATTATCCAATGAATTATATGTTAGGGTACTTTTCTTTTTTTCGGCTGAATGAAAATATATTGCATTAAATCAAAAGTCTAAAGAAAGCAAGTCCTAGGAGGATGCAAATCCCATATAAGGGGGGCAAAAAAGCCAATTGAAATAAGAGTACAAAGACTCTTAAATTGCAACTCATCCTTAGCCTATCTTAGCTTGCTCACCTAATCAACACACTTATTAGCATTATACTTAATAAATGAAAAAAAAATCAAGATTCAAAATGAGATCTTAACATGAAAATGTACTATAGCAAGGTCCTATTTTCCAATAGGGAAATCCTTTATTTCAAAAGAGACTATGGTTCTCTTACTATCAAATTTGATCTCAATATGTGCCTAATTTCTTCTCTTAGTTGCTATCAAACACTCCTATATAGCTAAAGCTTTAACCACATCAATATTATCATTCTTTACTTGAGAATAAGTCACTTGTAATAACAAACTATTGCTGTCCCTTGCTATTAAACCAATACCACCTACTCCAGTCACAACATCCAAGGCCCTATTTACATTTAAAATTTCATTTACTAAATCATCTCTATACAAATAATTATTGTTTGCATTGCTATTTAACCAACTTTGATTAGGTTATTTGGTAAATGCAAGATTTATTTAGAAAGAATAAAGAATTGAAGAAGAAAATTCCCAGTATAACTAAAAGTACCTGTTGCATCCATTGTAACTACAAAATATGTGAAATCTTCCACTTTATATTGATTATGCATATGCAAGTAAAAAGAAGATGAACAAATATTACCCTTGACTGAATGCCTTTTAGCACTCATATATTCAACAAAACATCTACTTGAGATTCTTTTTTCTGCACAAAGAGTTTGTTTTCACAACTGTAATGTAGATAAAGAAGACATCCTCTATATTTCAAGATGAGGATAAGGAAATTGTAGGCACTAACAATTGATTCGTACCATACAAGAGTAAGTATATAGTAATATTTAGCATAAATAAGAAGCAAAATTGTAGATATCATCAATGATGTTGTTGGCAGCTATTTCTACAATTAGGGAGGAGGCATGGTACATTTTGAACAAAGGTTATGGAGATTTTAAACATTAATTAAAGTGGATTGTGAATGTGGAAACATGGGAGGGATGGTTATTTAGCTAAAAGATGTGGGATTCGTTTTGAGGGAATGATAAATAGTTATCCAACTATATTGCTTATGATATGAAAAATGATTTTAAAGTGAATTGACAAATTTATCCATGTGAAAAAATATTTATAGTTTTAAAAAATTATTGTAGTATTGATATTTTTGTTAAATAATATTAGATTAAAAATAAATAGGTAATTTCTAAGTATGGTGATTACCTAAGGGCTTATTAGCTTAAATAATATAGATTAAAAAAAAATCTATAATGAGTTAGACCGATATGGTCAAAATAGAGCATGGAACTATAAAAGTTATAAAATTAAATTTTTTTCATGGTCTCCCAAGTAACTAAATTAAGATTTAATTTGTCTTTGCTCGCGAGAAAGGTTTAAAACAAAGGACAATTTACTCTCTTCATTTACGCCGTATTTGATAATTTTTGTTAGAGAAAAAATGAATGGAAATATGTAAAAAGAAAAGGAATAGAAATGAAAGGAAAGAAAATAAAAGGAAATGTTGTATTTATTTTGTGTTTAGATTGATAAGATGAAATTGAAGAAAATGGAAGGTATCGTTCCTCGGTTCTTGCCTATAGTTAGTTAAGGTTTGCACATATTGGGCCTGCAAGACAATGTATGGTAAAAGGACATTAGGGGGTTGTTCGACATAGTCACTTTAATACTTAAGTCAGCAATAAACTTTTTTGTAAAATAGAATACTAAGTGTACAGGCTTAGAATGTAGAGTTTGTAGAAAGGGTTACCGTTGGATAGATATCTGGTATTTATAGCGGAGTAAAGTTAGCCGTTGAAGATTAGTTGGTGAGAGAGATCTTCTCTTACATATGTGGTAGAGCTGTTGTGTCCGACATATCCCTGATGTTTAGGACGTGGCCGTTTTATCTTTATCTTGTAGTTTATGGTCATTACAATTCTTCATAAGCTTGGGCCACTAAGAGTCAGGCTTGAGGCCTGCAGAGACGAGCCTAAAGAGGTAAGGCTTAGTTGATTTAGTCGAGCCTGAGGTCTCTACCCAAAGTACCCTGTCAACACTTGCGCCCCCTCCAGTCCCTCTTCCTCGCTATAGTCTCATTGCCAAAGAAGAGGTAAGGAGAAGGAAAGCATGGGCCGTTCAGATGTGATCAATCTAACTCTAGGAAGTTTAATCTGATGCCAATGTGATGAGGTTATAGATCCGAAGGGATGGATGATCTGAGGCGAGAAGGCCTAAAGTAGTAAGTTGTCTTAAGTAGTGGCCTACCGGTCTGAAAGTGTCTGAGGCTAAGTAGGCGGGGGTGCTAAGGTGCTTTAATGTTATAGACCAGTTTGCTTGAATAGGGCCTGATAGGGACCAAGTGGACATAGGTGCATTATGTTTTCGTAACGTCGACTAGGTGCAGATTGGATGGGCCTTGAAGAAGCTTCCTGTTAAAGGGACTTTCAAAATGCAACTTTTTCCTGCTTGTATTCCATACATTGAACATTAAATGCAATGTGACAAGTGTCTTATTGCAGAGACTAGCGTGCAGCTATATGCTTTCTGCCCTTTTAAAGGTAACCATCCTATTGAGATGCTTTCCACATGTTTGTTAAGTAGCATTTTAAAGGATTCGTGTTTATACGTATCCCTATAATCGCTTGTACGGCTTTCTAAGCGATTTTCCTATAAATAGGATATAAATAGGAGGATTACAAAGAGAGAATACTTTTCTGTAATCTTTTTGCTCAGTTGTCATTATTTCTGTATTCGCGTTTGAACTGTCAAACCTTCTTCAGAAGCTTCAATTTTTTTTTTCAAGAATCACAATCATGTCTACCAATAGGGGTAAGGCTAATTCTTCTTCACTGAAACTTTCCTCCAGTTTAAATTCTACAAGAAGTGATTCTCCTCGAGTGCAAGAGGGTGAAGTATTGTCACCAGCACAACTCAACTAACCTACAAAGATGGCCATGAAAGCGTTGGACAGGGCCAGAATCATCAATGCCATCCCCAGAGACGTGTATGTAAATGTTCCCTTGTCCTCCATTAAGGATTTATTCAATGCTCTTAGTATGGGGAAGGAGCTTGACGGCTATATAAGAAAAAGTAAGGATTTTGCCCCCAATTGGGTCATCAACAACTTCCTTGTGGAGGCAATTGTTACGCCCTGAAGCGACAGAGGCGTAACAACCGCATTGTGTAAACCATCCTAAGATAGAAGTTGGCCTTATAACCGCTATCTTAGACCTAATCTACACAAGACGTCCACAACTAACCCGCTTTGAAGAAATAGGTTGTAATTTAAATAAATCATTTACCTAAGAAAGTGAGAAAATTTATATATATACACTATAATTCAGTTATTACATTATTCAAAAATGAAAAATTCTAAAATAAAAAAAAAAACTTAGACCTTAAGACTATATGTTTGTTCTTCAAATATTTTTCCTTACTCCCCAGGATCCAGCAATTACCAGCTTCAAAGTAGTTATATGCCGCTTCTTAGCTAGCACATGCACAACGTCTATAGAGATGTGAGCAGCCATAGCTTAGTAAGTTAGGATAGAGGACTTAAAACTATACTATAAACACAACAAGGTTATCAATCAACTTATTAAGTGCAATGCATGTTTAAACAAATGCCATCGCACGACGTTGTCCGCTCATCGTGAGATTAGAGAAATTTTGCTCACTCTAATCCTGGTTGAGGAGTTGTCATTAATGCAATAGCTCACGACCAAACCTAGGCTTGTACAATAGAGACCTCGCTCCTCCCGCAACTATCTTCGAACCATTGACTTCACCCTAGTCGCGACCTCCTTTCCTGTCACTTAGTTCGACTAAGAATGAAGAAGGGACCATTATGCAATTCTGCGCTATCCCTTTCGAATGAGTCAATATTTATTTGGAGAGTCCTAAGTTCACCTAATGGGTTGTCATGTAGGTCCGATTATAATTATAGGTCGTATATTTGATTAGGTTTAGTTTAGGGTAATCAATCATTCCATACAAACCATACAATACAAGCCAGGACAACAGACAGAATCGTAGCATCACTCGTAATCAAACACATGGATGCTACAAACTATCTAACAAGCACAACCAAGCATAATTTCAAGCCTCCAAAATACAACATCGTATTAATCCCAACTTATCTCGACTCCTCGCTCACTCACTCAACATCCGACTTGCTTAAGCCATCGCCGATCATCCCTATAACACAAACGTGGTTTCAGTTTTTCATATAATTATTATAGGTTCGTTTTATCCTATAATGCTTATTGTTATGTTTTGTTTAGGGTTTAATATACCAAATTATCTAGGTCTTAAGTCTTTTACAATATTCTAGGTTTGGGGTTAGGTTCGGGTTCGGTTTCTGCATTGATTTCTAAATTAGGTTTTAGTTCGATTTCTAAGTATTGTTTTATACTTGAACCTTAGAAATTCATTTCAACTCATAATATGAAATTAATCACATTACTTCCCGATCTCCTAAATACCATCATTACCCCTAGTCAGTATTTTATTTCACTCGTTATATTTAAATCCTTATTAGTATACCAAATTTACTCCTAATGTGAGAAATTTTTATATTTTTCATATAATTACATAAATTCAAGTTTCCTATCAAATTTATTGTATATTTTTATTATTATCATAATATCAATTTTCATTCTAATATTTTCTATTTATTATATTTCTAATAATTGTGTATTATGTACTATTACTTATTATGTACATAATACACAACTAATATTTTTATCACTCTAATTACTATATCACAATATTAATTATCATTTCAAAATGTCTAAATTCATCCTAAATCAGATTTTACACTTAATTACCCTAATTTACAAAATTAACTTAAAATGTACTATTTTTCCATATTACTTATTTACTACATAATTAACCTAATAATTACATCTAACACCCTAAATACTACAAGTATCATACTCCATCAGATTTCAACATCATAAAACATATACTTATTCACTAAATCAGTAATTAACCATTTAATTACTTTATTAACCCTAAATTACTCATTTTATGCCTCATTTTAAGGCCTAAAAATTATCTAAAAATTTCAAAAATTAATTTTTGAAAACGGGCTTCATAGCACTATTCTTTATCATCTAAGTAATCTACACAAAAATTTTGGGTTCAAAACTACACTCTTAAGATCATTTATTTCTGAACCGAAATATGTTCGATTTTGTAGGATTTCTTAAGGACTATATATTACAGGACATATTTTCATTAAAATAATATTTTTTCTAAAAAATACATACAAAAATATTCTAGAATAACAAAATTTATAATTTTCTAAGAATATTTACTATTTTTTATAAAATTACACAAAATCGGGCTGAAAATCGGATTTACCGGTCTGGGTGGCTCCAGCCACCACCGGCTGCTGTGGCATTGTCGGCGAGTCTGGGCATTGCCACCACTATGTGGTGGTGGTGGTGGTGGTGGCTGTTCACTCCCAGCTGCTCGTCTGATGTGGGTTCCCCTTTATGGCCCTAATTGCACAATTTTTTCTTATTTTTTTCCTAATCCTAATTTTTCTCTCAATCTCGCCTCTCCCTATTTTTCTCACTCTCCAAAGTAACCAAATGAGCTTATGAAATTTTCTTGCTATTTATAGAGCTTTAGAGAAATTATTATGCATTAATTGGACAAGACAATTGCCTTATCTTTTCTTTTTTCCACTTTCTATTTGTTGCATTTTAATTGGTTGATTTTTTTTCTTCAATATCAAATTTCCACGTCCCACGTCTAGACCTTTCCTCATTTTTCTATATTTTTTCTTAATTAATTATGAATTTTATTTAATTATTTCTTATTATTTTAGTACATTTTGCGTATTTTAAGTAATTACGCGTATTTCTACATATATGTAACTTCATATACAGTACAAAGAAATATTCCTAAATATTATTTACATCATTTTATGATTTTTAGTATATATATAATTTATCTCTAACGATTCGTTAATTATCGAAATACATTTTATACATTTTCAATAAATAACGAGTTATATATTTAAATTTTAGAATTTTTGTAGTCTTTTATTTTATTGCTTATTTTCTTAAATTCAAACTTACGGGGTCATTTTACTAATATTTCTAACTTTACTTTATAATTTAGGCTCGATCAGGTCTTTCAACCGATCGAAATCTCAAATGGCTAGTTGTAGGGCTTACAGCAATACCCAGGTAGCATATTAAGTTGTCAAGCAAGGACGAACGGGTGGCCTTGCTATCGGGGAGGCACTTTGTAGTTTTCAAGAAGTGCTTAAAGTTTGGGTAACGCTTCCCCCTAAGTCATTTTGAGAGGGAGTTTTTTGACTACCACCGCTACAAATCGTCATAAGTCCCTCTAAATGGGTAGAGGGTATTAAAGGCATTCCAAGCACTTTGCAAATACCTAGTGATAAGGGCTATTCTTGAGCTCCTCTACCACTTCTACATGTGGAAGAGCGTTGGGGGATGGCTTTACCTCCAACCGTGCCTAGGAAACAAACTATTCTATAGCCTTGTTGACTCGGTCAAAGGCTGGTAAGACGAATATATAGTGGTAGAGTTGCCCGAAGAGGCCACCTTCTGGACTGGAATGGTTTATACTGGAGGTGAGAAGAGGCTTAATCCAAGCAACGCTGAGGCTGTCCAGGAGATCTTGGCCTTTATGGAGCTGAGAGATGGCCAGCAAATCAACGCTGTAGAGACCGTAAAAAAGTATTTCCAACGCCCGATCTCCAAGCTCTTCCCAAGCATGAAGAAAGCTATGGTGGAGAAGTGGGTTAAAGGTACTAATTCATTCCTACGTGCCTTTTTGTTGTGTTAGTGTCGGGGTGCTTCGTCCAACGCCTATAGGATGGGTAGACTTCCTTAGTCATGCTGGTCACAACGATGTTTTACAAATGATAATGGTAGTTTCATTTGATTTGTCCTTGTTTTCTTTTTCCCTTTAGATCATTCTTCCTGTAGGTAAGAGCTTAGCTCTAAGGGTGTCTCATCTGTTTGTGGACGATCTGATGAGCCGATGCTAGGTGCGATCAAAGGCAAGTTAGCTGACAGGGAAGGTGGTAAGGTCGAAGCCAAGGCTCGAAGAGACTAGCAAGCTACAGCTGAAGTTTATGCCTAAGGGGATTCTACTTGTCATTTGGGACTAGTCAACGGCCGTGGCGCCTTTGAGCGTAGCTTTGTCGGTTCTTGTTATCCATTTGTTCGAGCCTACCCTTGTGGGGGACGAAGGTGTTAATGCGAAGGGGCCTAATGTGCAGGTGGTTTCCCCTCCGAGAGTAGCTGAGGAAGGAACCGAGGAGATAGCTGCCCCACTTACAATTGCAGGCGACAAATGTAAGGCTCCCAAAGTACCCAGGGAACTAGGTCTAGGGATGAAGAGGCAGAAACCCCTAGCAAAGGACCTTTTGGCTAAAGGGAAATAGAATGAGTAGCCCCTAGCTAATCCCTTTTAGAGCGTGAATGACATTGGGGATGAGTTTTTGGACGTCCTCAATAACTTCCAAAAGATGGGGCTTGGGCCAGACTCATTTATAGAAGTACTGTACACTTCCTTAGATGAGGCACTAAAGAGGGGGGGGCCCAAGATGGAGAAGGAGAAGGCCCAGGGAAAGATCTTGCTGCTGAAGTGGGAGGTTCGTGTTGGCAACTTGACGCTGTGACACTAGACCCTTAGTTATCAGGCTTCAATGGGGTCTTACACCCCTGGTGACTAGGCTGTGTTGGAAAGGATTTCCCAAGAGTATACGAGTGACCCCATACAAATTGTAGGCCACTTGTGTACCCTAATGCAGTAGGTAGATCTTCCATGCTGTTGTGGTGTTGTATTTTGGTGTTTGGTACTAACTTATGCGTTCTATTTTCATCTTGTAGTACTACAGGTAAATGCTCTTCGTGTTGAGCAAGTCCTATGCCACCCAAAAAGAGGTAATTAGGTTGTAGGAAGAGTTGTATTGGCAAAAGAAGTGCCTACTAGAAGCAGAGACTTCTAGCAAGAGGTACTTGAGAAAATTTGCTCAAGCTAACAAGTACCTCCATTACTTTGTTATACATGTGGTAAGACTTCAAGCGAAGCTCAAGAATGCAAAGTAGGAGAAGGGTAAAGTAGAGAGGGATGCTTAGAAGGTCACGGAATTGAAAGCTCGGTTGGAGAACAAGTAGAAGATGAAAGCTTGTCTCTCGCAACGACTGGAGGAGGAGGGCACAGCTAAGGCCCGAATTGAAAAAGAAAATGCTGAGCTGAAGGCTTTCGTGGCTAAGCTAAAAGCCGAGTTAGCGATGAAGGCATCCGAATGTGAGGGTGTTAAGGCTACATTGCTCTAGCTAGCCGGCTTAAAGGCCACTTTGGAGCAACAAGTTGGGGAGCTGTAGGGTAGGGTTTTAGAGATGGAAGAGATCATCTTCAAGATGAAGAGTAGGGAGGTCCTTAGCGATGTTGCCATGAAGAAGGCGGTTATCGACTATAGGGCTATCGAGGAGTGGCTAGAGGAGTTAGAAGACCTGTATACTGATTCTACTTGCTTCACTAAGAGAGAAATCCTCTCCCATTATCCAGATCTAGACTTGAGCTTCCTCGATTTTCTAGACTCCCCTACGTTCATTAAGAAGAGGGAGGCCCTGGCTAAAGGGGAAGGCACTTTTACATCCAGCTTTGCTTTGGCAACTTAGCAGGAGGATGCCTTAGAAGCTGTCCCTGGGAAAGATCTGCTTGTAGGAGGTCCTGCTACTCTTGATTTGCATGTTTCATGCTCCCTTGCGACTTAAGGTCAACCAACTAAAGTACCTGCAAGTCAGTACTCAAAACAGATTGATGCCTTAGATTTTTCAGAGTTACCTAAGCTAGCTTATCCTAAGCGATAGTGGGGTTTTGTAATTTTTTTTTTTATGTAGTTATGGTCGGGATATCGGCCTTTGCTTTGTAAATAAAAGTGTAGAATAAATAAACAAATTTTTTCAAAAGTCTTTCATTATTCTCTTTAAGTTTTGTGGACCCTTGGTCAAGGTTTTGTTGGGGGAGTTCCTTTATAGAAAGGGTGTTTCCCCTTGCTGAGGTTACCTTAAGGGGTTTAAGTTTGTGGCGTTTTGACTTATTCGGTTCGTGGGAGTTCCTATGTGCCAAGGGTGTTTTCCCTTGTCAAGGTTACCCTAAATGGGTCAGGTCAATGGCATTCCGACTAGCCCAATTTGTAGGAGTTCTTTGTGCAAGGGGTGTTTCCCTTTACTGAGGTTATCCTAAGGGGGTCAGGTCAGTAGTGTTCCGACCTGCCTAGTTCGTGGGAGTTCCTCTGTGCAAAGGATGTTTCCCTTTGCCAAGGTTACCCTAAGGGGATTAGGTCGGTGATGTTCTGGCCTGCCTGAGAAACTATTCTTGTACCCTTTTGAAAGGGGAGTCAGGTAACTGAAACAAAAGGAGAGAAAGAGAAGTATGTAATCAATTGAGAGCTTTTTATTTCAACTCATTGAAAATAAAATTGTACATAATAAAATTTTAATCAAAGTAAAGGCATAGATTGTCAACGTTCCATGTGCGTGAGATAAGCTTGCCATCTAATCTTTCCAGCCTATATGTTCCATTGCCTAGTTTCTCCCTAACTCTGATCGGGTCCTCCCAATTGGGGGCCAGCTTGATGGGAATCAAGCTATGGGACCCCTGACTCGCAACTAAGCCTAAGGATTAGAGGGGCTGATATGTCAAATCCTTATGTTCCAACCAACCATTGTCAAAGCCAAGCACTTCTTTACTGAATCACCTTTAATACCGTACTGTATGACAGCCCATTATTCTATGGTTTGCCGAGTAGATGTGAACTCTTCAATGCCGAGCCATACAATCACTCGGCATCATCTTTGTCAAGAAGCCAAGAGAGAGAATCTAGATTGATTAAGCAATCCTTACTCGGATAAGCCCATTTGTCCGTACTTTTTGTCCGCATCTCTTAACAACCTTGCTAATGCCATATCACCACATATACAGTAACACATGTAAAATCTGTAACACTAATGGTTATTTTCTTTGTATATTCATTTTTGCCCCTTTTATAACATGTACATTGCTCTCCTTAAGAAATGTCCTTTTTGTTTTTTTCCCTTTTAGGCAAGTTGCTCTAGTTTGCGGGTATAAATACTCTTATATTTGTAGTTGTAAGACATTAGATAATCTTTAATACACTTTTGAGTACATTTTTCCCTGCATAAACATTGTTGTTTACTCTTAACATCACTCTTGTCCTTTCCCTTAAGCAAGGTTAAGTGGTGAGTAACCTCATTGGACCAATTCATATGCTACATCGAATTATACCGTGAATCCTCGGAAGTTCCATTAATGTGTCATATCCTTTGGAGCTGTTCGTGGGTTTTGCTTATTGTTTTCATCCTTTGTTTTCACCCTTTTGTACCTTTCCCCAATGACTCTTTTCAAGCTTTCTATAAGCTCGAACCCATTTAACGACCGACCTTGTCTGCTCTTGGCTATGGTTCATAACACAGCTTACCCTAGCCTTCTCGTAAACCAGCGGACTCCAATTTTTAGCACATTAGGTTGTCGACTTTAAATTCCTTGTATCAGACCTTCTGATCATAATACCAGGTAGTCTGATGTTGGTATGCAGTAACCCGCACAATAGCGAGGTCTCTGATTTCCTCGATTGTATCAATACTTGCCTGCAGCAATGAGTCATTCAGGGCGGTATCGAAACTTTAAGTTCGGATATTAGGGAGTTCAAGTTCAATAAGGAGGAAAAATTTCGACCCAAAAGCTAGACGGAAGGGGGTCTCACCCGTAAAAGTACAGTACATTGTCCTGTACCCTTATAAGATATTAGGCATCTCATTGACCTAGGCGCCATGAGATCGGTCTACGCGCTTCTTAAGGTTATCTAAAATGACCCTATTGGTTGCTAGCATCTGTCCATTTGATTGGGGGTAGGTAATCGAGGTGAAGTGCGCGGCAATACGGTGCTTAGCGTAGAACTCCCTAAACTTGGGGTTGTCAAATTGTCAGCCATTATCCGTGATCAGTGCATGGGGGAATCTAAACCCAGAGAGAATGTTGTTTCTAACAAATGTCTCTGTACTCCTCTCTATGATTCTAGCTATGGCTTCGGCCTCCATCTACTTAGTAAAGTAGTCCAAGGTGACAATTATGAAATATTGTCCTCCTGATGCTTTTGGGAAGGCATCGAGGATATTGATCCTCCATTAGGCGAATGGCCATGGGCTCATCAAGAGTGGGAGGGCGACTAATTGGCGCATGCTTTTGACACTGCAGGCACTTCTAGGCTACAGCCTTTGCATCCTACCTTGTGGTAGGCCAATAATATTTGAGTTGTAGTACTCGAAGGTACAGGGCTTAGGCTTAGATATGATTGTTGTACACTTCGGTGCGTAGCTCTTCCATGACGCATAGTCCTTCCCTTTGTCAGAGACACTAGAGCAAGGGAGGGCTGATTACCCTGCGGTATAGGATGCCGTCAATCAGTGTATAAATAGTAGCGTGGTACTAAAGCTTCTTCGGCTCCCTCCTGTCCTCTGGCAACGTTCCCTCCTCTAAGTAGCTCCAGATGGGATCTATCCAACTTGACTCTGGTGTCGCCGTATTCAGTTCCAGGATTTCTACTAAGCTTGGATCTATGCTTTTTTTTTCTAGTAGGTACTTTATGAAGATCTTGCCGTCCTTCATCTTGGGCTTATTTATGCCAGTGGAGGCTAGCTTAGATAGCTAATCGGCCACTGAATTTTCCATTCGAAGGATTTTCTCAATCTCCTAAGAGGGAAAGTCCGCTAGGAGCCCTCTTACCTTCTCTAAGTACCTAGCCATGGTGTTGTCCTTTGCTTCATATTCACCCCAAACCTGCTATACAATAAGTATGGAGTTTGAGAATATTCGTAGCTGCTCGACCCCAATCTCCTTGGCCAGCTTCAGCCCAACGATAAGCACTTCATATTCAGATTCATTGTTGCTGCAATTGAACCTAAACTGGAAGGTGTAACAAATGGTGACCTTATGCGAGCCAGTTAGCATAAGGCCTGCACATCCACCTCTAGTGGTGGATGATCCATCGATGTGGAGAGTCCAAACCGGTTTGTTGTCTCCCAGCGGTGTTTCTTCTCCAATATATTATACCACAAAGTCGGTTGGGACCTGTGCCTTGTAAGTCGTTTGTGGCTAGTACTTGATTCTGTATGCACTTAATTCCACTACGTACTTCATCATTCGATTGGATACATCAAGTTTTTGCAGCATAGTGCATAGTGGCTAGTCCATTAGTACAATCACCTAGTGTAATTGGAAGTAGGGCCTTAGCTGTTTGGTAGTAATGACAATGGCCAGTGCAAATTTTTCTACTTGGGTATATTTGACCTCAGGCTTATTAAATATGTGGCTGACGTAATATACTAGCCTGTGTTCTCTTCCATCTGCTTTGACTAACATAGGGGAGAGAGCCTGATCGCTAATAGTCAGGTACAAAAATAGATCCTCCCCTTAGACAGGGTTAGAGAGGACTAGTGGATGAGCAAGGAAGTCTTAGAGCTACTAAAAGGTAACGACACACTCCAAAGTCCATTAAAAACCCTTAGGATTTTTGAGGATTTTGAAAAACTCAGCGCATCTGTCAGCGCATTTGTCGGCACTCTTTGAAATGAATTGCTCAGGGTAGCCACCATGCTAGTGAGCTTTTGTACATCTCAGACTGAAGTTGGGAGCTTCATTCCCATTATGACTGTAATCTTCTTAAGGTTAGCCTCAATACCTCTCTGGGTAACCAGAAATTCGAGGAACTTACCAGAGCCGATGCCAAAAATGCACTTCTGGGGGTTCAGCTTCATGTCATGCGTATACATCTGGTCGAAGGCTTCTTGGAGATCCTTGACATAATTGATTGGCTTCTGGCTCTTAATAATCATGTCATCAACGTACACCTCCATATTGCGCCCGATCTGAGGCTTGAACAATTTCGTCACCATCCGTTGGTATGTGGCCTCGGCATTTTTTAGTCTGAAGGGCTTTACAATGTAGTAGTATGTACTATAGTCGGCGATGAAGGAGGTATGAACCTCATCCTTTGCGTCCATTTTGATCTGGTTGTATCCCGAGAAGGCATCCATAAAGCTTAGAAGGGCGTATCTTGACGTAGAATTGATAAGTTGGTTGATTTTAGGGAGGGGGAAACAATCTTTGAGGCAGGCTTTATTGAGGTTAGTATAATCAACACACATACGCCACTTCACATTCTTCTTTTTCACTAGTACCACGTTTACCAGCCATGTCAGGTACTTTTCCTCTCTTACGAAGCTGGCTTTGAGTAGCTTCTGTACTTCCTTCTTGATAACGACCTGTCGTTCTGAGGAAAAATGTCTCTTTTTTTGTTTGACAAGCTGCGATGTGGTATCAATGTTGAGGCCATAGGTAGCCAAGTCGGGGGAAATTCCGGGCATGTTGGACGCCGACCAGGCGAACCTATTTGAATTTTCCCGTAGGAGGGCAATGATTTCATCCTTCACTTTAGTTGGGGTCTCAATCTCAACTTTCATTGTTTGGTTAGGAGAGTCGCCGATCTGGACATCTTCGATTTTTTCTCCAGGCTCACCCTTCTCAACCGGTCTCTCTTACGTGCCCATCTCTAGGGCAAAGATGCCATTGCCTTTTACTGCCCTGACATATAGTTCTCACGAGAGCTTTTGATCACACTTGCATACTCCTACCCCTATGGGCGTTAGGAATTTAGCCTTAAGATACAGGGAGGACGTGATCATCCTAAATGCGTTTAGGCTTAGTCTTCCCAAGAGCACATTATAAGGGGAGGGACAATCAATCACAACAAACTCCATAGGTCGTTGTGCTACGTGGTTTTCATTGCTAAGTTTCATGTCTAGTGTAACAATGCCTTTAGCTTAGACTGTGCTGCTGTTGAAGCCAATCAGATTGTGGTGGTATGGTTTCATCTTTACTGGCAGCTTCTTCCTCATCCTGTCATATTTGTAGAGGAAGAGTATATCGGTAAAGCTGTCAGTATCCACTGTGATCTTTAAGATCTTAAATTTTAAGATCCTGGCCCCAATCATCAGGGCGTATTGGTGGGGAGTGTCGACTCCTTCAAGGTCAGCATTAGAGAAGGAGATGGAAGTATTTAACTTCTATCTCTTCTCTCTAACTACTAGTATCTCTGATTGGGCGTTAACTAAGCTGTTAGTGCTCAACTGGCTCCCAGGGTGTAAACCCCCCATAATTATATTTATGATGCCATTGGGGGTGTGATCATTGCAACTGTCGTTATTATGCTTTGCTTGGGCATCTTTGGTCCGTCACCTCCAAGGTGCCTTGTTAGTGTCATCGTTGGAACAGTCGTTGTTTCGATGATATGCTACGTATTCATTGAAGAAGCTATGTTGAATGGCATATTCGACGACATTCTTCAACTGTACGATTGTGATTGTTGTGGAACTGATGGTATTTATCGCAATTTCGACGACTGGGGTTTCTCTACATTTTCTGTAGCTTCTACAACAAGTTTCGGTGCTTCACTTCAAAATAGACCTGAGCTAGGGGTCTATTCAGAGGAGTGTATTAGCTGTAAATGGGAAGGGGGAGAGGGTCGCACTTTATTTAGCATTTCTTCTTCCTAGAGTTTTCCCCTTCTAGCCTGCTTGGCATCCTTCCGCCAAGGCATCTTTAATGGAAAATTTCTCCCTGTCCTACTTTTCGCTCGACCTTTCTCGGTCGACATCGCATTTGGCACGAATGTTATCTTCTTGGTCGATGTACTTTTGGGCTTTGTTCCAAAAGTTAGCCAGGGTCTTTGGCTTACTCTTCACAAGCAATCGGAATAAATCTCCCAAAGGTCTGATGCTGAGCTGTACGGTATGGACAATGACTCTCTCGTCCAGCTGAGGGATCTTGATTACGGTGTTATTGAATCAGGCAACGTAGATGCATAAAGACTTACTCTCACCCTACCTTACTAGGTACAAGGACAATGTGTCATTGGATAAGAGCTTACTAGCCCTAAAATGGAGGTTGAACTTCCTAGCTAGCTCATTGAAGGAGCTGATCGAATTGTCGGGGAGGTAGTTAAACCACGTTTGTGTTGCCTTCCTTAGCATACTTAGGAAGGCTTTGCATAGAATGGCATCTTCTTGATTGTGAAGGTTCACGAGGGTGCGGAAGTGGAGGAGATGGTCATCGGGGTCACCCATACCATCTTACTGGTCCAGGGATAGAAGTTTTCTGTTGGGGGGTAGTACTTCGTCTTGGATACCCTTGGTGAAGGGGGTTTTGTTGCCGATGACTAATTAGGTGTCCCTAGCAGGCTTGCTCCCTTGCTGCTTGAAGAGCTACCTTACCATCCCACAGAGCTCATTTAGGTTAGCGTCATCTACCGGATGAGCTCGTCATGCGGCTAAATAAGCCTGAACTCCTTACAAGTCAGCTTCTTGCTCATTGCTAGCCAAAACTTGGTCCCAAGTAGTTGCAGACCTTGCTAGCTATTGTTGCAGCGGCGGATCAGGTTACTAATTCCTTCTATTATGCAATAATAGCTGCTACTGGATGTTGTCCTGCCCAGTGCGGGCATCTAAAGCTTTGGGGTGGTGAGTTTTTTTGTTATGGTGCTCTGCTTTGTCTAGGTGAGCTTGGAGCTCTATGTTCTACTCAGCATACTGCTCAACCAAGTTCTCCGTATGCTCTAGGCGTTTTTCTAGCACAACTCTTGGAAGGGGTTAGTTGCCCTTAAGTTGGTTGTTTAATAACTATTGATTTCCTTGCTTGTTATGTTAAGACATGATGTAGAAAGGCTTGATGTGGGTTATGTGTTTAGTATATTAAGGATTTCGGGTGTAGGAATTCTCAATTCCTATAGATGGCACCAAATGTCATTCCTCAATTCTTGTTGGTAGTTAGTTAAGGTCTATACGTACTGGGTCTGCAAGACAATGTACAGTGAAGGGACGTCGAAGGGTTGTCCAGTATAGCCATTCCGATACTTAAGTCAGCAATAAACTTTTTTGTGGAATAGAATACTAAGTGCACATATTTAGAATGCAGAGTTTATAGAGAGGGTTACCATTGGGTAGATGTCTGGTATTTATAGCGGAGTAGAGCTGGTCATTGGAGATCAGTTGGTGGGAGAGATTTTCTCCCGCAAGTGTAAAAGAGTGGAGCTATCATGTCCTTAATATTTTGGATGTGGCTGTTTTATCCTTATTTTGTAGTTTATAGCCATTACAGTTTTTCATGAGCCTAGACCACTAAAGGCTAAGCTCGAGGCCTATAGAGGCGAACCTAGGGAGGTAAGGCTCGTTGGATCTAGTCGAGCTTGAGAGTTTCCTATCCAAAGTATCCTGTCAATAGAAGGAAATATTGTTATCGATGGATTAAAACATCCGTATCTTTATGTTTCATATTTACTTTAAGGGGTACTTTTGTAATTTTAGTTTATTTCCATTTATTTCCACCCTTCCTCTTCAAAAGTGAAGTGAAACTAAGTAACTTTAAAAGCGAAAATATTTCCACTAATTTATCTCAATTTCTACTCATTTCCACACTCACTTTTACACTATTACTGTATTCGATTAATAAAAATAGACTAAAATGGAAAGAAAACAAATGAAATGGAAGGAGAGGAGGTGTTTGGCAACTTAAGTGAAGGGTGGAAATTGATAGAAATAAAATGTAGTGGAAACATTTTCATTATTTAGTCCACTATTTTTCTCTCAAAAATTAGAGAGAAATGAGTGGAAATTGGTAGAAATGTAATATAATTACAAGATTGTTGACTTGAAGTGAATGAGAATCAATAAGTGAATTCGATCGTGGAAGTAGTATGGCCAGTAAGTTAAGGTCATAATCTATAGGGAGTTAAGTGTTAAATAACTAAACCAATCGAGTCTTTCCTTAAGCTAAGCTATCGAGAATTGAATTAAAATGGAGTTAAGTAGTATGAGATGCTTGGCTGATGTCTTGTGTTGGTCGGAGCTGTTGCCATATGTGGAAGGAATACTTTTGAGCTACTGGCAATGTGGCTCTCGCTTGGAGTGTGTGCTGCTATTGCTTGGAGCATTGACCGCCAAGTGGCCTGCTAGAGAAAATATTTGCTATTCACGGAGCTGCTGCGACTGTCTCTTGTGTGCTCAAGTGATGCTGTCTTAAATGTCTTTCGCTCAAGATGACGTACACTCGGTTTGGTCAGCTCAAATGTGCTCTATGTAGCTAGGGTCCATGGAGTTGCTGCAATAGAGGCCCTCAAATCTCACTTGTGCCGAACTCGGAATCAAACAGGAGCTGCTCGGCTTAGTAAACTGCTGCACCGTATGGTCTGTTTCGGCCATGTTGAAGTATGTTAACTGCATCAGTGATAGGACCTCAACTCTGCTTCATGGATTGCTGCAATTTAGGAGTCCCAAGTATAGCAGCTGCTGTCCGTGTTGGCTGTGAATTGCTTGATTTGGTTGGCATGCATGTGCTTCTCCAAATGAACTCCCTTGCGCAGTTGTCATTCAAGGATTGCTGCTAGTTGCTTAGCTCTCGGCTTCTTCTTATCTTCATAAAGCTGCAATTGTCTACATTCAAAACACCAGAAAATTATTAAGCATTAAGCAGTTACTTCATATTCTATCCTATTCAAACATTGAACAATTACAAATAGATGTGATCTGTTGGAATTGAGTGGCTTCCTAAAGACTGAACATGCAGCTTGCATGAGAATTGGAAATGCTCAAACTTAGTGAGATCTGTCCACACGTTCTTCAACACACTAATTCAGGAAAACAAGGCGACATTGGGTTGAGATTATAATGCAAGTCTTTCACATGACATTGATTAGGAATCTTGAGATTAAATATATGCTTATTTGAGTTCTATCTTGATCCTTCTTCATGTTATTAATGTAGTGAATCCAAGATTATATATTTTATCAATTCTAAGCAAAGGTCAACATAAAAGTACAGATTATATGCATGAATATGTGCTATTAAGTGAAGACAAATGTGTAATTTTACACATTTATCAATTATCCCTAATAATAATATTCATCACTATAAAAGTAGGAGCAATTTTATTAAATACCAATACATTTCGTTTTTTAAGACAAACCAAACAAATGAAATGGAATCATTTCCTTTTTATATTACCAAATACAAAATAAAAATCATACCTCATTCCATTTCCATTCCTTCTTCTTCTTCTTTTTTTTTTGGCACTCATTTTTGCTTATTTTCCTTTTATAAAAAGTTACCTTAATTTGTCTTTAAAAAGGAAATATAGTTAGTACTGAACAAAATTATCCCCACTATTATTAGGAACAGTCTTGTAATTACATTATATTTCCACCAATTTTCACTCATTTCTCTTCAATTTTAGAAAAAAAAAAAAAGACGTGGACTAAATAGTGAAAATATTTCTACTACCTTACTTCCATTACTATTAATTTCCACCCTTCACTTAAGTTCCCAAATACCTTTTTTCCTTCTATTTCATTTACTTTCTTTCCATTTTAAACAATTTCTACTGATTCAAACACGGTGTTTACACCCAAATACAATATTTCCATTATTTTCATTCCATTTCTATGGCTTTTCACCCATGCCAAGCTCAACATTAAGCATGCAAGTGCTAAAAAGCATATATTCGTTTCTCCATGGACAAGATATGACTTTTTATTCATTATTTAACTAATTTTCGTGACTTTTTTTTGTTTTAGTTCTTAATGGAAATATATCCTTTAAAATATTTTAGCCAAAGTTACAAATATAATGATTGAAATCATCTATAATTTCGAAATATCCTAGGATATTGTCATGATGTTCTCTTTGTTTTTTTTAATCTCAATCATAGATTACATATATAATTTATGAATTTTTTAGTATTTTACTTAGGAATTTCAAACAGATGCTTTCCCTCTATATATAAGTTTAGAGTAATATTTTGGGGTTCTTATTTTATTAAAACAAAAAGCAATATCCTTTATTAATACTCAATAAAAAATTTACATTAAAAAATAACATTTAAATTAGACCATATAATGGGACAAGAGATCCAATTTCGAAGCAAACAAATCTCCAATGTTAACCAAAGCTGGTCTCATTAGTCACGAGACAGTTTGAGATCAATTTATTAAATTAACATAATTAAATTCAATGATCGAGTGATCAATTGGGGTTTTCTGTTTATATCTTTTTTTTTTTTTTCCGGGAAAGAGACAAGTTAATAAAAACACATAGAGTTATAAGACTCCATCAAATGGTTTATAAAAAGAAGACTGAGAAAAAGAAGATGAGAGAATAGGCTCCCCAAAGTTTTTGCACACAGCACATCCCCTTTTGACCCTTGGTGGCAACTTACTCAGCGTATGCATTAACTTTTCTATTTATTAAAAAATGAACCAAATAATAAAGAAGTTTTTGACTTGAAAATCTTATCTATCACTGGCCTGAACTTCCAGAAGGCAAGCTTTTCTTCAACAAGTTGCTGTGGACTAATGACGAAGCAATTTCCACTCCAATTCTTTCCCAATTCCTACTTTTCGCTAGAGTTAGAGTTTCCTTGACCAGCTAAGGACTTCATCAATCCCTCATCTAAATTATCACAACGCTTTGAGAATGTTACTAAAAACTTATGATCTAACTCTCGGACTAATACACCAATTCCTACATGCTTGTTTTTTTTTTTTTTTTTGTCAACTACTTCATCACAATTTAATTTGACAACTCCTTTGGGTGGCTTAATCCAAATTACAACTGTGACATATAAATTAGTAGCAGATTTGAGATTACAGGTTACGATGTTTAGCTACAGCCTTGTTTACACTTTCTATGATAGACAATGGATTAAGACAAGTTTTTCCAAACACACATTCACTTCTATATGTTTCCATAAGTACCAAAAGCCACTTTCAATTTTTTCATTCCCTACTAAACCTGCCTTCATTAGGTCTTCAAAGCGAGTTGTTATCCACATTTCAATCCTAACTATAGGATTTGCATTACAATGTACTCCCAAAAGCTCAAACCACACTCCTCTCAATTAAAGACCCTCCACCATTATATGCATTTCTGTTGCAACAATGAACGGTAGGTAAAAGTTTGCTTCTCCTTTTAAGCATATTCATATTAGTTGCCATTAAACTTAAGTCAAACTTTCCGATGTTTTAATCTTCGGCAAAGTAAGAATTGGAAAGTTTTCACTACCTATATGATTTTCCACAATCTCCTATCAACCTAGAAAGAAGATAAAAGCTCTGTCTTGGCTTTGATTACCGAACTTCAATGCTTGGTAGTCTATAGCTCGAGTTCACAATATAAGCACTTGCCCTGTCATGTGGTGAAACTATTTTATCTTCACTATTCAAGTCTCATAAAGGATGGGTTTAGCAACTTGCAATTTAAATGGAGAAACCATATCCTGCACTGCTTCCAGATCCCATATTCCATGTTCCTCGTAAATTATAGAGCTGATCGTTTGGTTGGGATAAGTATTGGAAACCATTAATGAGCTTAATTTGACATCTCTTAAGGACATCGGCTTTAATGTTATACGCCATTTCCAATTTCCAATAGAAATTTTGTTTTTTCTAGCCCTTTCCCCTTTCGATACTTTATCAACTCCACGATGTTCTTTGACCCTTCTTGAATCCAAAAATCTATCCAAGAAAATAAATGCTTTTCTAAACACTTACCCTATGAAGCATTGAGGTTGGTTGGAATCCTCTAAGTCATCTTTTGAAATATGGAATCATTGAAAGCTTCTAGGTCTCCAAAACTTTAGACCACCTTTGCTCTTTGGAATTGAGATATTGATCCACCTCTTTCAATATCTTATTTTAGACTTATAATCTCCACCCTATCAAAATTTTACCAAAATTGAAGTCACTTCCTTGCACTATTTCCTTGGGAACTTGAAACACTTATCATGTAATTTGGAATTGCTAAACGCTTTGCTTTAATCGGAACCTTTCTTTTACCAGGAGATAGTATTAGATTCTTCGCCCTTTCAATTTATCTAAAGACAAATCCTAGAGCTTCACCTTTCGATCTTCCCAATCATTTGGCAAACCAAGATACTTTCTAGGCTTACAAGTTTTCTCTATTCAAATAAAAATGGGAAAAATATAAATTTAGGATTTAGCCTATTCCACTTTTTCTATTTAAGTTTTAAATGTTCAAAATTTTTAATTAAGTGCTCTATGTTTGTAAAAATTTTCCAATAAATTCTCTGTTAATTTGCCTTTAACTTTTCCACTAACTATGAAATGTGATATTTTTTTATTGGTTAATGAAAAAATTACAAATTTATGACTCAATTTTTTGTGTATTTTCTGTTAGAGTCCTAAATATTTCAAATTTTCTATTTGAATTATTAATATTTGCAAAAGTTTTTAAATAAGTCCTTCATTAATTTGTAGTTAACTTTTTTATTAACTATGATACATGATACTTTTTTATTGGTTCACATATTTTTATTAAATAATTATTACAATTAAATAATTTAACAAAATAATAAAAAAATAGAAAAATGAAAAAAAAGAAGAAAAATGTAAAAAATGCAAAATCAAATAACAATTATATGTACATATATAATATAATAAATGTATATACATGCATATTTATTATAATTTCAATGAAAAAAAATTCTAAAAAATTAAAAAAAAAAAATCGTTTCAACCATCCGAAGACCAAGGAGTAACTAGAATGGGAAAAAAAAGAAAAAAGAAAAAAAGTGATAAGTTGTGATCTGCAATTCTAAAGTGGATTGAATTAACTTACCACTAGTTATGAGTAGCTAGCCACCCCTCTAAGGGAGGTTGCATGACCAACCTAAGAGGTCAATGATCTCCTATCTCTTGGATTTTAGATTTTAGAAAAAAAAAAAAAGAAAGGAAAATAAGAGTGGAACCTAATTAGGTTTCAATCTTTTTTATTTTTTAATATGCTTAACTATGGGTAATCGCCCACTCCTTAAGAAGGTCGTGCAACCACTTTAGGGGAGTAAGCAACCCCTTATGGCTAATCGTGGGTTAATTCAACGCAATTTAATGTGTGAGTCCTATCATTCCACTTTATTTTGGCTATCCTGGCCATCTCAAGATCAAAATGTAGTGAAAATAAATTTTTTTCTATTTTTTTTAAATGCTTTATTTTATTGAAATTATAATAAATATACATGTATATACATTTATTAGATTATATGTGTATATGTATTTTTATTATTTGATTTTTTATTTCTTTATATTTTATTTTCATTTTCATTATATTAATTATTTAATAAAAGTACGTTGACTAATTAGGAAGTGCCACAAGTTATAGTTAATGGAAAACTATCGAAGGAATCATTTGGAAAGTTTTATGAATGTTGAAGACTCAAATATAGATTTTAAAATATTTAAAACTCGAGTAGAAGATGTGCAAAATAAATTGAGTTTTAAATTTATACTTTTCCCATTAACCAATCAAAAAGTGTCGTATACCATAGTTAATAGAAAAATCAACGGCAATTTAATGGAAGACTTATTTGAAAACTTTCATAAACGTTGAAAATTTAAATAAAAATTTTAAAACGTTTAGAATTCAAATAGAAAAAGTTAAAAAGATTAAGTCCTAAATTTGTACTTTTGCTAATAGAAATTATAGCAACTTTCTTTCATGTATTCTAGAACATTATCACTAAAAGTAATTGAGAACCTCAGGAAATTCATCTTTTGGCTCGAAGTAAGGACTTATATTTCTAAGATTGATTTGAGTCTTGTGAAATTACTATCATTAGCTTCCATAAAAACTAAAGTATCATCTACAAAAAAGGATAAGTTAATTCTGGACAATTTCATTAAATCACAACTCCTTTAATGTTTCCTTAAGTGTTATCTTTCCGAAACATATGAGAAAGAGTATAACTACTAAGAAAAATAGGTATGGGGATGAAGGATCTTCATCCCTTATTTCCTTAAGGTTTAATATGCCTAACTCTCTTCCCATTTATCAATAGATTATGTGAGACTAGTCTAGTGCAATTTATAGCCCATTTAATCCACAATTCATCCAAACCTAATTTCTCAATTAAAACTTCCAAAAAGCTACACTTTACTTTAAAGCTTTGCTAATCTAACTTAATGCCACAATTAATTTGATCTCCACATTTTCACAATTTTGAGTCATAAAAAACTTCATGAGCAACAATCACATTATCTTAAATGATTTGGCCAAGAACATATGCATCTAATTTTGGGAAATGATACAATTAAGGGATTGTTGAAGCTCATTGGTTGAGATTTTTCATATGATTTTATATACAAAATCACATAAGTTAATAGGATGAAAATGAGAAACTAATGAAGACATTGAATTTTAGGAATCAAGTTAAGATCCGTTTCAATAAACGTTTCAATAAAAGAGGGAAGTAATACTTCTATTGCACAAAAAAAAAAAAGAAAGAAAAAAAAAGTGTACAATAGACTCAATGATACATTCTTCAAGAATCTCCCCGTTTGATTGATATACTAAAATACTAAAACCATCTAGAGTAGGAAGCTTCAAAGAACCAAGATGTGAGATCACTACCTTTACTTCCTTACTAGTGGTCAAATTAGAAAGTTGGTCATTAGCCACTTTTGGTTCAACATTCAATAGCACATCTTCAATCCTCCTCCTACCCTCAATTAGATGCAACTTTGAGAAATATTGGTGGAACTCCTTAACAAATACTCCTTCTTCCTCTACCCATTCGTCACTCTCATTTTAAACTCATTATGATTTTGCACTCAAATTACTCCTTTCTTAATCGACCCTCGCTTTCCTTTTTCTTCTTTACTTTTCTTAGAGATTCATCTTCTTTCTTCATAAAAAAACTCCATTCTACCCTCCGGTTGAAGCGACCCTAACCCAATTCTTAGGATTTTTCTATACTATTTGATCATCCCTCATCATATGATAGGCTACAAACATTGATTAACCTCTCATGGTGAAATTTAAACAACTTCTTCCTAGAGAATCGTTGATCCATTTACCACCTATTACAGGTTTTTGACATCTATGTTGATTCTAACATAAAGAAATCCTCTTTTAGTGAAAATAACATCTTCCCTAAATGAGATGCATTCTTACTAGCAATTTCATTTATCATTATACAAAGTGGTAAGTCGTAAATCCAAAATATAGTTTTTGATAAGGATGGTTCCTCAATTCTTCAATTTAGATCTCATTCATGTAATTAGATTAGATTCCCCATAATAAGCCATAACTTCATTGTTTGATTCTTGATAAGGTTCCTTTTTCCTTCATACTGCATAAACCAAAACGTTATTCAAAAATGCAATTTTTATCACTCCTAAGTTAGTCTACACCTCTTTAAGAATATTGATAACCACATTCCTCTTTAGACCCTTGAAATTGCACAACATGAACATTTTTCGACAAAGCTCTCTAGATCTGACTTTTTCAATTCTAGAGTCATGATTTCAGAATCATCCAGCATCCTCATACATAAGGACCTCATTTAAAATCTCTTGATGTTACATCAATAATAGGAACATTTTTTTCTTAAGAACCTCTCCATTTTATCTAGAAGATTTTTAAATAAAAGTCTTAATACTTATTTATATTATTTGTGAGGCTTACAATACAAAAATTTAAAGAGATGTAACACTAAAAGCAATAACAAAAAATAAAGCATTACTTTTTGGGAACCAAAAATACTGAAGACTTTTTCCCATCCATCAAGAACATAAAAAATGAGGTTCTTAATCTAGAATCCCATACCAAGGGCCCTAGACCACTCTTATAGCATGTTTAGTTCGTGGAATACAATTGTAATTACTAAGAAATGAAATAGGTATATAATAAGATATGAATAGCTATTATGATGTTCACTTAAAGGTAATGAAATTAATATACCGTTTACTTGGATAACTTACAACAAGGAATATGCATTGAATAAATATTAACATACCTAAATTGCCCCTTAGTAAACAAAATAAACTAATAAAACCTAAAACCCCAAATTGATGGTTTTGTTATGCACCTCTATCTCTTTACCTCTATGTACCCATAAAAAACACATGGAAAACTTGGAAAAGTTCTATTCTATGTAATAATAACCCAAAGTTCTATTTTGGATGTGAAACGAAAATGCCCTTACCCAAATATATGCATGGCCAACTCCCAAAATTTTCATCATGTTGTGATGTGTTGTATAGTGGTATATTTGAAGGCAAAGAATTTAAGCACTGAGAATGTAGACAACAAAGTACAAATTTGTTTAAGATAGTATAATAATACACTTACAGCATTGTATTACCATTTTTTTTTTTACTTCTCATATTTTACAGTAAAGAGATCACACTTATTTGATTTTGGGGAATTGCAGAATCCTTTCATTAGGACAATGGCATCTACTAATGTCTTCTACGAAAACGTTATTTCTAAATTTGCATAAGTAGCGATTTCGTGATTTTCCTTATATTAAGACAATGTAGTCTCATGTTTATATGCTTTAAAATTGCAACAAAGGTTGCTCTTTTTTCGAACACAAACAGGAACAAGACATGTTAATATAAACGAGGGGGAAGATAATGTCACTTACTTATCCTTCGTCAGTCCTTCAATGCAAATGGAGGTTGATGATAGATTTAAAGCTACAACTACATACCGTTGAACCCCACCATGATTGGGAGTGACTAAAGAGAGGGAGACGAGGGCCTTTCCACGACTGTAAATGAATGATCAAAGTGGTAGGTTAGCGTTTCGTCAGGTATAAAGTTGAAATTGGTGGCTAGACAATTACAACCCTAGATCAAATGGTGGGAGGGAGTAAAGAGTGTTACGTGAGGTTAGATGATATTATTTGAGGGTAGATGATGTCAATTTTCATTTTTAATGGGGGTATTGTTGAGATTAATTAAGGGAAAAGAATGAGGAACTCGGATTCAAGTCAACTTAAGAATTTCGATTCCTCCACTTTCTGGAAATGGGATTCATTAGGAAACCTCTTAATTGGGGCCTAAAAGAAACTAAACAAGGGAATTTGAAGCTACCTTAGGAATAAGGGGGGAATGGAAATGAATTCCCCCTTATTCATTTCCATAATTCATTTCCATTCCCCCCTACTAAACATGATGTTAGACTATGATAAAATCGTTTGATACAAAAGCCATTGCTTGAGGACATATACAAAAACAAAACACAAAGGGTTAAAATCATAAAACAAAAGGGACAACAAGATACTAAAAACAAACAAGGATAAAGAAATTTTGAAAATTTGGTTAGAGACAAGGAATAATATGATAAAAAGAGAAAGCAATTAAAAAATATTAAATCTAAATCTAAGACAAATTAACACTAAAAGGGAAGGAAAACTCCCAACACTTACATAAAAATTATTTCCAATGTAAATTGATTTTCAAATTAGCATCAGTGATACTATAAGTTAGATGTGAAAGATTGGACTTTTAATAAAACTTCTTTTTTCCCTTTCTCTAAATAAGAGAGCAAAAAACCTTAGTCTTTTGAGCCATATTGGTTTCCTCTCTCTCTCATAGAAAATAATTAAAATTATCTCCTATAAAAAAAAAAATTAAATTTCAACCTCATTAGGCATTTATAGTGTCATTAAAGATAATGCAAGAAAGGATTCATTTTTTTTTTTCAAGAGCTAAATTCAAGTTTAGACTTTAAACTTATTAATTGATTGGGTTTGATACTTTGAACTAAGGTGGTAGGGTCTAAAGGGTCAAGTTTATGCATTTGAGATGATTAAGGGAGTTTTTATGTGGTAGGCTTAGAGTAAAGCCGATTAAATCGACCTGTTCGATCAAACCATTCTCTATATTAACTCATATTAAGAATAATGTCTCTATTGGGCATAAATCCATAGAGGGAATCTACTTATTGTCATAATCCAATGAATGTGATTAATGGCCATTTCTTATAAACACTCATTTCCCTCCTTCATTTGGACAAAAGTGATCTTGGCACAAATGTTGTTATTCCATTGGGTTCTTGCCTCAAAAAATCAAATGTACAAATATTTCAAGAACACACACCTCTTTCATCACAAACAATAAAGTTTGATGTTATTAAACTCCTCTATTTATCACACTTAATGTTAGAGCTTTACCGAGATTGCTTACGCTTCCTCCCTTCCATTTTTCTTTTGATAATCCCATAAATACTACTCAGGTTAAGTCATTTTCCTTAATCATGTGTAGCACATTTGTTTCATAGCATGCACGAGACCTTCATACTCGAATCCTCTTACTTACAAGTTCTAAACAACCTAATACGGAGAATGATAAACACTCAAAAGAAAAAGACAACTTGAAAAATTATGATAAACCAATACTCGATCCACCCCAACTTACGAAAGCTTGATTTTCTTTTCTTTTTTTCTTTTAAGGAATGCTAATATTCTAAACTTCTAGTTAAAAAAAAAAAAAAAAAACAATCTACAACATCAAAAGGTCCTTCCAAAGTTATACTCTTCAATTTCATTAAATTATCAAAAGAAATAAAGAATGAGTTTTTTTATGAGTGAGAGATAGAGAGAGGGAGATATCTTAATCATCTGAAATATAGAAAAAAGTGACTTTGTTTTCTCAAAGGGAAAGGGTTAAAGTTTAAGTTCGACTTTGAATTCAAGAGAAGGGAGGGGGGGGGGGGGGGGGGTTACGGTGGTGTTTCTCCAAAAATGTCTATTTTCCCTTTTACATTACAAAAGATGAATCGAAAGAATAACAAAGAGAGAGAGAGAGAGAGTCAAAGGAGTATGGGGACGTCTGCTAAAAGTCTCAATAATATAGTGGTAGATGTAGATAAGAGTTGAAGGAAATTTAAATTCAACTAATGGTGGCTAAGGTTTTCTAGTTTCTTTTCCTAAAGAGTAAAGAAGACAAAGGGTAAAGTAAAATTTGAAAAAATAAAATAAAAAATGTGGGGACTAAGGACAGACAAGAGAAGGGTTGAGGATGAGATTTAATTTAGTCATTTAGATTGGGTTCACAAATCACACATAGTCAATGACTATTAACTCCTTGGGTAGTATATGAAGTTCATAAATCATTGGGTATTCTTTCTTTTTTTTTTTTTAAGTAATATTAATCAAATCAATATCTATATTATTTCTCTATTTATTTTTATTGAATCAGGTTTTCCATTGGTTTTTTTTTTTAAATCCCATAATCTAACCCTAATCACTATAAGGTTCTAAATCAATTTTCATAACTCGATCCTAAACCTTATGCTAAACCCTGTATGGTTTTTAACAGGTTAAACAGATTAGGCATCTTATTATAACCTACTTGGTTACATCCTTAATAAAATCCTGCAGCATACAAATAGAATGACTATATATTTTTGTAGTATAAGGTTTGGTTTAAGGAAAAAAAGATAATTTTATGAGCTTTCTTTATATTTAAGAATAGAAATAAATTAATATGAACAATCTATAAATTGGAACTATTCCTAAATTGAACTGGAGTTGTTTTCATAATTGAAAAAATATAGGTTAAAATATTTATTGTAGTTTTACGAAGAGTATTTTATTAAAGGATTAAGTTATTATTTAATAAAGCAAAATTAAAATTATCAAATGATCAAATCAATTCAAAAGTCTTTTTTTTTTTAGTTATTATTATAGCAAACTGAATTCAAATGGTCTAATTTGGGACCTTTGAAAGATTTTGTACCATATTAAATCTAGAAATCGATATGATCCACAAATTTCAAGAATTAATCAGAGATGTGCACCACTATCTCACAAGAGATAGATAAACATAAATTTTGTCACAATCCATTAATTTAATTGGTTGATAAAAATGAACGAGAAATTCAAAAGAAATCCGTCTCATTGAAATTACTCATAGTAAGGAAATGTTTCTTAATAATGTTTATATAATAATGAATTGCAATCCATAACTTGCATATATGGGCTGATAAAACCCTAATAACTAAAGGACAAAAAAGGAGATAAACATAAAAAGAAAAGAACATATTAATATGGACCCTCTAATAGAAATCGGCCCCAAAGGCTCAAAGAAAAGGAAAATATATCAATATGTAAAATATTAAACCTAAACCTAAAATAAATAAAATAATATAATAAGACAACGTAAATTAATAAGGTCGTGACTTCCTTGTAGACTTGGTTGTACGACGTACATTTATGCTTTAACGTGGCATATATCAAAAACGCTGCTCTTCATCCATTTTTCCAACAAAAACATTAATTCTTTGCTGGTGCTTTCGATCTCAGCTCTTGATCCCTATCAAGAACGATTTAAATAGAAAATTTTCAAAACAGTGAGCTTAAATGGAAAGAAGAAAATGGTTGAAGGTTAAAATAGAAAAGCAATTGAATTTTAAGGACTAATTTTGTATTTTTTTTCCTCTTGATAATATTATTATATTAAATTAGTTAATATAGACAATTAGAAGTTGACACGTGTTAAGATGGGCATCATTTTAACTAGACTTGATGAAGTTCATAAATTCATCTTTTGTAAAATTTGAAAAACGTTGAGGATTTAAATTGAAAAACAAAAAACTAGGGGTACAAATAGAAAGGTAAGTAAATTTTAATGCTAAAATTGTAATTTTTTCCTTATATATTTTAAGCCAATTACTTTGTATTACACTCATGAAAAAAATAATTCAAATCTACTCTATCTTATTAGAGCGGCATTTTCGCTTGAAGTTGAGCTTGCAATCCAAAATGAGAAGGAATGCTTAGACGTTGTTCAAGCAATTAAAGTTGTTTCCTCACAAGGCTATGTGCATTGTCTGAGGAATGTGTCCTCAAATTTCTTTTTCTTTAGTTTTAGTTGGCTAAAAACATATTATGTGGCTTACAAAAACTTTAAAATAATACTAATTTTAAATAAAGTAGTAAGTTTATTAAAAAGGGAAGTTACTTAAGATATTAATTTGACATTTATAGGCCCAAAATAGGTTTCTTAAAGATAAAATTCTCTTAAAAGAATAATATTGATATTATTATACCATGAGAGTCTTTTCTAGGTAGGTTATTTATGATTGCTATGTATGGGGTTTTTAATTTCTTATTACCCTGTGTTCATCGGTACTTTTTTTTTTTTATTTTTTTTCCCCCGACAATGGCAATTGGCAACCCGAAATAAGTGCAAGCTTTGATAATTGGTGAACTCATGATTAGTAAAGGAGTTCTTTATTAAATAACGGGGAGAACCATGACAAGAACATATAGATACATATACATACACATATATATGGTCTAATACCGTTGATGGGCAATTTCCTATTATAGATCCTAAGGTCCATTCCAACCTTATGGGACCATGAGCCGAACAACCTCGATCCATGGCTACTCTAAGGAGACCCAGGTCCTTAGCAAAAAGAATTAGTTGTGAATGAGCTGACCTCGGCCGATTGTCGGACCTTAGCCTAGACTGGTCAAGACCTTGGTTCACGCACCACAGTTAAGCCCGAAGCACCATGGGTGACCATGGATCTCGGTAGCCTGCCCAGTAGGCCCAAACTGCAGGTAGGGAAGGACATAGTGTCCTCGTCACTTTTTTTTGTTAGAGAGCCCATCTTCTTGAAAGATTTAGTTGCCTATTTTGGGAGAGATGTATATCCGAACAAGATATTCCCCATGAATCATATAAATAGAGGAAACCCAATAGAGAAGACACTTTATACACATGTAAAAGCCATCTTAGCCTTACTTCCCCATTAATTCCACAGATTTGTCAACTGAAATATAAAAATGGCTGCATCAAACAATCCTCTAACATTCACTAACAATGTTCTCTTTTGCTGGACCTAACCAACTTCTCAGGCCGAAAGCAGAATCTCTACCGATAAAATTAAGACGACAATAAACATATAATATTAATAAAGTATTTTGAACATGAGTCCTTTAGATTCATGCCAATTTATTTGGACCTTGGGCCAACCTAATTAGGCCCATGACTGTGTTAATACTTCCTTCAAGAGTCTTCAGATAAACCAACTCCTCCAAGTGACCTACTTGACCTCAGTCTACCACAACAGTTACCAAACACGAGGATAAGGCTTAGAAACTTGGTTAAATATCATGACACTACAATTTTAGAACACGTTGGGCTCCATACTTCTACTACCCAAATTGTATGGATGTTGAAACATGCAAAACATGTGCCCTTAATTTATAACGACCCTCCTCGATAAATAACTCCAAGTACTTTGATAATAATTTATCTTGACTTTTTGCACACTTAGTCTATCTAAAACTTTTCAACTCTCTTATTTGTCTTTTTTCGTATATTTACTGATTTAAGCATCAGAATAACTATTTTAAACAATATCTCGATACTCTCTATAGTATTCTGTTTTGTAGGCTTATCATATCCTCACGCAAAACGCAATTATCTCACTCCACCGAAAGAAAAATCTTACTGATGACACATAATATATTAAGTATAGTTATGGTTTTGATTTCTTTTCTCTTTTTGTGGACTACTATCATATATAACTTTAGAAGAAAGACATCAAACCAAATCATTTTGTTAAAAAACTAATATCTATAGAATTAAGTTTTGACCGTCATGACAAGACAAAAGATTTTAAATTATATGGTATAAAGATTATTATCCCCGTGATGGACAGGGTTTGATAATAAGCAATATAAAATTAGAAAAAAGAAAGTCACAGGAAATTTCCCGACACAAACTGATTTATAAGTTTGGCTTGATCTTATTTTATTAATTGGCCGACCAACAATTTTTAAACTCTTTGGTCTCTCTACACGGAATTGACGAGGTTTCTGGAGGCAACTATGTATTCAATCCCGTGACACAATAGAACGTGCATGCATATATGACATGGGAACTATATATATACACGCGCATGCATATATACCAAGTAATAACTGAAGCACATTGCAGGAAGCACTTGAGAAACTAGCACATAGGATGGCTTGGAAGTTCGATGTGTTCTTAAGTTTCAGAAGAGAAGACAATAAGACATCCGCAACAACTTTCTAAGCCATCTTTACACAGCAATGCATCGAACAGGCATCTATGCTTATAAGGACGATGTTACTCTCGGGAAAGCTGACGAGATCTCATCTGAGCTCATGAAAGCAATAGAGGAATCCCACATTTCTATTGTCATTTTCTCCGAAAACTACGCCATATCTTCATGGTGCTTCGATGAGCTGGTGAAGATCATCGAGTGTAAGAATCTAATGAAACAGATCGTGTTGCCTATATTTTTAAAAGTGGAGCCTAGGGATGTTAGAGGACAGAGAGGAAGTTATGGTGAAGCAGCGGTTCAACATGAAAGCAGATGCGGGAAGGATTCGGAGAGAGTGAAGAAATGGAGGAAGGCTCTTTTTCAAGCTGGTAGTTTGTCTGGATGGCATATTGATAACCGGTAATCATCCAAACTATATCGTCTTGTTCAAATGTATTAAGGTGTATGTTTCATACATTTTAGTATAATTGCTATCAAAAAGAGACTTCTATGTCTGTACTTTGATCAACAGTATCGAGTCCAGATTAAAGGAAACCGAAAAAAAAAAAAAAAAGATTTAGATTGAATACGATAGGGTCTCATGTGTAAGATTAAAGTGTAAAATATAATCACAATATCTACGGAAGCATACTTGAATTCATGGACAAAAATTTTCTTTGAAGGTTATAGTTTTCCAGTTTATAATAGTATCTTTTCTTGATTGTCTAATAAATGGGATGTAGGAAAAGCAGAAGAGGAAAACCCTAACCACATTACTAGACCAGGGACCTCAACCCTATATAATAATTGCATGTAATGTGATCCTTAACATGCCAATTTTCAATGGGTCTTACTTTATAACTTATAATATATTCTACACTTTATACATAACCACAATTGGAATATATAAAACTTTATTTTAGAGAATTAAAAAACAACTATATATGAGTTAATTATAACAAAATACAGTAGAAAACTAAATATCAATTAAAAACTAATCTCACACTATATTGGTACATTATCAAAATTCATAATACCCATACGAGCAACATGCTCTTGAAACACTTTGGGTGGTAAACCCTTAGTAAGTGGATCCACAATCATAAGATTCGTACTAATATATTTAATTGACACTTGAGAACCTCAAACTCTCTCTTTAACTACAAAAAACATTATGTCGATATGCTTCGATTTCAATGAACTTTTGATATTCTTATAATATAGTTTAGTAACTTTATTATCATAATTAATTTTCAATGGTCTCTCAATATCATCAAAAATTTGTAATCCAATGATAAAATTTCGCAACCATATTCCTTAATTTAATGCCTCATAGCAAGCAATGAATTTTGCTTCCATGATAAAAGAAGCTGTAAGTGTTTGTTTGATACTTTACCATGATACAACTTTGCTAACCATCATAAAAATATAACTAGAAGTGAATTTTCCACTACTAAAGCATCCAACATAGTTAGATTCGGAATACCTCATGACCTCCAAATGATTAGATCTCCGATATGTAGGCATACAATCCTTTGTTCTTTGTAGGTATCGCATAACATGCTTGCTGCTTTCCAATGATTCATATCAGGATTACTCAAATATCTGTCAAGCATTCCAACAATGCATGTAATATTCGGATGTGTACAAACTTGGGCATACATAAAACTCTCTATTGCTGACACATAAGGGATTCGCTTCATTACCTTTTTCTCAATGCCATTCTTAGGACATTGAAGCAAATTGAACTTATTACCCTCAGCCACAAGAGCATCTCCTAGTGCATAATCTTTCATGCCAAATCTATTGAGTACCTTATCTATATATGCCATTTGTGATAAGCCTAATATACCTTGTGAACGATCACGATGGATCTGTATGCTTAGTACAAAAGATGTATTTCTAAGATCTTTCATTTCAAAATTGCTTGAAAAAATTCCTTAGTCTCATTCAATAACCTTATATCGTTACTTACAAGTAAAATATCATCGACATATAATACTAGAAAAATGAATTTACTCCCATTGATCTTGTGATACACACATTGATCAACAATGTTTTCCTTAAAACCAAAAGAGGAAATTACTTGATCAAATTTCCGATACCATTAACGGGATGCTTGCTTTAATCTATAGATGGATTTTTTTAATTTGCATACCAAATGCTTTAATTCCTTAGATTCAAAATTCTTTGGTTATACCATATAAATTGTTTCATCAATATTATCATTGAGAAATGCAGTCTTTACATTTATTTGATAGAGCTCTAAATAATAATAAGCTACAAGTTCCACAATTATTTTAAAAGAGTCTTCCGATGAAACTGGAGAAAAAGTCTATTTAAAGTCAATGCCTTCTTTTTAAGTGAAACCTTTAGCGACAAGACGTGCTTTATATCTTTCAACATTGCCTTTTGAATCTTACTTGGTCTAAAAAATCCATTTACAACCAATTAGTTTCACACCTTCAAGCAATTCAACAAGATCTCAAATGTCATTATCTCTCATAGATTTCATCTATTCTTTCATAGCATCAATCTACTTTTGGGCATTTGCACTTTGTTTGACTTGATTGGCAAATGATGGATCATCTTCTAATCTTATATCAAACTCATGCTCTTGAAGGTATACGATATAGTCATTTAAAATCGCAAATCTTCTTTCCTTAATGGATCTACATAATGGCACTTCCTCTTGAGGCTGTTATAATTCATTAATATGAGTAAGAGCTTACTTCTCTATAAAAGTAGGAGAAGTTCAAGGAATATTTGGAACATCTATATTTGTATCCTGAAAAGCAACAGGTGTAATTATTAGTATACTTTCAGTTGCAACTATAGGAATATTAACACATTCTTCTTCAAAAATAATATTCCTAATTGAAGTACTCCCATTATATCTAATATCCTCAAGAAATTTAGCATTCCCAGCCTCGAAAAAAGATCGACTTGAATGATTATAGAATTTAAATCCTTTTGATTGCTTTGAGTGTCCAACAAAGTTGCAGCTAACTGTTCTTAAGTCTATTTTTCTCTCATTAGGCCTATATGGTCTAGCTTTAGCTAAACACCCTCAAGTATGAAAATGTCTAAGACTAGGCTTTTTTCTAGTTTATAATTCGTACGAGGTTTTCGATACAATTTTGCTTGGAACTTGATTAAGGATATATACTGCAGTCTTTAATGCTTCTCCCTAAAGTGATTCTAGTAAAGAAGAACGACTAATCATACTTCTAACCATATCCTTTAGAGTTTTATTACATTTCTTAGCTACACCATTTTGACTTGGTTATCCTAGCATAGTATACTGAGGAATAATCCCACACTCTTTCAAGTACCTCAAAAAAGGTCTAGTATGTTATTCATTAGATCCATTAAATCTATCGTAGTATTCATCACTACGGTCATATCTAACAGCTTTAATTTTCTTATTAAGTTGGTTTTTAACTTCACCTTTATATTCCTTAAAAATGTCCAAAGACTGTAACTTCTCATGCATTAAGTGTAGGTACCCATAACGAGAATAGTTATTTATGAAAGTAATAAAATACTGTTAATCATTCCATGAAACTGTAGGGAATGGACCGCATATATCAATATGTATTAATTTTAAGACACTAGAACTCTTTTCGGCACCTCTTTTCTTAATATTTGTTTGCTTTCTCTTGATACACTTAATGCATATTTCAAAATCTGAAAAGTCAAGAGAATTTAGAATTCAAAATTCCTTCTGACACAAGCCTTTGAATCCTTTGTTTGGAAATATGTCGTAAACGCTTATACCATAATATAAAGGAATTCCCATTTATTAATTTTCACTTTATACCACAATTACTTGTATGTAAGGTTTTTTTAGTATATGAGGCATGCAAATTCAATCTATATATATTATTGATCAAAGTACCAGTAGCAATAATATTTGAATATTGAAAAAGACTAAATTTTTCATCTCTAAATGAATAAAGATAACCAGATTTGTCTAAATGAGAAACAAAAATTAAATTCCGTCTAAATGACAATACATAATAACTCTCTTCCAAATCTAAATAATGACTAGACTCTAATTGTAATCTAAAAATGTTAATAGCTTCAATAGAAACTTTGTCGCCATTGCCAATATAGATGAATCTTTTAATATCATTTTGGCATTCGACTTCTTAAACAACCTTACATAGTTGTACTTATGTAAATAGTTACACTTGTATCTATCCACCAAGTGTAAGTTGGTATTAAAGCTAAATTAACTTTTGAATAAACAAAGTTAAGAAGTTCAACTTTCTTTGCAAGCCACTTTGCATATTTAGGGTAATCCTTCTTCACATGACTTACTTTTTTGTAAAAGAAACAAGTGATACCCTTATCCTGTTTCTGTTGCGCATGTGAAGTCCTAACATTTGCAGCTCTTTTACCTTTATGATCCATTTTTCTTTTCTTGGGAGTCTTATCTTGAGAACGAGTCACCATATGAGCACTTTTAGTCTTTTCTTGTTTCAATCTTTCTTCCTCTTGCACACATTGTGCAATAAGCTTATTCAATGTCTATCTTTCCTTTTAAGTCTTGTAACTTATCTTGAAATGACTAAACTAAGTAGGAAGGGAGATCAAGATTAGGTACACAAGAATGTCATCAGACAATTCCAACTTTAAGGCCCTTCGTCTCGTAACAAGATTAGACGTCTTCATGATGTATTCCCTTATATTTCCTCTGTCATTATACCTCATAGAAACAAGCTTTACAAAAATAATGCTTGTTTCAACATTTTTAAAACCTACGAATCGGTTTGCTATTTGGTTAAGAAACCTTTTAGTATTTTTCTCCTCAGGCATAGCTTCTTTAACGGTATTTGGAATGAAATGCATCATAATCATTAGACTCATGTGGTTAGAATGCTCCTACTTTTCATAAATTGTTATTTCTTTAGCAGTACCTTCGCTAGTAAGTATAGGAGGTTCATCAGTCCTAATCGCATAGTCTAGATCATGCATCCAAGTAAAATGGTGATATGTTCCTTCCATTTCTTGAAATTTGTGCCACTAAGCACTGGGATGTTATTCAAATTGACAAAAATAAAAGTTACGTTGACTAAACAAAGAATAAAACATGCTCACAATTAATTATAATTTCATACTTTAATACCTGAATAAATATAAAATAAAAATTATCATCATCATGCACAATCAATTAATTAATATTGACAAGTAATAAAAGAAATACTTTAATTGGGCCACCATGAGATACATATTATATCAATGATATTTAATGTTTAGACAAAAATATCAATTGTAAATTATGTCCTCAAATACAATAATAAATATTGATAAAATAATTCTATCAACAACTTACCTTCCTATGAGTCGATAAAATTGCATGCATAAACCAAAATTACCACATATTTATTATCACATATTTATCATTTGACCAAATAACAAACTTTGTTTAAACTGATTATTATTCGCATAGATGTAGACATTTTATGCAAATTTTTAATCCGATATCTAAATATTTCAGAAATAAATTTAAATAATAGAGGTCATTTTGGCAACATATTATTTCAATTTATTTAAAAATATTAGACAAGATTTGCAAAAGGAATAAATAAACAAATAATCAAAACACTTTCATCTCAAATCTTTACATGATATTTGAGATATGTTTACATTTAATTACATCTAAATCATTAAGAATATGTTGCCCATTAAACGAATAAACATTCACATTAAGCTTGCAATCAACTCGTAGAATTCGGTTAAAGCACGGACATTAGCTATTTGCAAATCCATATAGTAAAGCAAATATGGGCAAATCCATATCATGGATATGGTTACGATGTGGTTTCGGAGAATATGTTGTCCATTTAACGCCTAGGTACTTCCAGTGTTGGACAGAAAACAAATATGGAAAATTAATATATTAATAATATTCAATATACCCTTATTTTATGATGGCGGCACAATTCGACTTCAATAGTACCTGACATAGTCGATCACATGGGTATGCAATTCAATCGTGCGTAGCAATGCACAGTAATATGCACACCAACAAAACCACAAAACAAATAAAACAATAAACCCCCAATTACCGATGTTCATTATTGAAACCCTAAACTTCAAAATCAAGCAAAAAGAGACACTTTATATATATTGTCTTAAATATATCATGATATCAAGAATTCAATATGAATAATTCTATATCACTAAATCAAAACTCATGGATAAAAACTCTCTTTAAAAGTTATAGTTTTTCAATCTATGATAGTGTTTTCTCTTGATTTTTTCACAGATAGAACGTAAAAAAGATAGAAAAAGAAAACTCTAACTACACTATTAAATTGGAGACCTCAACCTTATAGGTTTTATTATTTTATTTCACTGTGATCCATCATAATAAGTAAAATAAAATATTTAGATTTTTATATATTGAACCCATATTAAAAGTCCATAGAGACGAGTTTATAAACCATATTTATTTATTTATCAACTAAATGATTACTTTTGTTTAACGGCTTAACTCCTTAATTTAATTAGACAGTTAACAATATATAATTAATTAATATAATTGATATAGTGACCCATAAAATTACAATTTAGATAAAATAATAAACAGTTCTCTATCTCAAATTTGAATAAGATAAGAGTAGATAAGGTAGAAAATATGGATATCCTAATGAGCAAGCTCGGCAGCCATAATCTTACGATGCACAATATTGAAAAGCAAGGGGAAAAGAACGAATCTGTTAGTAAAATTACTAGATTTTGATTGCAACACTCCCAAGGCTTCTTTGGGTTTCTCAATAAAACAAAAAAAAATCCTCTCATAAATTTTTCAATCCATAACCATTTGATTTAAAAACTTAAAACCTGTTCGATTTAAAATGATTACATGTTTGTTAAAACGTCATTATATTAATATGGCTTTATAGTTTTTAGGTTAACATTTACCCTCATTTGTAGCTAAGATTTTTATCAAAGTTCATAAAATTGGGGGTGGGGATGAAACAAGTAGTAGTTCTAATGTGCCAGGACAGGACCAAATAGAAGCTGTATACTAGCTGAGCTTAATTGATCCAGTTATCAAAGTAAATGTTACATGGCCATCACAACTAAAACCTAGCTGAGCTTGAATGTAAGGAAGCAAACTCGATCTAGGATAGATTTGCATAATAATCAAGAAATTTCTTAGTATAGAGCCAGTGATGTGGCTTGGGGACAGCATCGAATGTATTTGACTATGACTGTTCAAGGTATAATAAATAATATCTATAGGTTGATATTCGCTCGTTTTCTTAAAGAGATCCGGTATAAAAACCATGCATTTTAGGCCCTAGATTTATGGTTCCACGTAAAAAGTAATGAATCTAAAGGTGCAAAACACATGGTCTGTGCAAAAAATTTCCCGATAAAACAAATTTGAAAAACCAGTTTCAACAAATCTTAAGAAATTTAGAGATATTTAAATGTTAGATGCCTTTGATATATCAGTGAGAACTTTGCTTTCTCAAGAACAAAGATAAACTGTTGAAAGAAGCTAAATATCATTAAGAAAATTGGTACTAGATATAGAAGCATATTGAGGAAAGCACTCATTTATAGTTGATCTTGAAAGAGCTTCATCTCAGAATATGAGAAATCTCATGAAGGCTTGCAACATAAGTACACTCTGTTATACTAGCAGCATTATTTACTGAAAATGGAATTTTTACTCTTCTGTCGTCATTCACTTTGATGGTATTTTCGCAGGGTGAACGAAGCTGACTTGATTCAGACAGTTGTTGAGAGGATCACCGTTGTATTAGACCACACACCCTTGCATGTAGCAAAGTACCCTGTTGGAATCGATACCCACCTAAGTGAAGTACACTCGATGTTCAATGAGGAGTCTGATGATGTTGACATGGTAGGGTTATGGGGACCTGGAGGCATAGGGAAGACAACAATTGCTAAAGCTCTATACAAACATACAGCTTTTGGATTTGAAGGTTCTGCCTTTCTGGCAAACATCAGAGAAACAGCAAGTATGCCGAATGGCTTACTTCAACTGCAAGAAATGCTTCTTTCAAGCATATTGGGAGAAAAGAGTGTGGGGTTGTTCAATGTTGATCAAGGGATTACTATAATACGACGCGGGCTTCGTTTCAAAAAGGTTCTTCTTGTTCTCGATGATGTTGATCAGTCAAGTCAGTTGGACGCCTTGGCTGGAGGATGTGATTGGTTTGGTATGGGAAGTAAGGTGATTATTACAACAAGAAATAAACATCTGCTAACATTCCATAACGTCGATAAGGTGTCTGAGGTTGGCCTTCTTGATCATAACGAGTCCTCAGAACTCTTTCACCAACATGCGTTGAATGATAATCATAACCTGGGAACATATAGGGATGTCATGGAAGGTTTTTTACATTATGCTAATGGACTTCCATAGGCACTTGTTGTGTTAGGTTCGTTTTTATTCGGTAGGAGCATTGAGGATTGGGATATTACATTGCGCAAACTTAATGAGTTTCCAAATAAGGACAGCAACAGCATACTTAAACTAAGTTTCGACGGATTTGAAGATCATGAGAAGGAAATTTTTCTTGACATTGCTTGCTTCTTCAGAAGGCAAAGGAAAGAGTATGCAATGGAAGTCCTCGACGGATGTGGCTTCCACACGGTCATAGGACTTCCGATTTTGATTGAGCGTTCTCTCATTAGCATTGAGAACAATATATGCATACAAATGCATGATTTGCTGCAATTGATGGGTAAGCATATTGTTTATCAAGAAAACAGAAACGATCCAGGAAAACGAAGCAGGCTATGGCCTTTCGATGACATTCAGGAAGTGCTGTGGGGAAATATGGTAAATTTCCTCTCTTCTTTCTACAAGGAGACACATGTTACGTGCAACTACAAATCACATGCTGCCATGTGTAGAAAACATCTTATGTCTATCCCACCCTTTCCTTTCTTGTTCTACATAGCAACACGTAATTGAACGTAATGGATAGAGACATCATTTGGGGATTGAGAAACTTTGTCCTTCATTACTTTTGTTTATATGTAACAACTCTCTTCTTAACTAATATGGAGTTGTGGTCTTTGTGTGTGTGAATTCGTGTTTTGTATTACAGGGAGGAAATGCAATAAAGGGCATAGTTTTAGAGTTACCTGAATCAGATGAAGATGAAATAGATGTTTGCCCTAATGCATTCGCGAGCATGACAAGGCTGAGGCTTCTAATTGTTCGTAAGGCTCGTATACAATGTGATGGTCCCCTCCGTCTCCCGAAATGATTGAGATGGCGTCAATGTCCTTCATCAGCTTTGCAGTTCGGTATTGGCCAAAAGAAACTTGTTAACCTCGATTTGCGTAAGAGCTTGATCAGAGAATTGGGAAGTATGTTCAAGGTATTCACTTTGCTTCATTGGCCGTCTTTGCCTGAATTTATCGACAACTATCTGATGAATTATCCCCTAATTTATCTGTTTCTTTTGTTATAACGCAGAATTTCAAAAATTTGATATCCGTTGATCTCTCATATTGTGAATTTCTTCTAGGTATTCCGGATATCTCAACAATGCTAAACCTCAAAAGAGTGGACCTTGAGAAATGTGGGAAGTTAGCTGAGGTCCATCAATCAGTTGGACATCTTTTGAAGATGGTAAAATTGACATGTCGGGGTTGTGCTAACCTTGAAATGTTCCTGGATGTACTGAAACCCGCTGCACTTAAAATCCTTGAACTCTCTGGTTGTACAAAACTTGCCAAGTTTCCTGACATCGTACCAAAAGTGACACACTTGACCTATCTTTCCTTAACCGAAACCAGCATGCAAGACCTTCCCTCAAGTATTGATAATCTCATTGCTGTCAGGACATTGGATTTAAGGTTTAAAAAGAATCTTGTTAATCTTCCACACAGCATCTACAATTTGGAAAAACTCCAGTATTTCTACCTCGGAGGTTGCGCAAAACATAGCAAGTTCCCTAGGAACAGTATTAGGAATTCGAATGGCAAACTAGGGTTTCCAAGTTTGCACCTTCTTGATCTTACAGGATGCAACCTCCCGGAAGTAGAGTTCCTTGAGAGTGACATATCTAATTTTCCAAAACTTAGTGTGTTGTATCTCTCCGGAAATAAATTTGCTGCTCTACCAGCATGCATCACAAAGTATCATCGATTGCGCGAACTGCGACTACATAACTGTGAGCATCTAAAACTGATTCCGGAGATTCCATCAAGTATTTGTCTACTTCGAGTTGGAAACAACAAAACGCGGTATCTATTTCCCTCATTTCCATCTCAAGTTTCCGGGTTTGTTCAACTTGAATCTCCTTCCAGTAGAGATTTAGTCAGCCAGAGTATCAACAAGTCCAATATCTTCTCCCTTAAGGTTTGATTCTCTTACTCTTCTTATAGTATATAGTGAAATCACATAAAATGCAATTAACATTGTATTTCCTATCAAATAATATGACATTGGAAAGATGCTGCAGATTACAACCGAGAAGGAAGATAGTTCCCTATCAAATAAAATACCCGAAAATCTTTTGGGGAACATTGCAGGATTAGCGTATTGCGTTGTTTCAGATTGGATGATGGAGTGGAGGACGATAAGATCAAAGTACTTGGGATGGGAAGAGGATTGATAAACAAAAAAGAAAGAAAAGAAAAGTTAAATTGTTGCTTGTTAGAGTGTCCGGGTCTTATCTTAGTCAGAGGGGCAGGTAACGGTTGCAAAAATCGACAAGGAGTAGAATTTCGGAGTGAATGATCGAGTTTGGTCACTCAGGTTGAGGATGATGTTGAGTGAAATCTGTTAGTGGGAGATGATTTGGTGGATTGTAAGCTAACGCAGAGGCATTCGATCAAACAATCAGCTGGTCGGATCGGACGAAGTTGGTGGCAATCAACTCAAGTTTGGTTCAGTCAACTTAACCACATGTCTAGAGTTTTTATTTATTTATTTATCTCCCGAAACGTTTTTTTTTTAATCTACATTTTATTTATATTTATTTAAAATATGGCATTTGAAAAATTATCTTATATATATATTATATATTTCTATTTTATAATTATAATAAATGTGGTGATTTTGGTATAAGAATTAAAAAGTGAAATTTTATATTTTAAGAGAAAAGATTTGAAAGAATATATTTTAAATATTAGAAAAGGATATTTGAATTGGTATATATAATAAACAAAATAAATGGTAGATATATTCAAATTATGAGTATTTATTAAGTATTTAATATTTACAATAGGAATATATATTTCTTAATCGCAAGATTTATATATATGTTAAAAAGATTAAAGAAAAAATGAGACAAACATGAATCAAACGGGATCTTGTTTTTTTTGGTTTGCCAGGATTCAAGTGTCCAGGGGTTATTTAATTTACTTTTCTATATCTTATTTTCAATCTAAATTTAGTTTGTTCCCGACAAGTTTTTATCATGTTTTGTTGTTGAGATAGTGAATTTGGGGTCCCCCTTCCCCATGGTTTTTCTACCTCTGATCATCTAAAAATGTCCACATAAAATTGCGTATTTCTTTTTTCGCACCCTTTTATTTACTATTATCGTTGCATTACGGTCTCTTTCGATGTTGACATTGAAAATTGTTAGATATATGGCTCATACACTAACTCAAAATGGCTAGAGGTAGTAAAATTCCAAAAGAAGTAAGGGTTCCAAGGTGTGTAAATCGAGTATAGCCAGTGAAATACCCTAAAATTTTTCAAATACATAAATAAACAAGTGTGTGTTTATATATTTGTAGACGTGAACTTTGGAAATGAAAATATGACAAAATAGAAAGCCAAATTAAATGAAAAAAGAAATTAACAACACCTAAGGAAGAGGAAAAATGCTAAGCCAATTATAAAAATTATAAATAGGACCTTAGATCCTTTTTTTACAAGTCACTCTAACAAGAAAAAGCATGAATGCAACATTAAGATAGATTATAATCAGTAAGAGTATATTTATAAAGAATACTTAGCACAAAATCCAATACCAAGTATTCTAAAACTACTTAAAGCATATTTATAAAATGATGTTTAGCACAAATATTCATAATAAGCATTTATTTCCCTTTATAATTTGTATTTGTGAGCATGCCTTTAACTTGAGAGAAATAGTCTAAGAAAAATAAGTTTTTCACTTTATTTTTATTGACACAGTTGACTATATGATCAATGTGTCAGGTGCCATAATTTTTTTTTTTTTTATAATTAGCTGCTTTTAAGTAGCATTTATATCCAACGGCTCTATGGAACCTAACATTCCAAAGAGCGAGCATGTCATCGTATACGTGCAATCTTTGTCATTTAATTTTTTTTTTAAATTAGTTGCTTTTAATTAATTTTTTCTATTTATTTAGTATATTAAATAGCAAGATATAAAAAAAAATATATCTTAAATAGTTTTTTAATAATTTTTTTATTTAGTCTTTCATACTATAAAATTTTACAAAACACTTTTTATATATTGTTTAAAAAAAGAAATGGTTGAGACCCACGGAATAATTAAATAAAGGTAAAAAACTTTTACTTAAAACACTTTTTTATAAAGTGAAAAGATATTTAGATAAAAAAGTGCTTAAAATATTTATGTGGTATTCTAAGCACTCCTTTATAAACATATTCTAAAGAAGAATTGATGAGACTACGTCTCTCCTGTCTCTCTTATAAGACAAACAAAACCTTAAACCTAATGGGAGAAATCCAAATGGTAGACATCTACCTACCTTTCTTCATTTTTCCACCTTTTTCTCTCTATGTGACTCTCAGTAAATCCAATTAAGCCCTTAGTCTCTACCATCGCTACCTCCCCTGACAACTCCATCTTCATCTCCTTTATACATTATGCTCATGATTGTCAATATCACAATTATATGATTTTATGATTTTAAAAGGCTTTTTCAAGGTAAATCAAATATAAAATTATTTAGTTTTTTTGTAGAATCACAATATATATGTTAACTTATTAGAAACTTATGTTTTTAACTAAGTTTATGTATTTCACCTATATGAATCAAATGAGCTAAAAAGTAAAAGACACAATTAAGCTTCTACAAGACCAAATATTAAGGCAACTTCTCTATTTCATTCCGATTTGGTTTCCTCCTCTCTCTCTCTCTCTCTCTCTCTCTCTCTCCTAGTTTTGTGTTTGACATTCATAGCCTTAACTTGAGTTCCAAATCCAATTGCAAAGTTGACAAGGAAACTATTTCTCAATTTATACCATCAATAATTCAAGAAGAATTACTCCTAAGTGTTTGACTAATGATTATGGCAAAAAAACACAATCATAACAACTTGCATAAGATTTTAGGTTCAAGTCCTATAAACATTTCTTTGTTTTAATTACATAGTTAAGCTATAATTACCCATGTCTTATAGAGTGGCTCATGCACCTAAAGGTTCAAATTTCACTATAAACATTTCTTGGTTCTAATTATATAGCTAAGCTATAACTACCCATGTCTTGTAGTGTGACTTATGTGCATGGAGGTAGTTGTTGAGCTTGAATTTTTACCGGTTTTTATTATTTTTCTTAATTCTATCTATATTAAACCCTGTACCCATTTAATATAGACCATTAACTAGGAATTAAGGAAAATTTGGTTTTTAAATATGTTTTGAAAAATACTTAGAATGTTAGAAAAAAGAAAAAAAATTAAGTTATAACCAATTGGGTGAATTCGTTATAACTTGGCTATTAGACTGCGATAAAACCATTTTTTTTTTTCAAAAAATGATTTTGAAATAAGATATCTTATATCCAAGAGCTATCTTATCAAACCTTAATTAGGTACTATATTTAATTTTTGAAATTAATTTCATCTTTCAATAATACCCTTCTAAAGCGAAAGAATAATTCTAAATAAAATTAATTCTATTTACGTACCAAAAAGAAGAAAAATAAGAAATAGAATTTATTCACAAAAGGGAAAATAAAAAAATTTACCCATTTTAAATCACTTAGGAGGTGCTTACATACTCTTTAGTAAGGAGTAAACATTCTATAGTTCATTCTCCGAAAACATTAGTGGGTTAGTTCGTTTTAATCTAAAAAAATAATAAGGTTTAAGTTCTTTAGCCGTTTGATTTTATTTAAGAAAAAAATATATTTAAGAAGAAGGGTCCTAATTTTTTATTATTTTCTTAAGAAATTCTAAAAAAAAAAACTTTAATTTTGAAAATGGTTAATTGAGTTTTTTTTTTTTTTTAAAATGGTTTTTCTAAGTGAATAACCATTAATTAATTTTTTTTATTTATCATTGTTATTTTTCACCACATGCTAAAATAATAAAATAACATAAAATAAAACTTTCTTTTTCTTTTTTCTCTTTTTTTTTTTATAAAAATTTTCTCTCTCTCTCTCTCTATTTATAAGCTTCTATTATAATACAACAAATTGAAAAGAAAAAAAAAGATAAAGGAGATAGAGAAAGGGAACTAAACTTGAGCTAGATCACGGGTTCAACCTAGTGCAGATCAAATCGGTTTAGTCGAGTTGATTTAGAGGGTCGGATTTAGGTCCAAGTCAAGTACATGTGTCACGTATGTAACTAGGCAAGGAGATGAGTTCCAAGTGATGGCCAACATGTTGCAGGTGATTTTAGGGGCTAAAACAAGCGAAGAAGTGATTTTCATGTGTATTTTATTGATGATGTCGGGTGTAGAGAGAATGCCTTAGTCGGAGGTGGTGGTTTGATGGTGTTACAAGGCAACAATTGTGATGGGTGTTGGTTAGTGGCAGTTGAAGGTGGTTCAGAGTGAAAGAGAGGTATGGTCCTATGTTTTTGGGTATGGCAAAGTTGGCCATGATGTTAGTTTTGGGCGACAAAGAGTAATGGTGGGTGCTTCACGTTAGATCATTACAGTAGTGTTTGGAGTTTATTTAATGGATGCTATAGAGGTTACGACAAGCCTTATGAGTGACGTTGTTGGAGAGCTCTTGACCTAAGGTTGCTCCTAAGAGGAGTATTATATCTCAATAATGCCTAGAATTGAAGCTAGGCTTAGGGAGAGAAGGATGAACTCAACTAGAGAGAGAAACAGGAATTTGGTGTTTTTGAGTGAGACTGGGAGTGAATTCATGCCAAGGATGGGAATGCGGGATGCCTATTTACACTATTTCAAGCTCAATTGAGTTTGGAAAGGATCATGTAAGGCCGAATCAATCATGAATGGGGATATCAAATTTTGACTTTTCTTTTTCCACTTTTAGAGCCAATTTAATCCTTAATTTGAGTAACTTTGGATAGATCTTGAGTCTTTATGCATAGTATGCCATATAATCTACACGATTTCACCATTAATTTGGTAAAATCGTATAGAAAAAATAAGATAAAATGACCTTGAATTGACCAACCTAAAGAGGAAAGAAGAGCGAAGAACTAGGAGAAGGAAAGAGAAAAAGAAAGGAAAGAGGAAGGAGACAATGCTTACACATATGGCACATATGGGACATGCTCTTAGTGTATGTTGTCACGCCCCGAAGTAGTAGAGTCGTAACAGTCTCGCCGTGTAAACCATCCTAAGATAGAAGTTGGCCTTACAACCGCTATCTTAGACTTGATCTACACAAGGCGTATACGACTAACCCGTTTTGAAATAAACAGTTTGTAATTTAAATAAATCATTTACCTAAGAAAGTGAAGAAATATATATATATACACTATAATTCAGTTATTGCAATTAAAGTTTACAATATTTCTCCGTAATATATTTTCTAGTTATTACATTATTCAGAAATGAAAAATAATTCTAAAATAAAAACTTAAACCTTAAAAATATGTGTTTATTCTTCAATGTTTTTTCTTACTTCCTAGGATCTAGCAGTTGCTAGCTTCAAAGTAGTTGTTTGCTGCTTCTTAGCCAGCACCTGCACGACGTCTATAGGGATGTAAGTAACCATAGCTCAGTAAGTTAGCAACCATAAACACAGTAAGGTTTTCAATTAACTTATTAGGTGCAATGCATGTTCAAGCAAATGCCATCGCACGACATTATTTGCTCCGTCGTGAGATTAGAGAAATTGCACCCGCTCTAATTCGAGTTGAGGAGTTGCCATTAATGCAATAGCTCACGACCAAACCCAAGCTTGTGCAATGGAGACCTCGCTCCTCCCATAACTACCTTCGAACCATTGACTTCACCCTCGCCGCGACCTCCTCACCTATCACTTAGTTCGACTAAGGATAAAGAAGGGACCATTATACAATCCTGCGCTATCCCTTTCGAAGGGGTCGGTATTTGGCTGGAGAGTCTTAGGTTTCCCTTAATGGGTTACCATGCAGGTCCGATTATGATTACAAGTCGTATATTTTATTAGGTTCAGTTTAGGGTGATCATTCATTTCATATAAACCATACAATACATGTTAGAACAACAAATAGAATCATAGCATTACTCATAATCAAACACATGCACACATCCAACCATCTAACAAGCACAATCAAGCATAATCTTAAGCCTTCAAAATATAGCATCGTATTAATCCCAACTTATCTCGACTCCTCGCTCACTCACTCGAGGTTCGACTTGCTCAGGCTATCGCTGATTATCCCTATAACACAAACGTGATTTCAATTTTTCATATAACTATTATAGGTTCATTTTATTCTATAATGCTTATTGTTATGTTTCGTTTAGGGTTTAATATGCCTAATTATCTACGTCTTAAATCTTTTACAATTATTCTAGGTTTGGGGTTAGTTTCAGGTTCAGTTTCCGCATCAATTTCTAAATTAAGTTCTAGTTCGATTTTTTAAATAGTGTTTTATACTCCAACCTTAGAAATTCGTTTTAACCCATAATGTGAAATTAATCACATTACTTCCCGATCTCCTAAATACCATTATTACTCCTAGTCAGTATTTTATTTCACCAAGTACACTTAAATTTTTATTAGTGTACCGAATTTACTTCTGATGTGAGAAATTTTTACATTTTTCATCTAATTATATAAATTCAAATTTCCTATCAGATTTATTGTATATTTTTATTATTATCATAATATAAATTTTTATTATAATATTTTCCATTTATTATATTTCTAATAATTGTGTATTATGTACTATTACTTATTATGTACATAATACACATATAATGTTTCTATTACTCTAATTACCATCTCCCAACATCAATTATCATTTTAAAATGTCTAAATTCATCCTAAATCAGATTTTACACCTAATTTACAAAATTAACTTAAAATTTACTATATTTCCATATTACTCATTTACTACATAATTAACCTAATAATTACATCTAATACCCTAAATACTACAAGTATCATACTTTATCAGATCTCAACATCCTAAAACATGTACTTATTCACTAAATCAGTAATTAATCATTTAATTACTTAATTAACCCTAAATTACCCATTTTATGCCTCATTTTAAGGCGTAAAAATTTCAAAAATTAATTTTTGAAAACGGGCTTCATAGCACTGTTCTATATCATCTAAGTAGTCTACACAAAAATTTTGGGTTTAAAACTACACTCTTAAAGTCATTTATTTCTAAACCAAAACATGCTCGGTTTTGCACGATTTCTTAAAGACCCTATATCACAAGATATATTTTCATCAAAATAATATTTTTCCTAAAAACTACATACAAAAATATTCCAGAATAACAAAATTCATAATTTTCTAAGAGTATTTACTATTTTTTAACAAAATTATATAAAATCGGGTTAGAAATCGGACTTACCGGTTTAGGTGGCTTCGGTCATCGTTGGCCGCCATGGCCTTGTCGGCCGGTTTAGGCGCTGCCACCACCGTGTGGTGGTGGTGGCCATCCACTCCCAGCTGCTCGTCTGGTGTGGGTTCTCTTTAAAGGCCCTAATTACACATTTTTTCCTATTTTTTTTCTAACCTTAATTTTTCTCTCAATTTTTGCCTCTCCCTAATTTTCTCTGATTTCTAACTGTCCAAATGAGCTTCTAAATTTTTCTTGCTATTTATAGAGCTTTAGGGAAATTATTGTGCATTAATGAGACAAGACAATTGCCTTATCTCTTCTTTTTTCCACTTTCTATTTGTTGCATTTTAATTGGTTGATTTTTTTTTCTTCAACATCTAATTGCCACGCCCCCTTTTAGACTTTTCCTCATTTTTCTATATTTTTCCTGATTTTTCCTTAATTACTTATGAATTTTCTTTAATTATTTCTTATTATTTTAGTACATTTCGCGTATTTTAAGTAATTACACGTATTTCTACCTACATGTAAATTCATATATAGTACAAATAATATTCCTAAATATTATTTAGGTCATTCTATGATTTTTCGTAGATATATAATTTATCCCTAGTGATTTATTAATTATCGGAATGCATTTTACGTATTTTCGATAAATAACGAGTTATATATTTAAAATTTGGAACTTTTATAGTCTTTTATTTTATTGCTTATTTTCTTAAATTCAAACTTACAGAATCATTTTTACTAATATTTCTAACTTTACTTAAAATTTAGGCTCGTTTTGATCTTTCAACCAATCGGAATCTTGAGTAACTGGTTGTGGCGCTTACACATGTGTAATAGGTGCGCTATTGAAAAAAAATTGTAGACATGAGAAGTGCCTACATGCATAGGCTCGATCTACATTTAGGGCCTGTGGCCTTGTTTGCTCTTTAAGCAAACCAGGTCTTATACCTGGTTTGACCTACTTCTCTCCTCTCTTTTTTTTTTTTTCTAAACAAATAAAAATTACTATGCTAAAACTAAATCTAAAATCAAACCTTAATTAAAATGCAATATCATATAATATCCAATACATGTTGAAGTTTAATTTTCAAATGTGAACCTTATTTAACAGGTTTATGAGCTTCAAATCAAAAACTAATTTAAGCTCAAGCAAGGTTTAAAAATTAAAATTTTAAAGAGATGTAATACCCCCAAACATAGCTTAAACCTTAAATTGTCTATGTATATTTTGATTTTAAAATGACTCCCTAACATTAACTTGAGCCATCTATTTTCCTAAAAAATTTTGTATTTCTCTTTATTTCTTTTTTTTTTCCCTACTTTTTCTAATTTTTTTTGTATTTTTGAATTAAGATCCTTTTTTCCTTACTCTAAAAAGAAAATAAACTCTAAAATTACATAGAACAAAAATGAGATGTCTACAATAGTTGATCACAGTATGATTGTTCCTCTCCATTAATATATATATAAGAAAAAACAAGGTGAGTTGAAAATTTGCTTCTCTTCAATTTATAACCATACTTTGGTAAAAACCTTTAGTAATTATAGATAAAATCGCGGGTTTAACAACTTTGATTATGCTCATCATTCTTACTGTAGAAGGCCCTATACATTACCATCACTTCCTCAATATATCTCCATGAGGTTGTTAAACAAGAAATATCTTCATAAGGTTGTTAAACTCACGATTCCATCCAGAATTGTTAGATGGTCTGTAGAATCAGAACGTAAAATTAGAACGTGAAAACGTAAATTTTTATAACGTATGTAAAATAGCTGTAAAAAAATTACAAATATACTTATAGTATTTATAGGAAATTTAAAATGCATGATGAAAATTAAAATATTAAGAAATTGAGTTCTTTTTCCATAAAAAAAATTATTAATGTCTAATATTCTTAGATGAAGGATAAATAGAGTCAAAAGAAAATTTTTTCCATAATTTTGTTTGAAAAAAGTAATAAATTGAAAAAAACAAAATGTTTTAACTTATTTTGGGTTATTAATTGTATGAACTAAAATATATGATTTTTCTTATAGACTTTTTAATTGGAGGTGAAACCCGAATGAAGGTTATGAATATCAAACAAAGGACTAGGTGAAAGAGAAAGGGGAAAAATATTGAAATAGGATACGAAAAATAATTTAATACCCTAATAGTCAATAGGATAATCGAAGTGTAATTGTATTCTTTTACTTTTGGCATGTTCAACTCATTTATGTAGAGTCAGTAAATTTAGTTAAAAATGTAAATTTCCACCAAGTTTGATATGTACAATTGGTTAAAAATATAAGTCTCTATAAGAAGAAGAAGAAGAAGAAGATCAAGATCTTATACATGAGTCAACATAGAAGACCCTTTTAAAACCGTAAACTTGTAGAAGCACATTAGAAAAATCACAACTTTGACAACTATCTCTCCATTTAACACAAGGATTTAGGCTTACAACATACGAAATACCTAAATCAATAGGAGTGAAGGGAGAATCACATTATAAACAGCAAAGATCAGAACCAGAGGAAGTTGAAAGCCTATTAGTAGCCTTAAGACTGTCATAAGCAGTTAAAAGCTACAAGTTCAAAAGCATAGTTTTGATTTTTCAATTGTAGATCAGTTAACTTTAGAAGTACATGATCTTTCACTTATGGAGAGTAACAAAGGCCATAGTATGTCAATAGAGACTATCTAAATCTACTTTGGCCTAAAACAAATTGCTTCACATATGGCGCTATTTTAAGAATCAAATTTGCATGTTTTGTAAAAAATGGAGACAACAAACAACCTAGGGTTAGGGAATGAAAAGGATACTGAAAGAGACCAAGCAAGACGAAGTAGAAAATGAATTGCAATTGATGAGGATAACAAATCAGCCTCCTACAATGCACGAAGTGGATCAAACGAATCTATTACAAACAAGACCAGGAGCGAAATTTCTTTTAATGATACTCTTCTCAAAAACAAACTGGACACGTATGAAAGTTTTGTTTTAATAGATCAAATATCAACTTGAACATGGAACATGATGAAGACTTAATGCTAGCTCAAGAAGAAGAGGAGAAGCCAATCAAGCAGTCGAAAGGGCACATGTTATATCAATTTTTTTAGCTTAGAGAAAAACATGATATATGCGCCATGGAGGCATGCCTTTAATGGAAAATTAATTGAGTCGAATTAAGGGTTTAAAGTGATGTATGCATGATTGATGAAAATGTAGGCAACTTTATCAAATATTAAATTTATTCATATTGGATCGAGGTATTACATCATTTCAGTTAATAGTGCAAAGGACTATCAATGGATTATAAGTAATGACCCTTGGTTTATTAATGCATTTTACTTAGCATTAAAATAATGGGAACTGGACTTTAGACTAGAAATTTCTAAGTTTAATGCAATGGTAGCTTAGATTTGTATCCTGGGACTACCTATTGAATTATTTTCATTAGTGGCCATTAAAAGCATTAAGGAGAGGATCGGTCTGGTGCTGCAACTAAATTCTTACACAGTGAATATGGAGAGTGGAAGGTTTGCTAATGATATGAATTAGACTAAGGATTGATAAGGCCGGTCGCTGGAGTAGGTCCAAGCTTATAAAAAGCTCAAAAGTGAGGATGGGAAATATACATGAACAAAGAAATAAACAAGCAAATCCTCGATCCGTTCCAAGGATATTATGCACCAGTGAACTACTAAAGGTTCATGACTCAACTTGATATGATGTACAAGTTGGTCCGATGAGGGGACTCACCACCTAACCTTGCTTAAGAGTTAAGATAAAAGTGAAGTAGGCAAACAACATGGAACAATGCTTACGAAAGAGGAGTAGTACATTCAAAATCAGAAAATCATGTTGCGACTACATTTACAGTGGTTATTTATACCTGAAAAGTTAAGGCATCCTGCCAAAAATGGAAAAGACTAAAAGGGTAATGTCCAAAATATATATGATATAAGGAATGTCTAAAGGGTTTAATTGAGAATTTAAAAAAAATGGGTATCTTATACAGAAGATCCTATCATAAGGGTCCTTAGATACGTGGTAAATGGCTAGTGGTTAAGCGCTTGGCAAAAATGGATAAACTATATGGTTAGCTTTGGTGTTGTTGAGTGTTGATGTCAAGTCAAGCTGATAGTTCAGCAATGCCAAGCTAATCAAGTGATTCTTATGAGGCGAGTTCAATTTGAACATATTAGGTATAGCACGAATTAAGGTCAATTAAACAGCTAGTCAGATGTGCTAAGTTGTTGTCTGAATGTATCTTTGGTAAGCAATTGCAAACTAGCGATAAGTACAAGAAGGTTCAGCTCAGTAAGGGCATTAGGTCGGTATACTACAGTAGCTCGGATTCCTCAATTGTAGGGCATAAACCCACCTGGCCATGGTTTCCAATCCTCAAGCTTAGGCTTGGGTCACGGGTCTGGTAGTCTGATTTCTATCATCCCCACTAAGCTTATTGAGATTTCGGATCAAATTTGATTGGTCCTCATCTAAGTTCTCCTTGGATCGATAAAGGTTAAGTTCGGCAACATTAAACACGCTTGACACTCCAAGGTCTTCTAGTTGGTTTACGTTGTCATTTATCTTCTAGAGTACCTTAAATAGCTTTTCAACTCTAGTAAACAGCTTGTTCTTTCTTTTGTTAGAAAACCTTTCCTTACTTAAGTGTAACCACACTTGGTCACAGTCTTCCTTCCTTTACATTTTTCATTCAGTTTTCTAGTAAGTCGATCAATGTATTAAGTGACTCATTAGTAGATCTACTAAAGGGATTAGACTCTGGTTCTTACTTATAGATCTTCTTGGTCAATGGGTGACATTGGGGTGTAGTCAAAGGGTAACTCGGGGTTGAAGCCATAGATAACCTCAAATAGAGCGTATCCAGTAGTAACGCGTACTATCCTACTGTAAGTAAATTCTACCATAGGTAGGAAAACGTCCCAGTCAGCTAAGTTCTTTCTCACTACAACTCAGAGCAGTGACCTTAAGGTGCAACTAACAACCTCCATCTAGCCATTGATTTGGAGGTGGCAAGAGGTACAGAACAATAGTTTGGTTCCCATTCAATGCCAAAAAGTTCTCCAAAAATGGCTCAATAATTTTGGATCTCTATCTAACACTATACTCTTTGGCACTTCATGCAAGCGAACTATTTTCTTGGGCAGTTTAGGGTAGTCCGAAGACAAAATTCATACTCAAGCCAGCATATGGTTTGGTCAAAACAAGTAAAGGCATCACCTTCCCTTGTTTAGCTTTGCTTTTTGCTTTCTTACAGATGGCATATCCTTCAATCACATAATGTACATCATGTTTCATTTTAGGCTAGAAGAACTTTAAAGTGCCTAGAAAGTCCTTTACTGTAGGCTTCTCTCATTAGCAGTTATCTTATCGAACAAATTGACATGTACAATTTGCCTCCTCAAAATAATTAGCCATCCTTTACATGGTATTCATCCACCATTCTTCCTTCTTCCCATCATCCAAATATAGGACCAAAATGAGAATCATACCAATACTAATCTTTAATGCTTGCAAACCCCGAACAGTCTAGTCTACAACTTAATGAGAAGAACATGTCTTCTTGACAAAGCATCGGTAACTACATTATTCTTGCCTTACTTGTATTTGATGATGAAATTAAATCCTTCCAAAGACTCAATCTATCAAGCTTAGTGTTTAGAAAGCTTAGATTGGCTCTGTAGATATCTCAAGGACTTATAATCTGTATAGATAACAAATTCCTTTAGCAGAAGGTATTGTTGCTACAAATGAAGAGCTCAAATTTAATGCTAAGAGTTCTTTATTATACATAAAATAGTTCAGTTGTGCACTTTGAGCTTCTCATTATGATAAGTGACAGATCAGTCTTCTTGCATTAGTACAACTTCAATGCCAACACCTAACACATCACATTCAAGCTCAAACACTTTATCAAAGTCAAGTAAAGCTAAGACTGAGACAAAAGTCAACCTTGCTTTCACCTGGGTGGAGCTCCTCTCTTCTTTCTCTCCCTACTTGAACTTTACATTCTTCTTTATAAGCTCAATCAGAGGTACTACTATGGTGCTAAATCCTTGGATGAAACGATGATACAATAATGCTAATTTATGGAAACTCCTCACCTCAACATATGAAGTTGGGGTTAGCTATTCAATAATGGCTTGAACTTTCTCTTCATCAACTCTTAAACCTCCTCCATTAACTATGTAACCTAAGAAGATCACCTATTCCTGACAAAAACAGCACTTCTTCACATTTCCGAACAATCATTCTGCTTGAAGTACACTAAAAATAATTCAGTGATGATCAATATGATTGGCTAGGTTGACATTATAGACAAGAATATCGTTAAAGTAGACTACGACATATTTTCCAATCAAGTCTCTTAAGACATCATTCATTAATCTCATAAAAGTACTTGGGGCATTTGATAACCCAAAAGACATGATCATCCACTTGTATAAGCTATGTCGAGTCTTAGAAGCAGTTTTCTATTCATCCCCTTGCCTCATTCTAATCTAGTGGTATTCTGACTTTAGATCAATCTTGCTAAATACTTTGGCACCACTCAATTCATCTAACATGTCTTCCTACCTTGGAATGGGGTATCTGTACTTGATCGTAATCTTATTGATAGCTCTGCTATCTATATACATATGCCAAGGATCATCCCTCTTTAACATAAGCAACGTAGGCATAACACAAGGGCTAAGATTTTCTTTTACATATCCCTTCTCTAATATCTCATTAACTTGCCTTTGGAGCTTAGTAGCCATACATAATGCAATGTTCAATGCCTCGGAAAGGGGGGTAATCCCTAGTAGCTCTTTAACCTCTAGGGGTAGCTCAATCTACTCCTTCAACTCTAATAGTCACTTAATCAACAAAAAGATTGGTGTGTCAACTTTAATAGCCTCTTGGAGCTTGACTCGGCTTAGAACTAAAGCCTTCTTAGATCCTCAAGCCAACTTTGCTTGTAGCTTACTTACTTGGCTTAAGGTCATAAGATTCAAGTAATTTTCCTACCATCTTTCTCGAACAGATACGTGTTCCTAAAACCTCATGAATAACCCTTAAATCAAAAAGCCAAAGTCTGCTTAGCAATACATAAGATGCACATATAGGTAGTACATCATAAATAATTTCATCGAAATAGTTTCTAATTGAGATTAATAGCAACACTTGCTAAGTGACATATAATGCTCCCTTCTCGTTCAACTAATGTAACTTGTATGGCTTCATATGTGAAATGGTTGGCAACTAGAGTTTCTTAATTAAGTCGGTAGATGCTACATTGGTGCAGCTTCTACCGTTTACCATAAGCACATAAACTTGATCATTCACTTTGTAAGTAATGTGGAATAAGTTCTCTCTCTACTCCTCTTCAATAAAGGGTTCTATACTCATCACACGTCAGACAACTAAAGTTAGCTTGTCTAAATCTTCTACAAACACATCTTCTTTAAGAAGCTCTCCTTCTTGGGTGGTAGTCTCCTCGGGGGAAACTTCCTCTTTGGCCTCCTCATCAGTGCTATCCACGTTGAGCTTTAGGACACCTCCCTTAATAATCATAGTTCTTCTATTTAGAGACTAAGCAACCATGTGTCCAAACCCTTAGCATTTAAAGCACTTGATTTAGCTTAACTTCCTCTTAGATCCTCCCTTCTCAAAGGTTCTCGATGGCACTTTACCATCGGTTGGTTAGTTCTTTTGTTCAGCTCTAACATTTGTTCTTTTACTCGGGTCGTCACTCTGCTGAGCTCAACAACTTCCTTGAGCAAGTCGACTTGATTGACCAGGTCAGCCTATTAGAGGTTGGCTCGACCTATTTCTCCTTCGTCTTTCCACTCGCTGGGCTATTTTTATTGCTTCATCTAACATAGTAAACGGTTGAAATTTCACGATATCTCAAATGTCACCTCTTAATCTAGTAAGAAATCTAGATATTGTTTGGGCTAATGGCTCATCCACTTCAAATCAAATCATAAGCATTTGGAACTCCCAAGCATACTCATCAATAGTTTGGCTCCCTTAGTATAACTCTTGAAGTTTAGCAAAAGTATCCTGTTGGTAGGTATTTGGTATAAACCTATTTTTAAGAATTCTTTTCATCTTAGGCCAAGTGTTGACTTTTCTATATCCTTCTCACCTCCTTATGATCTGGAAGTTCTTCCACCATAATACATCATAACCTAAGAACTCTACAGTAGTAGCCTTTACCTTCTCACAATCTTTATACTGGTAATAATCAAAGATTTGCTCTACCTTCTCTTCCCAGTCTAGATAGTCATAAGCATTTCCAAATCCATTGAACCTCTAAATTTAAAGCTTTACATGGTTGGCAACTTGGGGTGCTCAAGCTCGATCCTCTTCCTCATTGTACTCTTCTTCTTCGTCATTTATAACTAAGTTAATCCTTCTTCTAACTCGTCCCTATGCTCTTGCACCTCGATCTTATCGAGGTAGGTTATGTCTTCTTACAAGTTGAGTAACTCGTAAAGTATTCTGCATGGCCTTAATAGGTTGATAAGCCAATACGCGAATAACTCTAGTCAAATCAATTATGAGGTCAGTTATCTCATTAATTCATTCATCTATACTTCTCAGGGTATTTTGGGGTTGTCGTCTATGGTAGACAACACCGTTATCATCATCCCGAATACCATCATTGACATTGGGATCTGTCATTATCTTCAATAAACTCAATAACAACTCTGCATCTAAGAAACAACAGATACAGTTCTTCCAAGCCAAACAATCTCACTCACAAACACTTCTTCACACGAAAATTCAACTAATTCTTCAAACAAAGCAATTACTCTAAATAACAACATACCTAATTGAAACTTACTCTATTTTCATATGCTCAAAACAAAGAAAAACAGAGTATACAACCATAATAAACTACTAAGCCTTTTACATAAATACTTATAACTAAGCTCTTCATAACATACTACTACAATCATTATTACTTAAGAAAGTTCAAACACAACTTACCAAACAAAACCTCTACTTTAATACCAAGATGATACGAACCAGACCAAGGACTAAAAAGGCCGGTTATTGGGGTGGGTCCAAGCTTATAGAAAGCTTAAAAGTGAGGATGGCAAATACATGCGAATAAAGAAATAAACAAGAAAATCCTTGATTCGTTCTAAGGATATTACGCACTAAGGAACTATTAAAGACTCAAGGCTCAACTTGATATGATTCATAAGTTGGTCCAATCATTCGACTCATTACCTAGCCTTATTTAAGGGTCAGGATAAAAGCGAAGTAAGCAAATAATAGGGAACAATTATCACAAAAGAGGAGTAGTACATTCAACATCAGAAAATCATGTTGCAACTACATTTATAGTAGGTATTTATACTCAAAAAGTTAGAGCATCCTACTAAAAATGGAAAAGACTGAAAGGATAAAGTCTAAAATAGGTATGATATAAGGAATATCCAAAGGGTATAATTGAGAATACAACAAAAATAGGCATCTTTTATGGAAGATCCTGTTACAAGAGTCCTCGGATACGTAGGGAATGACTAGTGTTTGTACACCTAGCAAAAATGGACAAACTATGCTATTAATCCTGGTGCTGCTAAGTGTTGATGCTGAGTCAAGCTGACTGTTAATGGTGTTGAGCTGATTGGGTGATTCTTCTAAAGCGAGTTCAGCTCGAACATATTGGGTAATACTTAGATTAAGGTCGGCTGAGCAACTGGTTGAATAGGCCAAGTTGTTATCTAGATGTATCTCTGGTTGGCAACTGAAGACTAGCGATAAGTACAAGAGAGTTTGACTTGGCTAAGGCATCAAGTTGGTAGATTGTAGCAGCTTAGATTCCTCAGTTATGGAGCATAAAGAAATAACTTGCCTAATCATGCTTTCTAGTCCTCGGGCTCAGGTTCGGGTTAGGGGTTCAATGGTTTGATTGTTATCAACTAGGGTTTATAGTGAAGTAAAGATGAATAAAACCTTGAAGCATGTTGTTTTCGTCAATAATAATCCATATAAAATCCTCTGTGAATGTTTGCCAAGTGTGTGTGAGAAGAGTGTGGCTGCATCTCCCTTGTGTTGTCAAGATGTCCTATGAAGGAAATAAGAGAGAAAGAAGTCTAAGCCTTAACCTCGGTCACGAAGAATAAGCATGATGGGAATCAAGACTCACAAAGAATAAGAATAATGATCAGAATTAGTCAATAAACCTTGAGCGGCAAAAAGTGATAGATCACCAAGGTAATGACTCGAGTAACGAGAAGAGGACATCTAATAACCCGAGGGTACCTTTGTAGGAACTAGACATTAATAACGGATGGATAGACGTCAAAGTTAAACGATGGGGGAAGATGCCTTTACGAAAAGAAACAACAGCCAAAGCAGATTTTCAACACAATAACAATGGGATGAAGATGTTTGACAACCCCATTTTCCTAAAATGGATTGGGAAGACCCCTACGTTAAAGGCCACAAAAACAGCCGAAAATATTGATGAGAGAGTTAACCAAGATGTTTCTCTAGAGGGTAATAAGTACCAAGAAGGGGAAAAAAAAATTCTTGCAGGAGTATAAGAGGAAACCGAATCATCTTGTCGCAGTCTAATTCACTCGTAGAAGGCTAAAGATAAAGGAGTAGTATCAAATCAAGTAGAGCCCCACCCGACGACAACCTTTGTGTCCTGTCAAAATAACATAAAACCGAAATCTTTTTCATCTTGGAAAAAACTAGATAAACAACATAGCAAGGATGGTGGAAGTGGAACTAGTACTTCTCCTCAAGCCCCAAGGACCCTACCCGAAATGCACAACCAATCTAGAGTGTGGATAACAAACAACGAAAGGGAGATCATTCGTCCATAAATGAAGATAGCCTGAGTTTAGGAGACACAACAACAATGGCGACAAAACCAAAAACCAGATGAAATGTTCCGGCCAACAAATTGGGAACCTCCAGTGTATCTAACACGATAAGGAGTGGTAGTAGGGAGATGCAATGGCATAATCCTATTTCGAATGCTGATGCCTAGACAACATATGACGAACGTGGAATATCTGGGATTGGTTGAGGACACATGCAAGAGCGTAGTGGAAGGGGTAATGGGAACAACTCTTGGAGATGTCTGGATGGTTATGCACCTATCAGTGAACGAAGCGTCAATGGGAATGGCGAAGACGGTTGTTCGTCCATGCAAGTGGAACATCCGGGTATGGAGAGAAGGAAATGAAGCACTGGCATCGAATTGGTATGAGTTTCGATGCTATCTTTTCGATTCTGAATTGATGCATACTTTGTCATCAACAATGGAGCCAACTCTGTTTAAAGTGTTAGCATGGAAGGTGTGAGGTGAAAATTTAAGAGCAAGTCAAGTATTCATTAGAGATCTGATTAATCGTTGCAAGCCGCAAGTGGTTATCATAGCGGAAACTAAACTGGACCAAGTGGGCGCTAATAACTTGCGGCAGGTTCTAGGTTTCAACGATATGATCTGCTCTAAAGTTGTTGGCATGAGTGGTGGGATCACCATGATGTGGCAGGCAGACCAAGTGAGGGTCGAAAATCGCATAATCACACTCGCTCTTATTGAGGTAAATTCCTCTAACATTTCCCAGTTTATTTTTAGTATATATATCATGACTTTAAAGGGGCTAATAGGATGATTTAAAATTTTCATATCATGTACGTACCTATAATACAAAAACCAACTTACAAGTTAGAAATTATAAGACTATAAACAATTAGTCACTAATGTTTTCAATTTTTAATTAATTAACTTGTTATAAAATATAAGTGACTATGGTTATGAATATTCGATAGGTTACAGTCCATCAGAACTGTAGAGAATCAGCATCTCCTACCAAATGTTAAAACAAGGTAAAGCAACTGACTAATTTATAAGAAATACCACATAATCCTGTCATACGAATATATTCTACATAAATTATTTTTGTACCATTATACACTTTTCAATCAACTTTAACATTATCAGACCTATCTCGTTTATAGTCTCCTCTTAAACTTATCCCAACCTTGCTTACAAGAAACTTGAAAAAAAAAACTATAGAGGAATGAGTAAACCAAAGCTCAGTGAATTCATTCCTCACTACTACCTTTCAAGTAAATTATTAATCATTATTAGCACACATGTAAGTAACACATCTATAGAAGTCTAAAACTATGGAAGGTGTAGATTTACGTCGTTTACACATTGATTTTTCTCCGTACTTACTCGCATGAAGCACCTCACCTTAATCGCATGAAGTTGCCTAGGAGTACGATCCCACCAAATGAGACTCGACTATTACCCTAATCCAAAAAACAATAATCAATATAGGTTAACCTTAACTAGAGTAGCCCACCAAATATATCAAAAGCCCCTTAACCACACAAAGCGAGTCCATCTCGCAATCAACATATATCCAAGGCCTTATGGGCATAATTATGCGAGTCTTCTTGCAAACAATTATAAATACCATGCTAATTTTGCCTTAACAATAAAAACATCCTTAACGGGCACCATAAGCCCTTTCAGAAATAATTCAAAAGTATATTTAAGATTGGAAAAACATTTACTAAAATACTTTTCTCAAAAATTTGCAAAGCTAATCCTCTCCATCAACGTACCAATTGTATCATAAACATGCGACAAATATAATTGGTTTTTTTAGTTGAATAGTTACATTTACCAATTTAAGAAGGTAATCACACATATGATAGCACATAGAGAAATAAATCATTTAACAATAATTAGTTTCAACTAATAGGCAGTACACAAATAACAAATAGCAAACAGATAACAGATCATAAGAATTCACTCACCTAAGTTAATGCTCACTTTCCTAGCCTTTGGGATTTCTAAGTCTCGGTAATTGGGTACCTAAAGGATATAAAAACTTATAAGTATCTTGAAAAACTAGGTTCTCCAATTAACTATATATTTATTATTATTTACTTAATTTCTCACTATAACCCAAGTATAGTATAAATATAGTTTAACTTAAATATTGTACTTTTTTTTTCAATTTATTTTAAATTTTCAATCGTATATAACTTTTTCATTTTAATTCCAATTTTTATGAATTTATAATCGATTTTTATTGTTTTTGGATATATTTTCTTGTAGCGAGGTTTATTTTGGACATTGTAACCTGCAGTTTTCATAGTGACTGAAAAAATATTACAAATTTTATTATTTTACCCTAAATAATTATCTTTTATTATTTTAAGCTTTATGATTTTATGATTTAATAAATTTCTAAATTTTATATTTTTGACATTTTCTTATTTTTAAGTTTACTTTATCAAAATTTACATATTTTTCTATTTTTAAGGTTTAAGACTTATTTAATTCATTTTTGCTATTTTAATAATTTTCTAGTTAATTAATTTTATTATTATTATCATTAAAAATTTAATTAAATTTTATTAAATGATGACGTGGTAGCTTGAGAAGATGCTACGTATCATTTTCATGAATTTTTTTAGTATTTTTTTCAAATGCTTTTCATTTTTTAATTTACTTAATACTTATATAATTAAATTTGTTATAATATTTTATTAAAGTTTGAAAATTAATCATTTCCCTTTTTCTCCTAACCTTACGACATACATAATTATATATATACATCTTACTTTATCTACTAATTTAATATTAGAGTATTTGACATGTGTACTCTTTAAGTATACTCGTATATTTATACATAATATACTACTGTCATACATATTTTTATACGTATATATGTACACTTATGAAATGAGTTTCCCTCACTTATTTATTCTAATATTTATGTAATTTAGTAAGATAACTCTAAATATATTATATGTTCTATACACTTATACATACATATACCCCACTAGTACTTTTTGTATTATATATATATATATATATATATATTTAAACATGTATTGTCGGCTACTTATAGGTACATATACTCATATAATAAAAATACCTATTATACACATATACATATATTATACACGCATACATATATGATATATATATATATATATTATGCTTATGTTTTTGTCCTTTATACTTACATATACAACATATATTTGATGAAAATACATTGTATACATACATATATATATATTTACATATACACAAATCATTATACTAAATATGTGTAGAATCAAAAATGACATATATGTAAACTTGAATATATCTATGTATTTATACCTATAAGAACACGTACATGGTATAATACCCAATTTTATAAAATCCCAATACAAGTGCATATGTTTTTCTTTGAAAAAAAATTTGTACATACTCTTAATATGCATAAGATACTAAAACATACATTAAAATATATATATATAGATGACTATGGTAAAGTAATCATCATATACATACTAAATAATCTTACTTTTGGTGTCTTGAATATATAATTCAAGGGTTCTTCTTCTTCTTATGATTGTTGAAAATCAAGAAGAAAATGGAGGAAAAGAAAGTCACTAGAAGAGGAAAATGAAGGGCATGCTTTACAGTTTTGGAACAAGTGAAGAAATGTGAGGTTTGTGTGTTTTTACTTCTTGGTTGAGGTGTGATTTGTTGGAGGATTTGATAGAAAATAGAGTGAAAAAAAGAAAAAGAAAAAAAAATCAAGGTAGGATATGGCATTTAATTAACAATACCTTATCCTTATCTTATGAGCCTTGTTTTAGACACATAATTAACACATGTTAAAAAAAAAAAACACACACACACACATCAGCAGCTGCACACTCTTTTGGAAGTTCACGTGGCAACTAACAAAAATTTGGAAAGGAAAAAGGAAAAAGAAAAAGAAGAAAGAAAGAAGAAAAAAAGAAAAAAAATAAGGAAAAGGAAAAATAAAAAATTTCTAAATATAAAAATTATAAATTTACTAATTGTAAAATAAAGTTGACTTTCTATAAAATTTATTAGTTTAATTGTTAACCATTACATTTATAATATTTAGAAGTTATCCTTATTAAGGCATAATTATTTATTTTATAAGCTTAAAATTATAGTTTTAAGATTTTTGTTAAGTTCGAGTTTAATTTCGGGTAGTAAAATTTTAGGGTTTGTATCCTTCACATTATGTTTAAGTTTAAAATTTTAACTAGTTTTAAATTTATCGATTCCGTTAAGTTAAGATAATTACCTATAATATTTAGATCGATTAGTTACTTAGAATGCTAAATTCACAAGGTTTATGATATATGTTAGCCTAAGATTCAGTATGCGCCGAGCATTATGGCAAGAGATTATGGAATTCATGGGAGATGTTATTGGCCCTTAGCTGCTGATGGGGAACTTTAATGAAGTTATCTCAAATAGTGAAAAATGGGGAGGGAGACCTGTTAATCAAAATAGAGCTCAAGAATACCAAAATTGCATCAATTCGTATGGAATGTCGATTTTAGGATTTGTGGAGAACCTGTACAGCTAGTTGAAAAGAACCAAAGAATTAGCCAACCTAATTGAATCACGGGTAGATCATGCTAGGTCAATGTTGAGTAGAGAACCCTTTATCCAAATACTACAGTGTTTCGCTTACCTTCCTCCTCTTTGGATCATTGCCCTTTGCTGTTGTCAACGCATCCAAACTGTAGAATAGGGGCGAGAAAGGATCATCCTTTCAGGTTCCAATCGATGTGGATGGACCATCCAAGCTTTATAAGCTTTGTGCAAACACATTGGAATTATCAATTCTAACTTATGCAAAGGACTTGGAGTCCTTTGTGTTGAAATTGAAAGCTTGGAATAAGGAAGTGTTTGGGTTGATATATGCACGGAAGAGGTCCATTACGAAAAAGATCGAGGAACTTCACCATAAACTCCAAATTGAACCAAGTCAAGTCCTTGTCAACAAAGAAATGTTCTTGCAAGAAGCTTTAAAAGAGGTGTTAAGACATGAGAAAAAATTATGGGATGCCAAATCAAGAATGACATGGGCTGATTGACTGTGAACACAACACGAGATTTTTCCACGCATCAACCATGGCAAGAAGCGCGAAGAACCGAATTTATGGTCTGTTTGATAGTGTTGGCAACTGGGTCACGGATCACAGCGCGTTGGAGGACCTGACAATTCACTTTTTTGAAAACTTATTCGAGGTAAGTTGTCAGAGATTTATGTTAATTTAGAAAAGTTTACCTTTGATTTTATTATTTCCCGATTTTATGGGATTCAAATTTCATTTTATTTTCTTAATTGATTTTAGCGTTGTTGGACCATAAGAACCCTATTATTCAATTGTACTCATAATCTTTTTGAATCAATACAAATTTATTCATATACATATTCATGTCTGTCATGTCGCATATTGTTTCATCATCTTTGGTGCCTCCATCTACATCTTTGTCTCATCTCTGGTGCAAGTTGTTTGTCGTTGGTTTTTTTTCTTTTAATAGTTTTTTCTCTCATATGAGTTTGCTTTCTGGCGAAAGGACCCTTTTTTCATTCTCATTAGAGATTTTTTGTTGTGAAAAGGGATATTACAAGTTACAACCCTATTTTATAAAACAGATTGGAGATTAGGTTTCATCCCTATCTCGTGGTTGGTAGTTGGTTTCTCATTGCACTACAATCATGTTATGTAAAGAATTTCTGTTTCTCTGGCCCAAAAAAGGGAATCGTGACGAATTATAGGTTATTTGATGTCTTTGGTGTATGACCTGATCAAATTTTCGAGGATTAATGATGAGAATAGGGAGAGGAGTAGAACAAGCATCAATTTTGCAATTTGGTAAATGAGGCGGACCATCGGATGATTTCAAATGTTAATAATCACTAGCCATAGTGACTATTGACGACTTCGTGATGTGGTCTGCGTTATGTGGCAATGTAAAGTCGGACATTTGCTAGAAAATTGTTAGGAATATGAGTCAGGATGCTACGATCAAGGATATATCATATTTCATATATTATTAAATATTATTTATTTAATTTATGATATTATATACTATTAATAATATCTTAAAATAACTATTATACAATCAATATGTAGCTGTGAAATAATATTTTCATTTAATATAAAGTTTTATTATATATTATTTATCTATAATTAATAATATAATTATTTAATATAATATTATTTCTATTTATCGTAAAACATAAGAATTTGAAACGAGACCACACAAGTCTCTAGAAGAAGCATAGGACATCCGTTTAGTGTCTAGTCCTTTTTCCTTGTTTTTCTTTTCTTTCTTTTATTAAGTCTTTTGCATGTAGGTCGGGCTATGTTAGTAGCCCAATTAAAATACTTAGCCCACATCGCCAATAGCCCACTAATAGATTAGAAGATTCCAGCATCTTTCGGTTATAACAAACAATGTGTGGCACATGACTCACATAGGAAGGGTATTCCCTATAAATACCTTATAAATGTGTATGAAAGATATATAGAAAAATTACGAAGTTGAATGAAAATTTCTTTTATTCGAGGAACATCAAATTCTTAGTCCAGTAGAGAAACTCAAACGATGTCTCACTCCTTGACCGTGTACCAAAGTGGTATCAGAGCACTTTAGTAGTGGAGGCTAATGTCGACGGGAATTGGTGACATCAATTCCCAGCTCCAAGCCAAATTCAACGAAAACTTGAAACCTATAAATGATACATTAAGGTTGATGCAAGAATGTCTAACTAAATACGGACAAGACATTACCGAATTAAAGGCCAAAAACACAAACCAAACACCCACTTCTAGCATGAATACACCTGATACCAGCAAATCACTAATGATAGCAATACCATTGAATTTCGAAAGTCTAATGCAAACCCCACTCGAGCAACAAATATCGATGCCTAAGGTGGAAATTCCTACTTTCAATGGGGATGGATTGAAGGATTGGTTATATAAGGTGGAGCAATATTTTGCTCTAGAACAGACACTTGAGAATTAGAAGGTACGTATAGCCTCAATGTACTTTTAAGGCAAGGCTCTACAATGGTACTACCACTACACTCAGAATCATGCTGACACTCAAAATCTGACATGGATTGAGCTAATTGCTACCATGCATTCTTGGTTTGGAGACAAGGCCTTTGAAGATCCAATGGGGGAGCTCAAGGAACTATATCATACAGGAAGCTTACAAGATTATTTGGAGGACTTTGAACACTTGTCTACTCTGGTACAATTACTCGAACACCACTTGATCAATATTTTCCTCATTGGGTTAAATTCAGCCATTCAATACCCAGTTCGGATGTTCAAACCCAAAATACTTCAAGAAGCCATAACACTTGCAAAATTACAAGAAGCTAGCCTCTTATCTTCTAACCAAAACCTCAAAATTAACCGGCATAACCCACAAACTCATTCCTTCATTCCCAAAAATCCTTCTAGAAGCCTACACACTATACCCCCAAACACGACCTACCCCTATTATTACCTACTCCCACTAGAAACTAAACTATAGCAATCTAAATAACTCCTAACCCACCAAGAAAATCATGACTGAAGAGTTGGAAGAAAAAAGGAGGAAGAAAATATGCTTTTGGTGTGATGAACCTTTTGAACCAGGGCATCGCTGTAAGAATAAGAGGTTAAACATGATGCTAGTTGCTAAGGATGACGACAATATTGAGGTGCCATTGGAGTAAGACACCACTACAGACAAAATAAAGGAGGACTTATCTAAGCTCACACTTTGTGCTCTTTATAGTGATGCCATTAGAAACTATAATTTTATGCATGTTACTGGTGTTTACAAAAAAGGGGGGTAAGCATTCTAATTAATAGTGGTAGCTCACTAAATTTCATGGATACCAGGTTAGCCCTTAGACTTCAGTACACTAGCACTGATATTCCTTCTATGGTAGTTACATTGGCAGATGGCAAGCATGTGAATGTAATGCTAAGATCACAACGTTCGGATGGTGCATGTAGGACTAAGAGTTTGAAGGTGAAGTATACTTGCTTAACCTGGTTGGTTATGACTAATACTTAGCATTCCATGGTTGCTTCCCTGGTAGTGCTTGTTAAGAAAAAAGATAATACATGGAGGATGTATGTTGATTATAGGGAGCTTAACAAGTATACGATCAAGGATTGCTTCCCCATACCTATTATAGAAGATTTATTTGATGAACTCCATGGAGCCACCAGCTTTACTAAACTAGACTTAAGGTCAAGGTACCACCAAATTAGGATGCATTCAGCAGACATTTACAAAACAGCATTCCCAACTCATGAAGGCCATTATGAGTTCGTGGTTATGCCCTTTGGGCTAACTAATACACTATCCACATTCCAAGGTCTCATGTACCACATTTTTAAGGAATACTTGAGGAAGCATGTTTTGGTCTTCTTTGTTAATAAATTGATCTATAGTCATACAAAGGAGGAACATGTGATCCATCTACGCTTGGTTTTTGAGATATTAAGAAAGGAACTATTATATTTGAAGAAGGGTAAGTGCGTATTTGGTGTACAGCAGGTGGAATACCTTGGACACATTATTTCACACAGTGAAGTAACAACCGATCCAAAGAAGATTGAGTCCATCTTATGCTAGCCACCGCCCAAGATGCTTAAAGAACTACGAGGGTTTTTAAGATTGACAGGGTACTATAGAAGGTTCATTCAAGGTTACAGTATCATTGCAAGGCTATTGACCCTGCTTCTAAGGAAAGGGCAAGTTGGATGGGGAAATGAGGCTGCTATGGCCTTTGACAAATTAAAAACAGCATTTACCCAATCCCCCATATTAACGCTTCCAGATTACACCAAGGTTTTTGTTATTGAGACTGATGCTTATGACCATGGAGTTGGGGCTGTCTTGATGCAAGACAACCACCCTATTGCTTATTTAAGCAAGGTCCTAGCCCCTAGACAACTGGGTCTATCCACTTACAAAAAAGAGTTATTTACATTGGTTCACGCAGTAGAAAAATGGAGACACTATCTCATGGGGAGGAAGTTCATAATAAGGATGGACCACCATAGCTTAAAATATCTTTTGGAATAAAGATTGATGATTTCCAGTCAACATAGATGGTTAACTAAACTATTGGGAGTCAATTATGACATACAATTCAGGAGTAGGAAGAAGAACTCAGCTACGAATGCCTTATCCAAGGTGCTTACAGCCATGCTTAATGCTATACAAGTTAAGTTAATCTCTCCGAAGTTATTAGAGAAGATTAGACATAGCTAGGAAAATGTTAGGGAATATTAAGGACTTAAGTCTAAAATTGAGGATGGGTAAGCCACAGGCTACTTCCAGCTAGAACAGGCATTACTGAAGCAGAAGGAAAAAAAGTAGTTGGGCCTCAAATCGAACTTAGATGCCAATTGCTTAAGATCTATCATGACAATCCTATTGGAGGTCATTCCGGAGCTTTAGCTACCTACAAGAGAGTAAGTTCACTTTTTTATTGGCCCAAACTGGAGAAGGAGGTAAGGTAGTGTATTAGGGAGTGTGAAGTTTGTCGGAGACAAAAGGGAGAAAATGTAGCCTATTCAAGGCTCCTACAACCTATCCCTATTCCTGAAGAATGCTGGAGGGAAGTTAGCATGGATTTCATTGAAGGGCTTCCCAAATCAGGAGGTAAAGATGTCATCATGGTAGTTGTAGACAGGCTTAGTAAGTATAGCCGCTTCATTAGCCTTGCTTATCCCTATACAGCTCCATAAGTAGCAGTGGCATACTTAGATTATGTCTTTAAATTGCATGGGTTGCCAAATAGCATCATTATCGATAGAGATACAGTGTTTCTAAGCAATTTTAAGAGGGAGTTCTTTAGATTACGAGGGGTTAAGCTACATTACTCCACCACTTACCATCCACAAAGCGTCGAATAGATAGAGATTGTGAACAAATGCTTGAGTACCTACCTACGTTGTGCTATTAGAGAGAACCCTAAGAATTGGAGCAACTATCTATCTTTGGCAGAGTGATGGTACAACACCAACTACCATTCCAATACAAAAACAACCCCTTTCCAAACCTTATATGGGTACCCACCCCCCATACATTTACCCTATATTCCTGGGGACTCCAGGAACCCATTAATCAACTCAACCCTCAAAGATAGGGAAGATATGATCAAGATCTTAAAATTTCATTTGACCAGAGCACAGAATAGAATGAAACAACAAGCCGATAAGAAAAGAAGTTATAGGAAGTTTTCGAGTAGGGACTTAGTTTAGCTAAAACTACAACCCTATCGACAAGCTAGTTTAAAGGACAAAAGAAAAGAGAAGTTCATGCCAAAATACTTCGGCCCATACCAAATTAAGGAGAAGTGTGGAGAAGTGGCTTACCAATTAGATCTACCCTTAAGAACTGTGATTCATTCCACCTTCCATGTCTCACAACTCAAGTGACATCATGGATTGCCTCCACTTACCACAACCTATCCACTTGCAGTAGAGATTTTAACGTTAGAACCAGAAGCTATCCTTAATAGAAAAATGGTGAAGAAAAGGAACCACACCGAAGTACTGATCCTGATCAAATGGAAGAATAAACCTGAAATAGAAATTACTTAGGAGTATCTATTGGATGTGAAGAGGCGTTACCCAAATCATCCTTTGTAGACAAGGAGTTGTCAATGGGGAGAGAGTGAAACGAGACCATACAAGTCTCTAGAAGAAGCATAGGACATCTATTTAATGTTTGGTCCTTTTTCCCTATTTTTCTTTTCTTTCTTTTGTTAAGTCTTTTGCATGTAGGTCGGGCCGTGTTAGTAGCCCAGTTAAAATACTCAGCCCACATCACAAATAGCCCACTAATAGATTAGAAGATTCTAGCATCTTTCGGTTATAACAAACAATGTATGGTACATGACTCACATAGGAAGGGTATTCCCTATAAATACCTTATAAATGTGTATGAAAGATATACAGAAAAATTACAAAAGTTGAATGAAAATTCCTTGTATTCGAGGAACATCAAATTCTTAGTCCAGTAGAGAAACTTCGGCGACATCTCACTCCTTGACCGTATACCAGAATTTAATATTATATTATCTATTATTAATAAGACATATAATATTACTTTAATATCTAGATTACAATATAATCTTATTTATATACATATACATAATATTATTTATATTTATGTATATAACATGATAATATTATGGTGTAGCTAATTGTAATAATACATTTGATGTCCGTATTAAGTCAAGTGGTGGCACTAGTCTAATAATGATATGGTTATACTATACCATCCAGGAATATTTATGAAAGTGCTCATGAATAAGTAAGTAAATAAGGTCTTTATAGTTAAGTAGTATAAACAGTAACCTCTCAATGGGATAGTGTAGGTTTAATTTCTCTCTTTCCCATAGTTATTTTAATAGTATTCNGTTAAAGAAAGTAAAAAAATGAAGAGAGAGAAAAAGAAGTAAATGAACATATTTATCCATTAGTTATAATTTTAATAGTTTATTTTATTGATAGTTTTTTTTGTTAAATAATAGTAAATAGAGGATAAATATGTAATTTAAAAAAAACGATTATTTTAATAGTATTTGGGGGGGGGGGGGTGGTGTGGGGAAAGAATAGGCAAGTAAGGATTATTTATTGAAATTGCAAATATGGTCTTGAACTTTATTTATTTATTTGATAGTCTAACTTATATTTACATATGTATATATGTATATATATACAAATATATACTATTAAAGTGGGAACGCCTACTTTGATGTCCTATTTTCTTTTAATTTATGTTACTAGTAAAGTGCTTATCAAATTAAAACCACTAACTACTTTATTAGGCTTCTACCGTCTCAAAAGTTAGTTAGTTTTAGTATAATAAATTAAGATAGGAACTTAAGCATGGAATATACAGTGGTTATTTGCAACATCATATCATTCAATAACATAAGAATTCTCCGGCAAAGATTTCAACTTTACATAATCAATAACCAAAATAATCCTAGGAGCACTTGAAGAGTCAAAAGTGGAATCATTATAGAAAGAAATATTATATTGCAAGGACAACAAAAGCCTTGTAAAAGCGAAGCGCCCTAAAAAGTGAAAGCAAAAGTCCCCCTACATTGCTCGGCTAGAAATAAGAAAGCCACCCATTGTATGTTTTAGCAACTTTGATTAGACTTGGCTTGGCACATTATCTTTACATAATAGGGGTCCAAAAGTCTACCAGACCCACTTAAATGCGGGCTTTTTCAACTAGGCCCGCTTAACCCATGGGTCAAAATGAGCCAACCTACATTAAAAAAATAAAAAACTTACAATACTCTATTCATGCATTTTATTTAGGTGCATTTTTGGTTTTAAGATTGAGTTTTTCATAAATGTAATTGATATTTTATTTCATTTCAAAACATATTCGGTCATCGAAATTGAAGCATTACCATATCATATTTGTTATGCTCATATCCAGTTTACTATAATATATTGTTCAATATATCATACAATAAAAATGTGTTTATTATTAACTATTTGTAATAGGAAATAATAAATATAGTATATGGTTACCTTATATACTAACTTATATAGAATATTTAAAATAATTGCATAATAAAGTTGATCGCCATATTAATATCGCAGTGTATATGATCATTATTGTTATATAAAGCTAACTATAAATATGGTTTAATATATTGTTAAATAAGTCTAAGAAACAATTTATTTCTTTTTTGTTTTCATTTTTATGTATGATTTTTATGAAGTATATAAACATCAATGCAAATGTATGTATATATTTTATGAATATATTTAAAAACAAAATGAAAATTAAATATTATAGGAAATAAAAGCTAAATAGAAACATTAAAATCAATAAAATTGTGAGTTGTGATTTATAATTTGTAAATATTCTATATAATGCATTCATCAAAAATGAAAAATAATATAATTCACGGATTAATCCACTTAACTCGCCAACTTTTCGCGAGGCAGATTGGATTGAAAATTTCAACCCACATTTGTAAGCGAGCCAACCCACTTAACTCGTCACCCAATGCGGGACAGGTTGGCCTACTTGACCCTTTTACACAGCTATATATATGTATATATATATATATACTAATTGTCAGTACATTAATGCTACGTGTACAAAAATTAGTTTTTTTTTTTTTTTGCATTTGATTAAAAAAACATATATTTATTTCAAACTTATAGTAAAACATTTTATATTTACTATTATAAATTTCATTTTTAATATATCTGTATAATTTATAATAACTTCTTTCCAAAAATCACATAAATGAAAGAAATAGAAAAATGTGGTTATATTGAAAATTGTCAAAGGAAAGGAATAAGAAAGTGAGAGAAAGAAAAGAGCGGAAGAAAAGAAGGTAAAGTATAGTTTTAGAGAGTTGGAAAGAGAAANGAAACATTAGAATCAATAAAATTGTGAGTTGTGATTTATAATTTGTAAATATTCTATATAATGCATTCATCAGAAATGAAAAATAATATAATTCACGGATTAATCCACTTAACTCGCCAACTCTCCGCGAGGCAGATTGGGTTGAAAATTCCAACCCGCATTTGAAAGCAAGCCAATCCACTTAACTCGTAGGCCAATGCGAAGCAGGTTGGCTTCCTTGACCCATTTACACAGCTATATATATGTACATATATATATACTAATTGTCGATATATCAATGCTACATGTGCAAAAATTAGTTTTTTTTTTTTTTTTGCATTTGATTAAAAAAACATATATTTATTTCAAACTTATAGTAAAACATTTTGTATTTGCTATTATAAATTTCACTTTTAATATATCTATATAATTTATAATAACTTCTTTCCGAAAATCACATAAATGAAAGAAATTGTGGAAAAATGTGGTTTTATTGAAAATTGTGAAAGGAAAGAAAAGAGGGGAAGAAAAGAAGGTAAAGTATAGTTTTAGAGAGTTGGAAAGAGAAATTATATGTAAGGATTGTAAGAAAAGATAATTTTATCTATAATATATATTTTATATAATTTCATAATTGTTATTTTAGTATTGGTTTTTCTATTAAATAATATTTAATGTTGATCTAAATAATAATTTCAATTATGGTGGTTACTTAAACCTCCTAAAGCTTTAATAATATAGATATGATCAATTACGTTACAACTTGAGTAAGAGGAGATTCAAATTTATTCTCCCATTGAAATATTAGTGTTCATTTCATAAATTATAATGACGTGCATTATACTTTTATTTGTTAAGATTTGCACATGAATTTTCAAAATTGCACCTGTAATAACAATTCATTTATTGTATAGTTCCCCAGGTATGGAGGTCCTCAACTTTTGCATTCATTAATTGTATAGAAAACTCTTGGACTTATGGGTCCAAACCATGTGAGCTAATAACTATATAATAATAATAATAAAAGCTGCTAATATGTTGTCAAAAGAAAGAAAAGCACTTCTAGGAAAAACGCACACAGTAGACGTTGGCAAAAAAGAAAAAGCATAAAGAAAATTTTTTTGTCTCCCCCGAGGAAAGGAAAAAGAAATTAAGTGCACATTTTTGGTTCATTTATTTACAAACTTCAAACAAGTGAAACTCTTCCAATGGAGCTAACTTTATATCTACAATTAGAGGTCTACCGAATGGGATTGTAAAAGATTCACGGTGTCAAGTACCATATAAGGTGATTGGTTTAGACTTTTATTAATCCTTCTCGATTCATGTTCTTATCAAATACGTTATATATATATTAGCGGTCGATGCACTTGTGTTATGTATATAAAAGATACAAAATGAGGAGAGAAAGATATGTAGACGCAGTTAATAAATAAGTATGAGAAAAGTAAGAGAATTGAAAAGGTGGGAGAATTGAAAAAGTGGAAGAAAGAAAAGAAAGATATATATGTAATTAGTGGAAGAGTGGAAAAAGTTAAAAAAAAGTAAAAAAATGAAGAGAGAAAAAAAGAAGTAAGTAAACATATTTATCCATTAGTTATAATTTTAATAATTTATTTTATTAATATTTTTTTGTTAAATAATAGTAAATAGAGGATAAATATGTAATTTAAAAAAAATGATTATTCAAGGTCCCATTTACTTTAATAATACAAATATATATTAATGTCTAAATTATTAAAGCAAGAAAGGCCTTAACTAATCGCTCCTTATAAAATTATCATTTAAACTTCTCATTCAAAATTTTATAACAAAAATGCCAGCACTAAAAATACTATAAATATATTATAATACAAGTAAATTTGGTATTTTTCATAATTTCTCATTCCATCTCTCTCTCTATTTCCATATAACTTAAATCATGGTTACCCTTGTTCTTCCACTTTCAACTCCAATCTTATTCTCACACTCTATACATATCCTATACAACTTTGAACTTTTATGTAAATTTAAAATCATGTACAATCATAATCACTTAAAACTTCCTTATCTATCCATTATTTATATTATATTAAGCAAAAATATTTATTTGTAATTTTTTTTATAAATTTTTCATAATAACTGGTTCTAAATACAACCAAATCATTAATTAATACACATATCCATTCTTCATTCAAAAGAAAAAGGAAAATTTTTATTTTTATAAGCATTTCTATATGTGATTGATTTATTTTATTTTTTTTCTTACCAAATTATTTTACTCAATTATTTATTATTTTTTAGCACCCTCAATGCGAGTGCAGCATCTCCTAATATTATTAAAGCCCTAAAGGCTTTGTGTAATTGTCACTTCCTAAAATTATTATTTAGGTTTTAATCTAATAATATACAATGAAAAAACAAACACTAAACTATATCCTAAAAACTATAAATATCTTATAAGATGAATATATTTATCACTTTGCTCAATTTTCCTTCCCATATCTTCTCCTTCTCTCTTCTTATTAATATCTTTTTCTTTCCATGTTTACCTTTTTCCTTAAATCTCTCACTCTCTCTTCCCATTAATATCTCTTTCTTTTCATGTTACTTTTTTCCTTAAATGTCTCCTACTCTATAGCCCCAACAATATCAATGTAGCCATAATGTTGGAGATGGATTCGTGCACATTCACAGACAAATCCATTGAACTCTCAATACACTTGATCTTGATACCATGAAAATTAACCCATCACTGAGTCTCTCCTTTCTCTTTCTCTTATATACCCTTTTTATTAACATATCTATATTATATATTGATATATTTATATAATTTTTTAAGATGTCATACATTTTAACATTTTTTTCTACATTTTAATTTTTACCATTACATTTAATTAATTATATAATTTTATCGTAATATTAATATTTCAAGTATTTTATGTTGTTAAATTTGCACACATATGCTCGTTCATTTTACTGAATAGAATAAGTAAGGAATGTAATTAAAATTCTTAAGGAATGTAATAAAGGTATAATACATGTTACTTTATTTAGTTGAATTAATAAATAACTTAAGAATAAAAATGTAATAGAACTTTAATTACTAAAATAGCCTTAATTTTTCTCAAGTAATTCTAAAGTAATAGATAGTAGTAGTAGAAATTGATTGCAAGGGCAGAGGCAGTGGTAATGGTCAATGGTGGTTATGAGTGATGATGATGGTAGCGGTTGCAGTAGTTAATAGTGGTAGCAATGGCTAGGGTAGTGGCTTGGAGTGAAGGTAGGGGTAGTTGTGGCGGTAGTGACGATAGTAGCGGTGATCAAAGCTAGTGGTGGTAACGGCGGCAGCGGTAATAGTAGTAGTAGTAGAGTGATGGTGGTGACAGCAGTGTGATGATAATGGTGTTGGTGGTAATGAAGATGGTGGTAGTACGGTAGCGGTAGTACGGTGGCGGTGATAGAAAGTGGTGGTTACAGCAGCGACGACGGTAGTAATGGTTGGTAGTAGCAATGATAATGGTGGTAGTGATTATCATTAAATTGAAATGTGAAATTTTGTCATAATTTTTTGGTCGAGTTAATGAATCCCTGTTATTTGATTTTACATAATAAGGATTCTTAAGAAATTACGATTCAAAGACAAAAAACTAAGTGAACGCTATAATAAAAAATAAGGAGAAGAATTGAATTTCAATTCCCTTCAAGTGAACGAGGCAATAATGCGTACAGTATCGACTAATATATATGTATATATATAAATATATGAATTTCTTTATTAGCTTGATAGACATTATTAATATCCAACGACTTTGTGAAAGTTTGAATATTCACTAGATTAACTAATAAGGAGATATATTGTAAGTTGATTATTTGTTGATGGAGAAAATTTTTTGCTATAGACTTGTGCTTTTTCCTTATTTAGGGTTTTAAACATAATTTTGTTGTGGCATAGTTATTGATTGTTTTCGGTCTAGCTATAGTTTTTTCCTCACTACAGGTATAATTTTTACTAGCAAGCTATATCATAGCCGAAGGATTAAATTAGTTTTATCTATTACAAGCATGATGGAATTATCGAATATCATCATAAAATTGAATTCTTCAAATTATTTAATTTGAAAATCGATGGTGGAAAAATATACCTTTCGGTGGTGACGATGCGAAGTTGAAGGATACATTTAATTGAAATTAGACGATGATGCATTAGAAAAAAAAAAAATGCCATTTATGCTGGGCAATGTTTCACAGTATTTATCATTATACTGCTCAAAAAACCAGAGCCAATGTTTTGTGGGAGAAATTAGAATCATGTATGAGAGACGAAATTATTTTTAAAATATAAAAAAAAAAAAAAGTAAAGAAAAGAAAGACCTTCTTGATTTGCCAAAAGGTTAATTTGAAGTATACGGATAAATTAAAATGATAGAACACTTAAATAATATTGGGCTCAGCTAAGTAATCACTAATCAGAAAAAGGGATTGAATTGATTACTATTCAAAATTTTTATCTTTTCTAAAACAATACCCCCAATAGTTACTTAGAAAATTTATGGCAGAAGTTAAATTAGACGCAAATAAACAAAAAATAATGAAAGTAAAAAGTGTGGGGTCAAAAAATCATATAGCTATTTGTTGTGGTTCCTCCTAATGAGCTCATACATTTTTCTAACTCTATTTTCGGGGATGCAATTGTCCGTATCGTTTATTGTACTATATCAAAAAAATTAAAATAGAGTGTACAAATTGCAGCCGCTCTTGGCTATAATCACTTTATTGTTTGCATCACGACTTTTACCCTTTGTAAAATCTATATAAAAAATAAAAGTGAAAACCCTCAATCCTGTCTCAAGAAATTTGAAGGGAAAGATAAGGACTTGTAGTAAAATCCTTAAAAGTTTTCGCTTAACAAAGTAACTTTTTGTGTTTTTCTGTTAGGGTTCTAAGTTGACAATAAAGTAAAGAAACATGATTTGCTCAAGGGTTGGATAGCTTGTAAGCCATAGGGTAAAGTTCTAATTGTTTTCTATTTTTTCTTTTTTAATTGTAGAATGTGTTATTTTTCTTAAGCTTTGAAATACCTTTTTTAAATAACATATAGTAATCTAGCGGCTAGTAGTCTAATGCTCTGACTTGTTGGAGTTTCGGGCCCTTGATGAATCAGAACTTTTTTATAATTTTGTTTTCTTTTTCGTTTATATTACAACCAAAGAAAAAAAAATTTCAAACTCAATTCATCTCACTTAGAATACCGGTATTAATGCCTAGATGACAACAGCCATAGATAACTATCTTGATTAATTTGACATGATATATCCACCTTAATTGATGCAAATTCTTCTTATCTTGAAATTATTGGCTGAAAATCCTCCAAGAAATCTGACACTTTTTTCAAAAATGGATTTGAGTGAAATTCCTTGAAGCTTGCATAAAATCATCCTGTAGATAAATGAAGCTTATCCTTAATCTTATTCAAACTTTCGAAAATAATAACTTTGTTTGTCCTTAAAAATATCTTGAAGCTTTCGTGGCTAACTAAGTTTAACTTTGAATCGAAATTGATCTAATTTACCTCCATAACAATAGTAACGTAATCCAACTGATAATATTAAATTTCAAATTCAAATGACTGTTATGAAACAAGTAAGTTTTTATCTAAATTCACAGATGCCATTCTTCTAGATTAAGCCTCAAGCTTACTCGGTTCTTCAAATCATTATCGAACAAGTCAAATTCAAAACTTAAAAAGGTATGGTATAATCTTTAGCTAACTGGGTTATAACAGATAATATTTCAAACTTAAACAGATAAGCCTTTTATACAATATCAGATGTTTTATCCCTTAAACGTCCATTGATGAAACTAAGTCTAAATTTCATATTTAGAAAAATATCTCTAGGAAGCATCTGATAGAATTAGAAATTTTAGCTCCATAAAACTCCAAAGATTTATCCGACTAATCTTTCCCGGACATTATCCAAATAATCTTCAAATCAACTTGCATATCGGATTAAACCTTACAACTCAATCTTATCTTGAGTAAATTCTATAAAGATAAATCTGGCACAACTCATAATTACGATCAATCATACTAAAACCAACTAAACAACTTTTCTAAATTAACGTAGCTCTAAATTCTACTTACAAAGTCATGTTGCTTGCCAATGGCCTTGTAACTTAATGGCATAGATACTGATATCTCAAGTAGGATGGGCCAGGTTCGAATTCCCCTCACTTATTATTGTAATCATCGAAAAAAAAAAATCATGTTACTTATATGAATTGAATCCAACTCATATAGTAGAATTTGGTCAACTACATTACTAAATACATTCAATTAGTGGCTAGGTAATGTATCTAGAAGCTCAGTTTTTACTAATACTTACCGTAGCATATTCGAACTAATGGATCCTTCGAAATGTCGAAGAAAGTAAAGTGAGTAAGTCTATAAACTAAATAGAGTAATTGACCTAAAGTTGCTTAGAGGATATGATACACTAACAAGCATCTCGATACTTCACTTGATATGACGTACAAGTTAATGTCAAGATTCACCCACCGCTAATTATAAGCTACTCGATAAGATTAGATAAGAGTGTATGAAAAATTACTTAGAGAGGGTTGTCTCATAAAAACAATATATTCAATGTTTATATGTAAAGTAAGATAGATCCAACTATAAGGAAAAGAGACTATTTATAGTAAGTTCCTAAGGCAACAACATAAATACAAAAATTACAAAAAGACATATACAAAAAGGAGATTCCTAATACATACGAAAAAAGAGTAAAAATGATAAAAAAAAAACAAAAATAGAAAAGTAATACAATGTCAGATAAAGAGGACAAGTGGCGGTGCAACATTAGTCTCGTACGAGGATTCTCTGATCACAACAGGCGAGAGGGATCAAGAAGTTGTGGCAACAAAGAGGTCAAGATGAGAAATAATCGACTGGTAGGAGGGTGTCTCATCACTCAGCAAGAACCACTCGGCAGCGGAAGGTCAAATCACTCGGTACAAGGTCCTCAACCAAAGAACAGTTAACACCGATACAACCGAGAGCGCAGATCATAGTATAACAATGTGGACCGCTCAAGGAGTTCAGCTATTTTCCTTCTATGTAAAGTTTCTTGTCATTAGTAGATTGCCAAAAGAGTATTCTTCGGGTGAGGGATTTGAGGCCTCGAAGCCATACGCAAGTAAAAGGACCAATGGTCAACAATTCATTAGTTCCCAAGGGTTGTTGAAGATTTGCTCTCAAATTTTGGCCTTCTCTTTATCGGTACATAAGGTGTCAAGTCAGCTACATTAAAAGTAGTAGATACACCATATCCGTCGAGTAGCTCAAGCTCATAGGCATTGTCGTTGATGTGCTTAAGGATCTTAAAAGGTCCATCTAATTTGAGGGAAAGCTTATTTGTTCTCATCCCAAGGAAATGCTCCTTGCTGAAGTAAACCCAGACAAGATCTTCGGGGCTATAAACCACTCGTCTCCTTCCTCGACTTCCTTGCTCCTTCTGTCGAGCTACAGTTTGTGCTAGTTATTTGGCAACCTTTTGATTTAACTTCTAAAATTCCTCAACGCACTATAAGCCTAATTAACTTTCCCTTCGTATAACTGAGCTAATAGTTATATCCAAGGGCAAGTTTGAGTTAAATCCATAGACAACCTCGAAAGGTGACCTTCCCATCAAGCTGTGAACTAATCAGTTGGAAGCAAACTCAATGACAGGTAAGCATAGGTCCCAATTGTGTAAATTCTTCCCTACAGCTGCTCGTAGAAGGTTACCAACTGTCCTATTTACTATTTTGGTATGGCCATTTGTCTGAGGGTGGTAAGAAGTACTGTAAATAAGCTTAATGCCAAGTTTCCTCTATAAGGTTATCTAAAAGAAACTCGTGAACTTCAAATCATAGTCAGATACAATGCTTCTCGGTAGCCCATGCAAACATATAATTTCCTCCATAAAGAGGTTAACAATAAATAAAGCATCATTAGTTCTATGGCAAGGAACGGAGTGGCTTATCTTACTAAAATGATCGACTATAATATAATGGAGTCATGTCTTCTCGGTATTTAGGGAAGGCCAACCATGAAATCCATGCTTAGGTTAATCCATGCATGCTCAAGTATGGGTAGGGGTATGTACTCTCCATGCAACTCTCTCCTTCCTTTTGCATGTTTCACACTTCACACTTCTTAAGAACTCGGTACACATCCTTCATTATCCTAGGCCAGTAGAAATGTTCTTTCAATATTTCAACTATTCTCTTTTCACTGAAATGGCTAGCCAAACGTTCAGCATAAGCTTCATGGACAAATAGTTCTCTAATCGAACCATTCGGTACACAAACTTGCTTGCTCTTCATCAGGAACCCTTAACTTAAGTAAAATCCATCCACAACACCTTCAACATTGCACTTGGCTACTAAGGGTCCAAAATACTGGTCATGCACATACTGATTGGGTAAGGCGCTAAATCCAAGTACCCTGGCTTACATAGTCGTAATAAGGGTGTAACGATGAGAAAAAGCGCCGGCCACAATGTTGGTGTTCCCTTTCTTTTACCGGATGACATAACAGAAAATCTCCAAGAATTCAAGCCATTTGGCATGATGCCAAGAAAGTTTCTACTACCTACGAAGATGCTTAAAAGACTCATGATTTAAGTAAATGATGAATTCTCTAGGCAACAGATAATGCTGCCAATTCTGTAGTGTTCGAACAAAGGCATAGAACTCTTTATCATAGGCTGAGTAATTCAAGGAAGCACAGTGAAGTTTCTTGCTAAAATAGGCAATTGGTCTGTGCTTCTGCATAAGGACAACACTAATGCTAATGTCAGACGTGTCACATTCAACCTCAAAAAATTTCTCGAAATCTAGCAAGGCAAGTGCTAGATCAGATGTCAACTTAGACTTCACATCTTCAAAACTCTTCTAAGCTTTCTCTAAACACCTGAACTCAATGTTCTTCCTGGTCAATTTAGTTAACGACGCAGTATTGGAATCGAAGTTTCATATGAATCTCAGATAAAACGAAGTTAGACCATGGAAGCTTCTAACTTCAATAGCATTAGTCAGCATAAGCCACTTAAGAATAGCTTTGAATTTCTTGTCATCAATCCGAACTCCTTTCCTTGAAACAACATTTCTAAGGAATACAACCTCACTTTGACAAAACACACATTTCTTCAAGTTACAGAATAATCTCTCGACTTGAAGGATGTCAAACACTAATATCAAGTATTAAGCATGGGTAATGAGATCGGCGCCATAGATGAGAATATCATCAAAGTAAACCACAACGCATTTGCCAATCAGTGCCCTCAGTACATGATTCATGAGCCACATAAAAGTACTCAACGCATTTGTTAGACTAAAGGGCATCACCATCCATTCGAATAGACCATCCTGTATCTTAAAGGTCATCTTCTATTCATCTCTTGGTCTGACTCGTATTCGGTGGTAACCACTCTTCAAATTTGTCTTTGAAAAGATATGTACACCATGTAACTCATTGAGTATATCATCCAATCATAGGATCGTATATTGGTACTTAATAGTAATTTTGTTGATGACACGATTGTCAATGTACATTCTCTATGACCTATATTTCTTTGGTACTAGCATGATGGGGATGGCATGTGGGCTCATGCTCTCTCGAACATACTCACGATCCACCAATTCATCAACTTGCTTCTTCAGTTCGGCTGCCTACTCAGGATTTAGCCTATAAGCAGGTCGGTTCAGTAGGGCTACTCTAGGCTAAAGATTAATGCAATGTTTAATACCTCTTAAGGGTGGTAAACCTTTTGGCATCTTAGTAGGGAATAGATTAGCATACTCTTCTAGTAGAGGTCTCACTTCAATTGCGCAATTCTCGGCATCTCTCACTTCTAAGAGTTTCCTGACTAAAAGAAGTACATAGTCCTTGGCCTTAACTTCTCGTGCAAACTGAGCTTGGGAAATTACTAAGGATTTCTACTGTAAAGATCTACCAACATTTTCTTAGGCTTCTTACACTTCCTTCGAACTCATGGGTGTTGGTATTATTTTCTTCCCATCCTTTGAGAACATGTAGGTATTCCTATAACCATCGTGTAACACCCTTAAGTCAAACAGCCATGGTTAGCTGAGTAATATGTGAAAAGCGCACATTGGAAGGACATCACACAACATCTCGTCCCTGTACCTATCACCAATGGTAATTAATACTCCAACTTATAAGCCTCCCTTCTCATTTAGCCAGTAAATCTTGTACAGCTTAAGATGCAGGAGGGTTGGCAGTTTCATGGCCTTAACTACTCCTTCGACTATGACATTGGTATAGCACCCTCCGTCAATGATCAAGGCACGTAATTTTCCATTCACTCGGCAATTCATTTTGAAGAGGCTCTCCTTCTACTCATTCTCTTCTGTCACAAATGTACTAAGAGACCGTTGAACAACAAAATAGTATCTGACACCACCCTCAAGAGATGTCTCAGTATTGGGGTCTTCCTAAAACTCTTCTAACATCTACTCAACTCCCATCTCTTTATCTCCTTTGCTCGCACTCTCTACTTTAAACTGGGGCTTGCCTCCCTTTATAGCCATGACTCAACAGTTTAGGCATTAACTAGCTACGTATCCATAACCTAGACATTTAAAGCATTTGATTTCTCGAGTCTTTCTTCCAAAGCTTTGACCTTAGTCTCTTCGGACCTCAGGTTCCTTAGCTTTGCTCTTACCTCGGCTTTCTTCTGGTTGGATTGACACTTATCCTCGACGTTTCACCTCAAAATTGCTTGATGCTCGTTCATTGCCTTAACATGCCGCTTCTATTTGGCAACATAGGTTGACTATTTGACATTTGGCTAACCTGGTTCCACCACTGCCTTTCCACTCTCTATGCCACCCTGATGGCTTCATCTAGAGTCACAGGACTCTATAGCTCCATTTTGTTACCAATCTCGGTCCTCAGCCCAGAAAAAAACCTTACAATAGTTCACATTTTACGTTTGTCAACATTACACTGGATTATGAGTAACTGAAACTCTCGAACATAGTCATCCACCGATCTACTACCTTATCTCAAGTCTTAGAGACATAAGAAAGTGTCTTGTTCGTAGTATTCAAGAATGAACCTACTTCTCAAAATTCTCTTCATCTCATTCCATGTTCGGATTTCTTGTCAAGCCCTTAAGTAAACATTCTATAGCTTCTTCCACTACATTACTGCATATCCAGAAAATTCCAATGCAGCCACTCGAATACAAACAACATCCTCATAATCATAAAAGTTGAATATTTTTTCAATCTTCTCTTCCCAATTTAAGTAGTCATTAGCACTACAAGACCCATTGAAGCCTAAAATCTATACCTTAAGGTGTTCAGCACCTGTCGGTGCTCTAAACTCACGCACATCAATCCTAACATATTGTTCCTCTTCTTCTTCATAGTCTTCCACTTTGTCTAACTCCAACCTCCTTCTCGCCATTGTATCGGCATGACAGGGTGGTGCTTGGTTCACAGGGAAGGCTTCTAGTATACGTTCATTCATCTACCTTCTCAGCCTATCTCTCATCTCTTGGCCCTGTTCAGCAACTCTCTCACACGGCTCAATCTCTAAGACTGTTTACTAAGATAAGGAAATTGGCCACAATTGTAGCAAAGTCATGTATCTGCTCATCAATAGTATGTGGTGTTTGTTGGGTAACTCAACCACGACCATAAGCATCATTCTCAACATCGTTAATCTCTCCCTGAACACTAAGATTCAACATTCTCAAAACAATGCATCAAGAAATACTCTTCACACAAGAAATCCTTACATATACTAATTCTACACGAACTGTAAATTGTAATCTTGCCCTGTTTTTCCAAATGAAAAACAGAGTATCATGAACAACAAACTACTAGTGACTATAACCATACGGCTTTCGGTTACAACCTCAAGCTCTGATACCAAGATTATATGATGTACCTAGGAGCTCAATTTTCATTAGGACTTACCGTAGCAAATTTGAACTAATGGGTCTTTCGAAATATCGAAGAAAGTAGAGTGGGTAGGTCTACAAACTAATTAGAGTAATTGACATAAAGTTGCTCGAAGGATACGACACACTGACAAACACAACATGACTTGACACTTCACTTGATATGATGTACAAGTTAATGTCAAGGTCTACCCACTGCTAATCTTGAGCTACTCGGCAAAATTAGATAAAGGTGTGTAAAAAATAGACTTGGAGAGGGTTGTCTCGCAAGAACAATATATTCAATGTTTATGTATAAAGTAAGATGGATCCAGTTATAAGGAGAAGGGACTATTTATAGTAAATCCCTAAGGCAACAACACAAATACAGAAATTACAAAAAGGTATATATAAAAAGGAGATTCCCAGTACATACGAAAATGGGTAAAAAGGAGAAAAGACAAAAATGGAAAAGTAATACAATGTCAGATAAAGAGGATAAGTAGCGATGCAACATTGGTCTTGTATGAAGATTCTCTTATCACAATAGGTGAGAAGGATTAAGAAGTTGCAGCAACAAAGAGGCCGATACAAGAAGTAATCGACCGGTATGAGAGTGTCTCATCATTCGGTAAGAACCACTCAGCAGTGGAAGGTCAGATCACTCGGCATAGGGTCCTCGGCTAGAGAATAGTCAGCATCGGTACAACCGAAAGCGCATATCACAGTGTAACAATGTGAACAGCTCAAAGAGTTCAGGCATCCTCCTTCTGTATAATGTTTCTCGTCATTGATAGGTTGCCAAGAGAGAATTCATCGAATGAGGGATTAGAAGCCTCAGAGCCATGCACGAGTAAGAGGATCAGTGGTCGGCAGTTCATCAATGGGTCTTAAGAAATTTTAAATCAACTTGTCTTCAAGACTCACAAGATTTGATATTTGAATCTTACTGTTGGGGAAACCGTCTATGTTCAAATTTGTTATCTTTCATTTCTAAAAAACCTATGTATTTTACCATAACCTTCTATGACACTAGAACTTCTTTATATCTTCATCAAACAATCTTCTATGTTTTCTAAAATACCTTTTACATTACTTGATGCTCTTAATAAACCACTATGGGAGTAGTAACTAACAAAAGGGAAAGACAAAGGAGAACAAACCATAGGTTCATCTAATAGATATGATAGATTCAATAAAAGATTTAAATCAAGAAAAAGTATTAGACAATATCTAGTGATAAGCCAACATATCTAAAGTGGGAATGTAAAATTTAAGGTCCAATATATGTTTACCATTTTTCTTTTAAAAAATTATATAAATACAAATAAGATCAAATTAATTACCTAATTACCAATACTAAATTGCATCTTGAAGATGTAACATCATAATTTATAAATACCTCTCATTTGTAAATTGTAATTTAATGAATTGGATACCGTTACTATACATGATAGATAAAACATCCTGGCTTAGTGTTTAAGATGCCTGCAAGAGTTTGTGAGATTGTAGGTTCAAAATTCAATAGCAGCGCTTGTATTTTTGTTTTATATAAGGTTTATGTTATAATTATTAGATGCAACATTAATGCAAATTAATGTATATTGCATCTAAAAAATACGACATTAATACAAAATTTAATGCAATTTTGTTACTGTATTTACATAATTAATTTAATGTAATTGGTATTTGTGTAAAATTCTTTAAGTTTTGTAGTAAATATGCAATTTTCTCTAAAATTTAAAAAGAAAGCAATTTAAAGGTAAACATGGTGGTTAAGGTGAAAACAAAATAACAATAATACAAATGGTGAAATTATCGCTGTCTAAATGATTCTTATGTTTGCATGCCATGGTAGTGATTGGGTAATTGACTCTATTGCTTTCTTTCATATGACATTACATGGAGAATTCTTCTCAACCGTTATTATTGATGATTATATTAAATGCTAAGATAAAAAATGATGGGACACGTAAAATCATTAGCATAACAAATATTATTTTGAGGACTACCGTTGATTGTAGACTCATTCTTAGATAGGGAGGAGCCTACACAAAATGGGTAAAGTATGAGACTCTATACATACTTACTTTATATATATTAATTCTCTAATTCTGAACCCAAAACCTACCCTACAATATTTAAGAACCACCATGGAACTTGTACCTTGTAAAACTACATAATATAGAATACCCCATTAGATTATTTAGTTATAAGTTAGTTAAGTTAGTTGTTTAAGTTGTACAAATGGGTTAAATTGAGCTAGCTGGGTTTTTGCCCTTTATGAGTTAAGGTTAAATAGGCCAACTTGCTTGATGCATCTCAGGGATCGTACATACAGAGAAAGCACCACAATAAATGAGAAATAAAAGAAAGGAATAAAGGTTAGTAAATCCAAGCAGTTACCAATCAGATATGACAAACCAATTGATTCTACTCGACCTATAATTCGCTAAATATGACTCACCAGTCTAAACTATAAAGTCACTTGCCACTGCTCCTTATTAAAGGGAATAAATAAGAGTTAGATAGAGTAAAAACACTAAGGTTACTTAATAAGGAAGTTAGTAATATTCAATAATGTAATGATGTCCGTCTGCGTACAAGTGGGGTTTATAGAATAGCCCTACTAAGGTTACAAGGCATACATGAAAAAGACAAAAGAATAACTTACAAATAAAATATATAAAACATACTAAAAAGGGTAAAAAAAGACAAAGAATATTATATACAGAAAGAGTAAAGAATCCTTTTAAAATGTCATGCCAGGAAACACGTGTCAAGGGATAGTTGGAGGCTTGTAATATGGTTAGCTAAGTTGTAACGAATGTTAAGGTTGCTTAGTAGTCGTAAGATCCTGCTTAGATGAAGACAGAAGGAGGTCATCAATTAGAGCTGACCTAATTGGGTTTAGGTCATTGCTTAGGCTTTAAGGAACACTTTGATCTTTTTATGGTAGGTGTCTCGGCAGCTCAGCTCAGACAATGATCTGATGCTAGTAAGTTCAGGAGCTATCTGGATCATAGCATGAGCTCGACAATTGATATGGTCAATTGCCATGCACGCTAGGTAAGTTAATACAATTGCTTGGCAGTTCAAAAACTATTATGGAACTTATTAAAACTCGATGCTTGGGTCGACAGTAGAATAAATGATGGAGATCAAGATAGGAAGCCTTGTCCTAAATGGGTTTCGAGCTAATATTCTCTGTATGAGTCCTTATAACCCTCTAGCTCGGCTGCATGTGACTTGTCCAAGGAGTTGATTCCTATCATTTGCCTGGAGGTTTGAAAGATTTTTCTTTAAATCCGAGGTGACTTCATGCTCTTGTTCTATCTCGACATCTACTGCATCTTCTTCTAGTCATTGGGGAATAAGGTTAAATACATTAAAAGTAAAGGAGACACCATAGTTTTTATGCAATTTAATCTAGTAGGCATTTGCAGTTGATCTTCTTCAGGACTTTGAATGGACCATTAACTCATATAGACAGCTTGTTCTATCTTAGGTGAGGATATCATTCTTAGCTAAAGTGAATCCATAATAAATCTCTTGGTCTGAAAGAAATAATTCGACGGCCATGACTACCAATCTCTTGTTGTCTTTGCTTAAACTTAGTGATCTTCCTTGCTACGGATTGATGTAGTTCTTGTAATTCTTGGGCTAAGTCTACTCCAAATTGACTCTCTTTGGTAGGTACAGGGGTACTAATCAGATCAAGAGAAATGGTGGGATTAAGAACATAGATAACCTCGAAGTGAGTCTTTCCAATGCTACTGTGAGCAGTTTGATTGTATGCAAACTCCATTACTAGTAAACACAAATCCCATTCCTTTAAATCCTTTCCCGTGACAGCTCGAAGTAAATTGCCTAATGCCCTATTCACCATTTCAATTTGCCATTAGTCTAAGGGTGCCTATTAAAGTTGAACACAAGTTTAGTTTCAAGTCTCCTCTTGAGAGTCCTCTAAAAATGACTAAAGAATTTTGTATCTCAATCTGAAATAATGGTCTTTGGCACTCTATGTAGTCAGATAACTTCCTGTAAAAACAAGTCAATAATATATAAAGCATCATTAATTCGATGGCATAGGATAAAGTGTATCATTTTACTGAAGCGATCTACAACAACAAAGATTGAATCTTTTCCTCTGGATGTTGAAGGCAACCTCAAGACAAAGTCCATGCTAAGGTCGGCCCAAAGTATGGTTAATGTAGGTAGAGGCGTATACTTTCCATATGGCTCTCTCTTTCTTGTGGCTCTTTTGCATACTTTGCAGCTACCGACTACCTTATAGATATCCTTGGCTAAACTAGGCTAGTAAAAGTTCTCTCTCAATAGATTTGCTGTTTTGGTCTCTCTAAAATGACCAAATAATCTATTGCTATAAGCTTCCATAACTAACAACTTGCATATGCAACAACTTGGGATGCACAACCTTCTTTGCTTGAATAGATAGCCATCCTTGATATAATATCCTCCAATAGCAACTCCTTCTCTACATTACTCAAGAATAGGACCAAAATGGGAGTCACGAGCATACTGTTTGGTAATAAGTGAAAATCTCAATAATTTCATTTACAAGGTGGTTAGCAAGGTTTGCCATTATAACAACGCATTTATAACCACGTTAGTACTACCTTTCTTCTACTATATCACATAGGAAAAACCTTCCATAAATTCTAGCTACTTAGCTTATCTTTTTAAGAGTTTATTCTGACTTTCGAGATGGTTCAAGGACTTATGGTCAATATAAATTACAAACTCTCATGGCAGCAAATAGTATCGCCATACAGTAAGAGCTCGAAATAGAGAGTATAACTCCTTCTCATACACGAAGTAGTTCAGTATGGTACCACTAAACTTCTCACTGTGGTAAGCAACTGGTCGTCGTTCTTACATCGAGACTACACCAATGCTAATGCTTGATGCATCACATTCCAATTCAAATTGTTTGTCAAAATCTGGTAGAGACAAGATAGGGGCAATAATGGGCTTTACCTTGATCTCCCTAAAGTTCTGTTCGATTCGATCATTCCATCAGAATCCTTTATTCTTCTTTGTTAACTCGATCAAGGAGGCTACAATTATATTGAAGTTTTTAATGAATCTTCTATAGAAAGAAGTAAGGCCATGAAAACTTTGTATTTCAATGACATTCTTCGATGTTGACCATTCTAAGATAGCTCAAACCTTTTTTTCACCTACTCGGATTCCCTTTCCAAATACTACATACCCTAAGAAGACAACTTCACATTAACAGAACATGTACTTCTTCAGGTTCTCATATAACTTCTCAACCCATAAAATGTCAAAATGAATCAGAGATGTTGAACATGGTTGTTCAAGACAGCACTATACACTAATATGTCATCAAAGTATACAACCATACATCTTCTAATCAATAGACACATCGCATGATTCATAAGCCTTATAAATGTGCTCAGGGCATTCATAAGTCTAAATGGCATAACCAACCATTCATAGAGACCATCCCTTGTCTTTAAAAGAGTCTTTCATTCTTCACCAGGTCTCATGTAAATTTAGTGGTAGTTGATGAGTTCCAAATTAGTTATACTTTAATAAGTGATTTTTCATGATTTTCCTTTGAAATTTAAATTTATTTTTAGATAATGATAATTAATTGAGTAAATTTTTTTTTTAGGTTTTGAAACGATTTACATGAGAAAACGAGAAAATAGAAACAAAATTAAAGCTAAAATGAGCAAGTTATGAAATTTTGAAACTTGACACAATATCGACACAATTGAACGATATGATTGTGTCATTTCCAAGCAAATTTGGAGTTTGTTTTCAATTATTATAGCTTAGGACACAATCAAAAGACATGAACATGTCCTTGGTTGTGTCATTTTCGATTAAAAAGAAAAGATGCAACTATAAATCACAACCAAAGATACAACCAAAAGATACAATCATGTTCCCGATCATGTCTTTTTAAGCTGTCCTATTTTTTTTATCTATTTTTTTTATCTCTTCTTATATAAAGTCTTGTTAAGGTTTGTTTTGAAAGAAGAACTTGTTGGACACAAATTTTAGAGAGCTTTTCAAGACAAGGACACTCAAAGAGCAAGAGGACCATCAAGAATTCAAGATTTAAGATTTAAGATTCAATCTTATTCAAACTTCATAATTTTCTTTTCTACAATTTTCTTCTCTTTGTTTTTAGGATTATTTTGCGATGTATTGTGAATAAATCTTTAATATCTAGGTCTTGTGGAACCTAGATCTACTCATTTGATATTATTATTATTTGATTAATTTAATTCTTTAGTCTTTTCTTAGTTCAATTATGTTTACTCCATGATTTAAGTTATTATTTCTACGAGTAGTAATCTAAAAGTTGATATCTTATAAGAGAATTAAGAGATTTCTTATAAGATTTGATCTAGGCATAGTTGATGAGGGTTGTTGCAAGATTAGAGATAATTTGTAAGATCTTTCCAGAATTTTAAGTTAAAGCATAAAGAATTCATTATTCAATAATGCAATTTTAGATCATGTTATTAAAAAAAGATTCTAATAGGTGATTTTAGGGTTAAGGTTAATTGACCTGAGAAAGTAATTAAATTTAATAAAGAATTCTCCTTATTAAGAAAGATTAAGGAATAAATTATCTTTAATGGAATTCACATGTTAGGTATAGGACAAACAAAGATCTAGATACGGTTTTTGAATCTTGAATCAATTTATTATTTTATTGTTTTCTTGCAAAGTTCTTGAATAATTCTTAATTAGTTGTTAATTTAGTGATTGCTACAATTAGATTAGATATTTTAAATTCTCAAACTCAAATTCATAAGTTAGATAATAAAGATCTAATGAGTATTAGTAATCATATTAGTCCCTATAAGATCGATATTCGGACTCATATCCACTATATTATAAACCAATAAGTGCACTTACTTAAGACATCAGTAGCCACTTCACAAATCAATATTTAGGAATATCTAAGCACCATGTAACTCATCTAACATATCATTAAGCCTCTATATTTGATATATGTACTTAACAGTGATACAGTTGATCGTTCAGCTATTGAAGCACATGCACGACAAACCATCCTTCTCTGGGATGAGCAAAGCTAGTACAGCACAAGGACTCATACTCTCCCTCACATATCCTTATTCTATCAACTCATCCACTTGCCTTTTGAGCTCGATAACCTACTAAGGATTCATTCAGTAAGCAAGTTAGTTCGGTACAGCTGCACCTAGCTGTAGATCAATAAAATGTTCTATGCCTCGTATTAAGGGTAGTCCCTTAGGTAACTCTTCAAGAAAAAGGTCAAAAAACTCATCAACTAACCTATGGATCTCATCAAGTACTTCTTCTAAATTTCTCATCTCTAGCAGTATTCTAATCAATTGAAACATAGTAGCTTGAAGCTCTCATCAACTCATCAATAAAGCCTTCTTTTTACTATCCCGAGTGAGCTGGTTATAGGTCTCATTCACCTGGGTAGGTGTCATGGGTTGTAACACAATCTTCTTTCCATCCTTAACAAAGGCATAGGTGTTTTTATAGTCATCGTAAGTAACATGTCAATGAAATAACTAAGGTCTTCTAAGTAATAGATGTAAATCCTAAAGCCAAGCCAAGTAACCATAGGTTTGAACTTAAAACCCAAGGTTTAGGACGATCGGCTAAAGGATCCGATCAAACCCAAATTATAAACTATTTAACAAAATACCAGTAAAAATGACCCTGTAAACTTAAATTTAAGAAAGTGAGTAGTAAAATAGGAGACTATAAAATTTTCAAATTTTAAGCATAATAACTGCTAATTACTGAAAAGGCAAAAAGTGTAATATAATAACTAATAAATTAGTAGAGATAGATTATATGTATACTAAAAATTTTAGAATGACCAAAATAATATTTAGGAATGTTCACGTGTACCCTACATGTATTTACGTGTAGATAAAAATACGCGTAATTGCTAAAATAGGCCGAAAATTAAGTAAATAATTAAAGAAAAATACAAAATAATTATAAAAAAATCAGAAAAAAATCAGAAGGAGAGATCTGCAACTAGATCAAGTCGTGACTGAAAAGAAAAAAAAATTAGCCAATAAGATTTTGCCAAACTAAAAGCCTAAAATCAAGGAAATGGGCAAAATCCCATCAAATTAATGCACATTAATTACTATGTTTGTCTATAAATAAGGAAAAAATTCTCAGAAGATATTTGGACAGTTTGTAATCTGAGAAAAATCGAAACACAAGAAAAATCGAGAGAAATTCCAGAAAATAAAAAAAAAAAGAAAAAGAAAACTGTGCAGATTAGCAAGGTGAACTAGAACCACCACCCACCACCACCTAGGACCGAACCACCACCACCACCCTACACTAGGACCAGCGTCTGGACCGGCCGACAACCTTGGACCGGGTTTGGACGGCCAGAAATCCTTGAACCGGTTAGTCATTTACTCATCCCGATTTTTGTATAATTTTGTAAAATTAGTTATTTTGCCCAGAAAATTATGAAACTTGTTATTCTGAGGTTTTATTGTATGTAGATTTAGGGAAAAATATTGATTTAGTTTAATTATGTCTGGAAATATAGGGTTCTTAAGAAATTGATCAAAACCGAGCATGATTAAACCGGAAATTAAATAGGCTTAGGGATGTAGTTTGGGGCTCAAAATTTTTCTGTAGGATTCTCATATGATTTAGAACAGTGCTATGAAGCCCTTTTTTTTAAATTAATTTTCGAAAATTTTAAGTTAATTTTTAGCCCTAAAATGATGGTAAAATTGGGTGATTTGGGATTAATTAGGTAATTAGGATGTTAATTACTGATTTGGATCTTGATTAGATGATTAAGGAAATTAATCTCTGCAGTGGAACCCTAATCCTAGCTTTTAGGTACTAATTATGGTTAATTAGGTAAAGAATATGTGAAATTAGGAATATGTGAAAATATAAATTACTAAATTTAAAAAAAATAAAGTTATTTGGATAATATTATAATTGAAATCAGAAAAATAATAAATCTGAATTAATATTTAATTTTAAGTAAATATCTTAAAATGTAAGATTTTTACACATCGGGAATAAATCCGATATCCCAATTAGGATTAGAGTGTACCGAATAGTTAGAATACCAAAATTTCGACCCAATAGGATATTTAAATACCCAAGCATAAGGTGATTAATGTCACATTGGGATTCGAGCCTAATTACGACTTAGGAATTAAAACTAGAATCTAGTTTAGGAGCCGAACCCCGAAATAAAATACAACGAATTATTAATACGTTGTAGGTATACATGAGGAAAATGAGTTACATTATAAATTAGAATAAGAATCCATAAAAATAAGTACTAAAAGGACCTCTTTGCATTATAGGACACCCAGAAACAAATCAGCTCGCAATTTGAGGATCGAGCGATCGAGCAAATTCAAGTAAGTTGGGTTATTGCTTATTGTAATAGAGTACTAGTTTTATAGTGCTCGGAGACTTAGGCTTGTATATGCTTGTGATTGTAAGTAGTTTGCGCATGTGTTTGATGTATCTGAATTCGTGCTGGAATTTGTGCTGTGAGTGATTTTGTGACTGATTTAATTGGTATGAACTTGTTTGAAAACCTTAACTAGAATTTAATCTTAGTCGACCATGATAACCGAAAACGTCATGCATTGCAACCCGTTAGGGGATCATAGGACTCTCCAACCAAATACCGACCCCTTCGAAAGGGATAGCGCAGGATTGCAAAATGGTCCCTTCTTCATCCTCAGTCGAACTAAGTGACAGGAGAGGAGGTCGCGGCGGGGGTGAAGTCAATGGTTCGAAGGTAGTCGCGGGAGGAGCGAGGTCTCCATTGCACAAGCTTGGGTTTGGTTGTGAGCTGCTGCATAACATAGAACTCCTCAACCCGGATCGGAGTGGGTGAAATTTCTCTGATTTCACAACGGACCGGATTACGTTGTGCGATGACACTTGATTGTTGCATTGCATGAAAATAATTGTTTGATAACCCTATTTGTGCTTGTATGCATTCATGAGTCTCCAATTCAACTTACTGAGCTGAAGTTGCTCATACCCTTATAGATCCTTTTGCAGGTTCTGATTTGTAATCTCTTCAAGTACCATGCCGCCCTACAATTATCCAGAGGTTAGTTTTTTTGAAGGGGTGTAAGGATCAAGTTATTGAGCTTAATGTGTAACTAGACTGACCTTGTAGTTAAAGGATGAAGACTGTTAGTTATTCTGTAAATTAGTAAACTGTAGTTATTATGTAAATCTTCCTAGGAAGCTCTGTGGACTTATTTATATGATTATCTACGTTTAATAGTAATTTGAGTTACTTATCATATTTGTAGTATAATCATTAATCGAACTGTTTACTTCAAAGCGAGTGGTCGTCGACGCCTTGTGTAGATTATCTCTATGGTAGGAACTGTGAGGCCAGTTTCTATCATAGAACGGTTTACACGGCGGGACTGTTGCGACTTCGGGGCGTAACAATAGATATGAAGCTCCCATGGAGATGACATTACACACCACTTCATCTTTATATACATTCCCAACACCAAAAGGTATGGTTACTTGTTCAGTGCCGTGTGAGGTACTATTATTATGAAGCTAGTGTAGCTTGTAAAGTCGAAGGTGCTTAGAGGTTGGTAGTCCTAACCTCTATATAAAGGATTGTACAACAATGTTGGTACAACTTCTTCCATCCACAATGATAGTCCACAACTGTCCCTTAATGGTACATTTTATGTGGAACAAATTTTCTCTTTAGCCTTCCTCTGAGCTTGGTAAGGAGCTTACCATTCGTCTAAGTACTAATATCATTACTTCTCCTTGGTTGGCGTAGACATAGGTCTCTTCTTCTTCTTCTTCAACTTCAACCCTTCCAGCATTCTTCTCCTCCTTTAGCTCACTCTTGTCAATACTATCCATTAAATCTCTTTGGAGCACCATAAACATTGGTTCAAACACTTAGTAACCATGTGTCCAAAACATAAACATTTGAAACACTTCACTTCACTTGTCTTTCATCTTAAAGTCTGTCCCTTCTCATATATTCTCGAGGTAGGCATATCCTTAACTTGGCTATGTTGGACTACTTGGCTATTGTTATGTCAATCATACTTTTCTTCGACTCAGGAAGGTCTACTCGACTCGGCTTAAGCAACTCAGCGAGGAATAAGAGCTCAAGAAAATGTCAACCTAGGTCGGCTAAGAGCATTTCTCCTTTGCTTTTCAACCCTCTATGCTACCTTAATGGCCTCCTCCAATGTATGGAACCTCTGCACTTCTATAATGTTGCAAATCTCATATTTGAGTCAGAAAATGAACCTCGACATAATATGAGCCTTTGGTTCATCCATGTCTGCTCAGATCATCCATGGAGAAGTTCTTGTAACTTTGCAAATATGTCCTATAAGTAGGTCTCGAGCACAAATATTCCCCTCAACAATCTCTTCATCTCTTCCTAAGTCTATACACTTTGTCTTCCATCTCTTGCTCTAGCTGCATTCAAATTCTTTCACTACATGGTTGCATATCCAAAGAACTCAAGTGTAGCAAGTCGAACCTTAACTACATTTGTATACTTATGACAATTAAATACCTTCTCTTCCTACTCCAAATATTCATCTGCATCTCCATTCTTATTGAAGGGTGGGATTTAGACCTTAACACTGTCTAGTCTTCGTAAAGCTCGATGTCCTCGCTCTTATACCTAGTAATATTCAATCTCTTCTTCTTCTTCTCCAGCATTCTCTAAATCTACATCCTCAATACCCTCTTCAATCTCCTTTAACTCCAACCTTCATCTAACAGCTTGGTCCGCAACTCCTCTAGCTTGATGGGGTCGAACTAAGCAATTAGCTCAGCCTCCTTGGCCACATCACCTTTTAAGAACATTTTCAGGTGGGTTATGATGAAGTACACCCTATAATTGCTGCCTGTTGACTTCCATTGCAGTAACCAGACTCTTAATAAGGTTAAGAAGTCGGTTAAGTTTATCATCGACTGACCCAAGAGTATTACTACCATTTTGACCTCGACCAGCATGAGCATCACTGATCAAGTCACCAATAACACCTTGAATACTCGAATCCAACATAGTATAATACTTCTCTAACAGATTAACAATACAATACACAACAAACACTTTTACTTATTACTCAAAACCTTACTAACACACTCTAACAACTTCAACACCCAATACCCACTTGAATATAACAGAAATGAACTTACTCTATCTTTGCAATTAAAAATAGAGTAACAAAACTACACTTACTGATACATCTCTAAGGTTGTACACATGGAAAGACACCGTAACAAAGCGAATAGAAAAGAAATAAAAGAAAGTTAGCAAAGTCCCAGCAGCTACCAACTAAATATAACACACCAATCGATCCTACTTAGCCTACAATCCGCCAAATATGACTCATCGGTCCAAATTGAAGGGTCACTTGCCACTGCTTTTTACTAAAGGGAATAAATAAGAGTTAAAAAGCAATGAGAATACTAAGGTTGCTCAAAGAAAACTTAATTAAATTTTGATATTGAGGATTAATGTCTACATACAATTAAGTGGGGTTTATATACCCATCCATTAGGGTTACTTTACATATATAAAAAGACAAAAGAGTATTTTAACAATTAGGTTACATAAGACATACTAAAAAGGGTAAAAGAGACAAAAAATACTCAGTATGGCAAAATAAAGAATCCTTCTAGAATATCGTACGAGAAGACAGGTGTCGATCAGTGGTTAGATGTCAATAATATAGTATAAGTGGACGCGAAAAGAATTTACAATCAAAGGCTGACCCGATTTAGATTAGGTCGAGGCTTGGTCAATCACGCTATAGTGTAGTCAACTTAGATTAGGGTCAGATGTTTTCAATTAGCTGCTTGAGCTAAGCTCGAATAGTCTTGGGGCCATCTGCTCAAATATCCTGTCATAGTACAATTGTTCGGTAGGTTTAGCACACATAAAAGTTGGGCAATCAGGTCGACAAAAAAGGGGAACACAAAGGTTGTGATAAGAATTTCTATCTCGGATAGGGCTTCAAGTTAGTATTCTCCGAGTAAATCCTTAGAATCCTCTAGCTAAGCTTCGTATGATCGATCCAAGGGTTTGATTCCTATCATCTGCCTAGGGGTTGGAAAGATTTGTTATCAAATCTAAAATGGTCTCTAGCTCTTCTTTTGAGACACTCGCGAGGTCTTTTGTCAATTGGTGTAGAATCAAGTCAAACACATTGAAAGTGGGGGAGACACCATAGTCATCTGGTAACTTGATCTTGTAAGCATTACGGATAAGCTTCTTCAAAACCTTGAACGAACCATCAGCTTAAGAACATAAATTGCTTTGCCTTAAGTGTGGAAATCGTTCTCGACTAAGGTGTATCCATACTAAGTCTCCTGACTAGAAAGAAATAGCTTAGCAGCCTCGGTTACTAATCTCTTATTGTTTTTAATTGAATTTAGTGATCTTCCTAGTTACAGACCAGTGTAGCTCTTGCAATTCTTGAGCTCAATCAACTCCAGATTGACTCTCTTCAGCAGTTATAGGGTACCATTCATATCCAGCGGGATAGTAAGATTAAAGCCATAGACGACTTCGAATGGGGTCTTCCTAGTGGTACTATAGATAGTTTGGTTATGTGCAAATTCTACAACTGGTAGACATAGATCCTAGTCCCTCAAGTTCTTTCCCACGATAGCTTTAAGTAAGTTTCCTAACGTCCTGCTCATCACTTCAGTCTAAAACAATAATGAAGGTCATTAGCCTACTGCTTGATGATAAGCAAGAATCTTAGTAATTTTGTCTGCAAAGTGAGCAGTAAGGTATGCCGACATGATAGAGCATTAGTGACCATATTTGTGCTTCCTTTCTTGTATCGGATCACATATAAAAATTCTTTCATAAACTCTAACCACTTGGCTTGTTTCTTCTAGCGTCTGTTCTAACTCCCAAGATGCTTCAAAAACTCATGATTTGTGTAAATAACAAACTCTCATGGCAACAAATAATGTTGCCAAACAAGGGCTCGAAAGAGAGAATATAACTCTTTCTCATACACAAAGTAGTTCAAGGCAATACTACTAAGTTTCTCACTATGGTAGGCAACGGGTCATCGTTCTTACATTAAGATGGGACCAATTCTAACGCCTGATGCATCATACTCCAGCTCAAATGGTTTGTCAAAATTTGGTAATGACAAGACAAGGGCAGTGGTAAGCTTCTCTTTAAAGCTCTATTTCGCTAGGTCATTCCACTTGAACCCTTCCTTCTTTTTTGTCAGCTAAGTCAAGGGAGCGACTATGGTATTGAAGTTTTTGATGAATCACCTATAGAAAGAAGTTAGGCAATGAAAACTTCAAACCTTAATGACATTTCTTAGCATCAGCCATTCTAAGACAACTCGAATCTTCTCCTTATCTACTCGGATTCCTACCCCTAATACTACAAACCTAAGAAAAACCACATCATCTTGGTAGAATGTGCATTTCTTCAAATTCCCATATAACTGCTCAGATCGCAAAATGTCAAATACCGCTCGAAGATGTTGAACATGGTTATTCATGTCGATACTATATACCAATATTTCATCGAAGTACACAACTACACATCTTTCGATCAGAGAATGCATTACATAGTTCATTAACCCAATGAATGTGTTCGATGCATTATTAAGCCTGAATGGCATAACCAACCATTCATAGAGACCATGCCTAGTTTTGAAGGCAATCTTCCATTCATCATTCAGTCTCATACAAATTTGGTGGTAGCTACTTTACAAGTCAATCTTTGAAAATATTTTGGTACCATGAAGCTCATCTAACATGTCATCGAGCCTTCGTATCGGGTACCTATACTTGATAGTGATTTGATTAATGGCTCGATATCAATGCACATGCTCGATGAACCATCCTTCTTAGGGAAAAGTAAAGCTGGTACAGCATAATAGCTCATGCTCTCCCTCACATATCTTCACTCTATGAGCTCATCCACCTGTCTTTTTAGCTTAGTAGTCTACTCAGGATTCATTTTGTATGCTGGTAAGTTCAACAGGGCAGCACCCAACTGCAGGACAATACAATGCTCTATGCTTCGAACTAGGGGTTGTCCCTTAGGTAGCTCTTCAAGAAACAGGTCGATAAACTCATCAATCAACCTTCGTTACTTGTTCCGTCACATGCAAAGTACCCTTATCATGAAGCCAATGTAGCTTATATGGTCAAGGATGCTTTGAGATCAACAAACCTAGCCTCTACACAAAGGATTGTGTGACTATATTGGTATAGCTTCCTTCATCCACTATGATGGTGCACGGTTATGAAGCCAATGTAGCTTATATGGTCAAGGATGCTTTGAGATCAATAAACCTAGCCTCTACACAAAGGATTGTGCGACTATATTGGTATAGCTTCCTTCATCCACTATGATGGTGCACGGTTGTCATTTGATGGTACGCTTGGTATGGAATAAATTTTCTCTCTAATCTTCCTCAAAGTTTGGCAGGGAATTCAGTACTCGTCTTAAGATTAGAGCCATTACTTATTCCTAGTCGGCATAGACACAAGTCTCGTCTTCCTCCTTAACTTTGGATTTTCCAACATCCTTCTCCTCTTTAGGTTCGCTTTCATCAATACTATCCACTATATCTCTTCAAAGCACCATGACACATCAATTTGGACACTCAGTAGCCATATGTCCAAAGCCTAAACATTTAAAGCACTTCACCTCGCTGGTCTTTCATCTGGAGGTCTATCCTCTCTCATATGTTCTCGGGGTCGGCCTAGCCTCGGTTTAGCTCAACTGTCCTATTTGATCCTACTAACCTACTCGGCTATCGTCAGATTGGTCATTTCTTTCCTCAACTCGATATGTCCTCCTTGGATAACTTTGAATAGGTCAGCGTAGAACAAGTACTCAGCAGAATGTTGGCTCAAGTTAGCTTGGAGCACTTCTCCTCTACTTTTCAATCCTCTACACTATCTTAATAGCCTCTTCCAAGGTGTAAAACCTTTACACTTTCACAATATTGTAAATCTCATATTTGAGCCTAAAATTAAACCTTGATACTATATGGCTCTCTGGTTCTTCCACATCGGCTCAAATCATAAGCATCTAGAACTCTCTCACATAGTCATCAACAAATTAGCCTCCTTGGCAAAGTTCCTACAACCTTATAAATGTATCTAGTAAGTAGGTTTCGGGTATGAATCTATCCCTCAACAACCTCTTCATCTCATCCCAAGTTCTTACACCTTATCTTCCATCTCTTGCTCTAGTCGCATTAAGATTTTTCCACCACATAATGCCATCCTCAAAGAACTTAAGTGCAGAAAGACCTTCTCCATTTTCTCTTTCTACTCCAAGTATTCATCTGCATCTTTACTTTCGCTAAAGGATCGGATTTAGACCTTAACATTGTCTAGTCCTCAAGGAGCTCGGCGTCCTTACTCCTATACTTAGTAATAACCAGCCTCTTCTTCGTCCTCTCCATACTCCTTGCCATCAATCTCCTCATCATCTTCCTTAATCTCTTCCAACTCCAATCTTCATCTAGCAACTTGATCTGCTACTCCTCCAGCTCAAGGGGTTCAAACTGGGCGATTAACTCGGTTACCTTGGCCATAGCCTCTCTTTAGAACATTTTTGGGTGGGTTGCGCTACAGCATGCCCTAGGGTTAGTGCCTATTAACTTGCATCGTGATGACTAGACTCTCAATAAGATTAGTAAGTTGGTTAAGTTTGTCGTCAACTAACCTAAGAGTGTTACTTCAATTATGACTACAACCAGGTTGAGTGCTACTACTCTGGTCTCTAGTAACACCTTGAACATTGGCAACTGAGTGTCCAACATACAAATCTTCGTTACACAACTCACAACTCTAGACTTACTCCACACGAATACATTATAGCAACTATGGAAAGGACATAACAACCACTAACAACAAAGCAAACCAAACTTCACTATAACTTCACACACTCCCTCTCGAGACCGTACTTTGATACCATTCAAGTTGATGTGTCTCCAAGGTCGTACATACAAAAAGACACCACAACGAAGTGAACAAAAAAGAAACAAAAGAAAGCTAGCAAAGTTTAGGCAACTACTAACTGGATATGACACACCAATCGATCCTACTCAACCTATAATCCGCTAGATATAACTCATCAATTCGAATTAAAGAGTCACTCACTTCTACTCCTTGCTAAAGGGAATAGATAAGAGTTTAAGAGTAATGAGAACATTAGGGTTACTCAAAGGAAACTTGATTAAATTTTGATATTGAGGATTGATGTCTACGTACAATTAAGTAGGGCTTATATACCCATCTACTAGGTTTACTTTACATATATAAAAAGACAAAAGGGTATTCTTGCAATTAAGTTTATAAGACATACTAAACAGAGTAAAAGAAACAAAGAATACTTGGTACAAAAAAGTAAAGAATCTTTCTAGAATATCGTGCTAGAAGATACGTGTCAATCGGTAGTTGGATGTCAATAATATAGTATAAGTGGACAAGAAAAGAATTTGCAATCAGGGGCCAACTTAATCCGGATCAGGTTGAGCCCAATCAGTCCTACTGTAGCATAGTCAGCTTAGGTTGGGGTCAAATGTTTCTGGTCGACTCGAGAGCTATGCTCAGATAGTATTGGGGCTATCTACTTGAATATCTTGTCATAGTACAATTGTTCGGCAAGTTTAGCATACGTGAAAGTTAAGTAGTCAGGTCGGTAGAAAAGGGGAACACAGAGGTTGAGATAGGAATTTCTATCTTAGATAAGGCTTTAAGTTAGTATTCTCCAAGTGAGTCCTTGGAGTCCTCTAGCTCAGCTTCGTATGATTGGTCCAGGGGGTTAATTCCTATTACTTACCAATCTATAAACCTTCACTACAAAACTCATAACTTCAAACTTATTTCACGTGAATACACTATAGTAGCTACAGAAGGAATATAGCAGCCACTAATGGTAAACACAAACCAAAGCTTCATTGCACCTTCATACACTCCCTTTCAGAATCGTGCTTTGATACTAGCAAAGCTAATGAATCTCATCATGCATATGGAGAAAGAACCACAACAAATGAGAACTAAAAGAAAGTAAGAAGGGTTAGCAAATCTGATAGCCACCAATCGAATATGACATACCTATTGATCCTACTTGGCATATAATTTGCCGGATATGACTCACCAATCTAAGTTATAGGGTCACTCATCATTATTCTTTACTAAAAGGAATAGATATGAGTTAGATTAAATGAGAACACTAGGGTTACTCAAGAATGAAGTTGGTAATGGTCAATAATGTAATGATGTCTGTCTGTGTACAAGTAAACAGGATTTATATACTAGCCTCACTGGGGTTACAAAGCATACATGAAAAAGACAAAAGAATAACTTACAAATAGAATACATAAAACATACTAAAAATGGTAAAAAAAAACAAAGAATATTATGTATGGAAAAAGTAAAGAATCTTTCTAAAATATTGTGTCAGAAGACACATGTCAAGGGGTAGTTGGAGGCTTGTAGTGTAGTTGGCTAACTTGTAACGAATGTTGAGGCTGCTTAGTAGTCGTAGGATCCTGCTCGGATGAAATCAGAAGGAGGTCATTAGTTATAGCTGACCTAGTTAGGTTTAAGTCATAGCTCGGGCTTTGAGGAACACTTTGATCCTTTTCTAGTCAGGTGTCTCGATAGCTTGGCTCAAACAGAGGTCTAGTGATGGTCAACTTAGGAGCTGTCTAAATCATAACATAAGCTCAGTAATAGATATGGCTATTAAGTTGGTAGGCATGAATGCTAGGTAGGTCAGCATGATTGCTTAGTAATTCGAAAACTGTTTTGAAACTTATGAGAGCTCAATTCTTGGGTCGGCAATAGAGTGAAGGATGGAGATTGAAATAGGAATCCTTATCTTAAATGAGGTTTCGAGCTAGTATTCTTCGTGTGAGTCCTTGTAGTCCTCTAACTTGGCTATGCGTGACTAGTTCGAGAACTTGATTCCTATCATTGCTTTGCTTATTTAATAAATGGATTCGAAATTTTCAATTAAACCCAACCCATCATAGGTTGTAGGTTAAATGAATCGATCCATTAATAAATAAAGATATGTTTTTAAATAATTACATGATGCATAAACTAAAGTTTAGTTTTTAAAAAATAAGCTACTACCAACTATTTCATATCAATTTTAGGACAATTTTTGAAGAAATCATTACTAGTGAAGTTAACCAATTTAGTGGTTTGGATGAGTTGACTCACAAGTTAGCTTCCTTTAACTTTTTAAATAGGTTAATTGGGTTGACCAACGAACCAACCCACTTTAATCTATTAACCCTTGATAGGGTTGGCTCGCTTTAACTTATGAGTTAAATATCTTAAGCTATAAAACTCACTTGTTAAATGGGTAAAGAAAAATCAACCATAACATAAGAGACTTTTCTAATAATATATCTTTAAGGCTTAACATTAGTAAGTGAAAAAGAAAAAAAAGAAAGAAAGAAAGAAAGAAGGGGAACCTTACCTCTAACCTATACAAGCCAATAATAATGAGGTTAAGGTTCTTCTTTGTTTTATATTATTAACCTGGGGTTAGATGAGAGTATGTAAAAACTTATGTGTGAAATAGCACAACATAACAATAGGTCTACCTCTTGATAGACATTTAAAATATAAGAATAATGTCATGATTTACACTTCAATTTTACCACTTTACATTATACACCTGAAATTTTGATTTGTCTAATTAAACACCCAATTAAATATTTAATTGTCACTATCTATACCTTAGAATTCTAATTCACACTATTACTCTAATCAACACAATTAACTAATAAAGTGACTTCCCACAGCCTTAAAGAGATTATGTGATAGCCCTAGAGCTGTATGCAGTCATCACAGCTACTAGTGATCCCCTAGGGTCATAGCTGACCACCTAAGGTTACCAGTAGGTCTTGCAAACCATATGTTTAAAGTGGGTCACCCCTTATAAGGGGTAGGCCAAGTAGTTGGCAGTCACTTGTTAAGATCATATGACTCCTCTAGCGTAATGGACAGTTATCCTAGTAGCCGATTATGTTGACTAGACTAATGATGTAAATTAAAATTAATTAAAGTAGTAGATGGTGATAACTAAGTTTTCAATTGAGTATATAATTAGACAAATCAAATTTTTAAGTGTATAATTACAAAAATAAGCAAAGTTGAATTATAAATTGTAACATTGACCCTTAAAATATATAAGCTAATCATTTCAACTTATAGGATAAAGATAGTCTACTGCCCTCTTTTTAATTATTTTTTTTTTTTTTCATCTATTGAACCAAGATGATCTCTTCGATATAGAATTTAACTTACAATTATATTGTAAAAAAAAGGATCAAAGGCTTAAAAGGAAATATTTTTAGGAAGTACCATTTTTTAAGTAAAATTTTGTAGGAAATTTTGTAAATAATCCCTTAAAATTTTAACTTAAGTGTAGATATTTCAAATGTTACAAATAACCATTAAATTTTGATAAATGGGTAAAGAGCATTTGTTTTGTTATATCTAAAAAATACATTAAGATCATTTTTTTTTTGTGTAAAAACAAAAAATTCCATTCAAAAACTAAATAAAGCCAAGTCCTCTAATATAAATAACAAACAAAAAGAACAAGCCCTTATTAGGGCTACAAACAAATCGAGTTGAGTCGAGCTGAGCCGAGCTTCTAAAAGCTTAGACTTGATTTCTTTAAAAATTATCAAGCTTAAACTCAAGTCGAGGTTTTTATTGAGCCAAAAATTAAGGCTCAAGTTCAACTTAATTAGATAAATGAGCTTTGTCTTTAGCTCGAGCTCGAGCTCAAGCTTGGCTTATTTACTAATCAAGCTCAAGTAGAGCTAAACCGAACCTAAAGCAAATAGATATCAAGACCATTAACGAGCCTAAATATAAAAAATTAAGAAATATATAAATAAATAGATTAACAAATAATGAATACGGATTAAATTATATATTATATATTATTCTATAATATATTATATATTTATATATATTATATAGATATTAGCTTTTAGATTTTAATAATACATAATATTTATAATATATATAAAATTCGTAAACCTAATCACAAGTCTAAATGAATCAACTCGCGAGCTTGAACTGAAATTCGAGCTCGAACTTCAGTTCGAGCTCGGCTTGTTTATAGGCTCATTTAGATAAACAAGCCTCATCTTGAGCTCAAGCTCGGCTCTTTATAAATCAAGCTCGAGCTCCCGAGCCGAGTCGAGCTATAAATTATCTGAACTCTAGTAATTCGATTCATTTGCAACCCTAGCCCTTATCTAGGCTCCAAAACTATGGCAAAACTACTAATTACATGGTCTTTATTCAATAAACAAGACAAGTTCTCTGAAGGCATTAAAAGAAAAAGCAGCTCCTCTTGTCAATACAATCCTTCCTTTGCCAACAAATTTGTTACTTCATTTCCATCATGAGATAAAATTAATTATAAGTTCTTTATAGAGTTCCAGCTAAAATGCACGAGCTAAGGTCTACATTGTCATTTTTTATCCACTCATAATCCTCAATAGAGTTAGTTCCAAAAATAGTATATCTGATCTCATCTTTTTGGCAATATCTATAGCTTTACTATACTTCATAACTCAACTTCAATTAGAGACACTGAAGCAATTCTTTTTAAGAAGCCACGTAACACATGGCCTCCTTCGTCTCAATAGATAGCAACAATTCCTACTAAATGACTACCCTCACTTATTACCCATCCCAATCGAACTTTACCTACTCCTTTTTTAGTTGCTATCAAGTACATGTGTTAAGATATAGGGTAAATCATAAATACACAACTTGAACTTCTATATTATTTTGTAAAAGGATAATCTATGATTTTTTTAAAAAATACATAGCCATTGTTTTCTATTTTTTATGTTAATTACATATGGCAATTTTTAATGGTTGATATTATTACTAAAAACTTTTTTTTTTGCCAAAATTACTAAAAACTATTTAAAAAATAGATAATTAAAGTAAAAATCAACTAAAAATTAAAAACAAAAACCAAAAGCAAGGGTGGCTAAAAGCCATTTGCTAGATGGTACAATGGTAAGATAACGCAAACCAGACCACCTCTCCCTCCGGAAAAAAAAAAAATTGATGGTGGGTATTTGCCCACCAACCACTAGCAAATTGTCACATGTTTTTATTTGTAATTTATAAAAATTAAATAACATAAATAATGTGTTTGTCAATATATATATACTAGAACCACCTCTTTATAAAAGTATAAAATATAGATTAAATAGTTATAATTTTTCCTAAAACTTAATTTGATGAATTTGAAAGTGTGATTTCACATCAAATCAAAATTTAGGATTATTTTGTAACTTTTAGAGATTCTTGCCAATTAATCGACCTCTGCGGAACTTGTTTACAATATTTGAAAACCTACAGTATATCTACACAAAATCGAACTTTATAAAACTTCGAAAATTTTTATGTATTGTATTTCCTTCATGGTGGAAAAGAAAAATCAAAATAAATAAAATATAGACCAACGGGCCGAAATGATTCAACAAATTATCGCTGCATAATTATCAATATTATATTCATCTTTGTTGTTGCCATTAATCATTGAACAGCAGCAAAACTTCCACTTCCACAAGAGTAATCAAAAGCATCCAAGCTCCTCAAATCGAGAACAGATTATATTCTTTGTGAGAAGCACAGCAATGTCTAACTCCATTTATATGCAAAAAGCCAAAAGTAGTAACATTACTATTTTAACTTTCATTCATCAATCACTGCACATCACTCACTCTCTTTCTCTCTCTCTCTCTCTTAAATCAATATTCTACGTCTTTAATACTTGAATTGTAGAATTTGGAAACACGGAAACACTACCAACCTCTAGGTTCGCTTTCAAAGATATAAACGTTCCTGCCTTTCTTCTCTCTTTACCTTTCCTCAATCAGGTGCCCGTCGTTTTCATTGAATTCACACGCCATCCCTTTTGTCTGATTTATGTTCATAAGTCATTCACACTGAAAATATTTTCAACTGGGTTGTTTCATTTAAAGCAAATTTCCATTCTTTTGGAGCTCTTAATGAGTATTTAAGAGCCCCTGATTGAATTTTGAGGAAAATACAATCTTTCCTTAATTGGGTTTGCATCAAAATTGTTTCTTGGTATTGGGACTGCATCAAAACTTTTTCTTGATATTGCGTTTAATTGGTTGAACTCTGGTGTTTGCAGTATAGAGAAAGGGAGGAAGAGAGGGAGAGAGGGATAGAGAGAGAGAGAGAGAGAGAGATGGAAATGGGATGGAACAAGTTTTGGACAAAGAGGACAATTGTTGGACTTGCGCTTGGGCAGTTTCTCTCTCTTCTTGTTACCTCAACTGGTTTTTCATCTTCTGAACTTGCTAAGAAAGGTTTGAATTTCTTTCAGTCGTATATGTTGAATTGTTAATGTTTTGCCACTTAAAAGTGCATTGGATTGGTGGAGTAATTTTATTTCTTTCTGGTAATTTTCTAATGTTTTGATTTAGTAGTTATAGTTGGAGATATTGCACTTGCTAAGAGTACAAATATTGAAACTTGTTACATATCATGGATGTGCATTCGCGTAGGTTTATAATCAACCTTGGAGTTATGCTAAGGACAGAGTGGTAGGAGTTCCTGTATTGATGATATTGCCCATGAACTGAGGCAAATGGAAATTGTTTTCTATTTTGATGAAATAGTCTTTCATTGGCAATTTATTCTCTGTTCTTAAGTTTTGTAAAACAATCTGTTGCGAAAAATGCACGTCGCTTTGTTTATTATCTGTTTCCTCTTGCCTACTGGAATAGCTGATGATGATTGAATTAAAATGTCTCATGATGAAAATAAAAGCTCTTCTTTCGGTAAATGATTAGACATGTTCTTTTGGATTTCAGGAATTAATGCGCCAACTTCACAATCCTTTCTGAACTATGTGCTATTGGCAATTGTCTATGGCAGTTTTGTGCTGTACCGCAGGAAAGCTCTCAAGGTTATTAACCTTTATCCCCTGTTTTTTCTTCCTTTCAGTTGTTTTTTCATGTGAGTTTATTCGGGGCTGACTGAATGATAAGACCAGCACTAGATAAGAGATGGGTGATTGTGTTTACAAGAAACAGACAACAACCTTTCGAACTTAAAGTAGTTGACCCTAATAATGAGTCGATCCTCATGAATACTTAATTCATCTAGCTAAGCAAATGCAGTAATTTCAAACATGAAAGGCCTCTATTTTTGTTTCTTATTCAATACTCAGTAGAAAATCGATCAGGTATCTATCAATTTAAACTATTAGATCAATTAATAGTGGATTTGTATTTAACATGGTAATAGAGCAGGGACCCCAGTTAGTTGTGAATCGAAACTTGGTACTTCTATTTCTTGGTCCTTCTCATGTTTACTCCTCCAACAGACCATTCTCAGTATTAACAGAAAGTACCAAATGCCAGTTACTCTCTGCTCATTCAGTCTCATCATTTGCCCATTATTGATGCTCTTGTCTTTGCTTTGCAAGGTCGTTTATTTCCTTCTTTTTTGTCATCTGTTGGTCATGCCATAAGCTCAACGATCTCATTTCAGCCACTTTTTTCCATTGAACTTATGTTCCCTGTGTGCTTGACCACCTTGGCATCAATATCATTTGATTGGATGATGTATTCTTTGAGTACCAAAATGCCTCACTTTATTGATTCCTTTTTCCTCTCACCACTACCCTGTTTTGGTAATTCACCGAAATAACATGTGATGGAGTAGTGGTGTTATCATTACCTTAAGAAAGTTCTTCTGATTAAACATGCATTTAGTGGGAATTTGGATTTCTCATATTTTATACATTATACAGGCAAAATGGTATTACTATGCAATCCTTGGACTTGTTGATGTAGAAGCAAATTTTCTTGGTAAGTCTTCAAGGTGTGAATTTACATTTGTTTAAATTCTTCAAATTTTAGTAACACACACTAGCCCGAGGAATTCATGGATGGGCACCAAGGTTGTTTATCTCATACTTTCTGCTGTTATATGTTATCTAAAAGTGCATAGGTTTTTTGTTTTTTGTTGTCAATGAACAATGCATGAACTAGACGATCCTAAAAACCTGTAACTTTTTTTTTTTAATCGATACTATTTTGTTCTTCTTTTGAGTGATTCCACATTAGCTAAATAAGGCTTTTCCCATGTCTATGTTGGAATATGGTTTTTCGTCACCTCATAAAATGCAAAAGGAGAAGAAGTTGCCATTCAGCTTTGACGAGATAAAAGTACAGAGTCTTAATAAAACAGCTTCTATACATGGTTGTAAAAGATAGCATTCATTTAAATGTGATCATATAGAGAGATCATTCATTTACCACATTCTATGTGGGGGATGTTGTTTTTACTGCATAGCCATCCTTCTCATATCAAATAAGACCTGGTTGTTTATTGGTTATGTTGGTAGAATGATATTGGAAGGTGTATCTTTATTCACTGCGTTGAAGGAAATTTATTGGGAAGAACTGTTGTTTATCTACATTGAAACTTTTTACAGTAAGATTGACATTGGTAATTTTATGTTCTGTTTAACTTCCATTGTACTTTCAGTGGTGAAGGCCTATCAATACACATCTATAACAAGCATCATGCTTCTGGATTGTTGGTCCATCCCATCAGTAATGCTTCTCACCTGGATTTTCTTGAAAACAAAGTACAGATTCAGAAAGTTTGTTGGTGTATTGGCCTGTGTTGCTGGCCTTGTCATGGTCATCTTTTCAGATGTCCACTCAGGTGATAGAGCAGGTAAAAAAAAAAGAAAAAAAGTTCGCTGTTCCACACACAATGTTTCAATTTTATTTTGAAAGACCTCATAGTATACATTTATTTTGAAGAGAATAAACTTGCAACCTTTTTTATGTCAATAACAGGAAATTGTGTCACACTTGAACTGCATAGAGCCCTTAAACTGCTAATTAATATCATAGGATCCATGGTTGTCTAGAATGGAGAATGGGGATAGGATGAAGTAGTGGTATATGGTTCAAAAAATGTTTCAATTTTATGGATTGAAATATGAATTTGATGCTTCAACTTCTTTCTAAATTTTTTATTAACTTTGTCATGACCTTTCTAGAAGATGTAAATCAAGTTCCCATTCTATTAAGCTTTTTTTCATTGAAGAAACAGCACGTGTTGCAAGCTTTTTCCCAAGCCCATTTTTCATTTTGTATATAGAGGTCCATTAAGTGTAAAGCTCACAACTAAAAGCCCAATCATTTTTAGGAATGTTCTGCAAACTATTTGGATATATTAAACCTTAGTAGGTCGGGGTAGGTGAATAGTGTATATGTAGGAATGTATATTAGCCATGTTTGAAACAATCTAACTTTCGTTTATGGAGACTCTTGCATAGAGGGGGTTCTCCCTTTATTATTAAACCATCCAATACATTTAAATTCATATTATCTCTTGTAGAGTTTCTCTCTTTAGTTAGTATGAGCTTAAGTTTTTTGGCAAGAAAAGTTAACTTAGCATCTCTATAATGCTTTTGAAAGGTATAAGTGTCATACATGCTAGTGTCAATAACATTTCACATGTGACAAGTGGTATCATAGGAAGTCTTTGATCTAAGATGGAGGGAAAGATTGTCTCTGATATTGTTGTTAAGTATGGTAGGATCATAACTCCTTCTATGACCAATGAGTTGACTACTCATTGAAAGTCTCACCAAAAGTAGATATCAATGAGGATAAGGTAGCTATGGTAGAGTTAGCTAGGGTTGACATGTTTGGACTATTTTCAAGGAGTGGAGGAAGGCTTAGGAGCTTAAGGAAGAGCTCTCAAAGGAAATGTTGCTTGCCTTAACCAGTCTGTAGGTGATCTGCAAAGGTGCGATCCTGCTTTAAAGGCAATAGTGGCGGCCTTCAAGAAGGAATTCAAGGATCTTAAGGCCAGAGTCCAACAATGTTTGGAGGTCGATATAGTTGGCTCATATGGGGTCAATGGCAAGAGCTTCATATGTTAAAGCTCAAGAACTTCATTAAGTCTAGGAATATAAAAGAAATTGACAACTTTTTCCCTACCTTAAAACAATATTTTGATACAATCAAAGTGTTAGATGATGCATCAAGGTTAAGGGTAGCTCCATGTTGTTGAGTGATGTGTCTATATTGTAAAAGTGTCAGTAATTTGATGGAGCAAGTCAAGAAGCTACAGCCATCAAAATGTAGGAAGGATTCAAAGCGGAACTGTTAGCTCAGTTTTACTAGAGCAACGCAAAAAGGGAACCTCAAGCAAAGCTAAGACAGTTAAAGCATAAATTGTACATTAGGGATTATGTGCTAGCCCAACATGAGTGATAGGGATGTAATCTTTGCATTCTATTGGGCTATAAAGATGGGCCTAAGTAGTGTTAAAAAGGCAAGGAGTCCAGACCTTAGCCTAAGCCAAAGCCAAAAGAGGGCCTGATAAAGTTTAGATCGGTTGAATGTCTTAATTCAAATGGAAGAGAGGGAGGCCATAGAAAAAGTAGTGGAGCCCAAGAAGAATTGAATCCAAGCTTTGGGAAAAATGAGAGAGATCATATTGGTAAGGGAAGGCTTTAGTTTAATGAATAAGGAGGAGTTATCTAAGAAAAAGCTTTCTTGTTTCCTATGTGGCGAAGCACATAAAGCAAGGGAGTTCCTAGTCACTGATAGGCTAGCAACCTTAGTCACCATAGAGGAGGAGCAAGAGATCGAAGTTGGTTCTGAGCTTAGAGTTTTCAAACTATTGGACTCTATGTAGAGTAAGCCCATTAAGGATTCAACAAGTCATATGTATGTAGAGGCTTTTGTCGTGGGTTGGAGGATGAACACCTTAGTGGATATAGGAGTAACAAATCCGTTCATCTTTAAGGAAGATGCAATAAGTTGAGCCTTAAAGTCGTAAAGGGCAACTTATGCAGTATGCCAATTTGAAAGTAAGAAGACTTTAGCAGCTATAAGAAAATGAATCACTAGCAGTATGAGAAAAGATGGCAAGGAGGCAAAGAAGATCCTCTAAGGGTGGCTGACAAAAAAGTCATGCAAGCAATTATGCTTGAAGTATCTAATGCAATGGAAGGGTTTACCTTCAGATGAAACAACCTAGGAAGCTGCCGTTGATTGTGCACCCTTTAGACATTTAGTGGATCAGTATTACAAAGAGTACTAGGCAAGAAGATATCACTAGGAAGAATGTCACAGATTTTTCCCTAAGCTCATTTTTCTATCTTCCCTTTTGTATATAAAGGTCCATATAATGCCCAAGACTAAGCTCCAATCCATATTCAATAATGTTTCACAATTGTTTGGATATATTGAACCTGATTAGGTAGGTAGGTGGATAAGGTTAGCAATGTATATTAGTCGTTGGATCTGGATAATTGAAGCCATTCGTTTGTGAAGGCTTCTTGTATATAAAGTTGCTCTCCCCCCATTTGTGGACTATCCAATACATTTGAATTCATATTATCTCTTAAAGATTTTCTCTTTCTCTTTCTCTAATTAGTGTGAGCTTGAGCGTTTTGACAGGAAAGACTAACTTAGCCTCTCTCTTGTGCTTCCAAGAGTCTAAGTGTCATACATGCTAGTGTTGATAGCATTCAGCACGTGACATGTGTATCATCATTAGATGACATTGTTAGCATGCATTTCTCTATTGCTTTTTTTTATGCATACTTAACCTTTCATTTGTATGCAACCTACTTAGGATTGCTCGTCTTATTTCATTTGTAGGAGGAAGCAATCCTCGAAAAGGAGATGTGCTTGTCATTGCAGGAGCAACACTGTATGCTGTCAGTAACGTGAGCGAGGTACAGAAATTTAATTACTTTTCCAATGCTTTTTAGAATGTTTACCTTATTATGGTTGTATTGTGAATTCATGATATGATGAGACAGAAGTATCTGAGACTTTGAGTAGTTGCTTTGTGGAATCAAATAGCAGATGTATTACTAATTTGTGGCAGTCTGCACCATCTTATCATCTGGTTATCTATTACCTAGTGTTTCCTTTCACCTGTTTAGCTGATTTCCTGGGAATGCTTGATTGAAGCCTTTCAAAATTGGGTCATCCAGCAACTGCTACTAACTCCTGTGGGATGAGTCAAGCAAGACTTATGCATGCTTTACTTATTGAGCAAGTTTTTGAATGTTGTCACCAATTAATGGTTGGGACTTTGGCAAGTGAATAGATGATGTGATTAGTCAGTACAGAGCAGTTAGAATATGAAACTACTTTAATCTCTCTTTCTGGCTAACATGAACATGTATTTGAATGCACAACAAAGCCTTGCCATGGAATTCATGGTTTGAGTAGTTTGTTGCTTCGTGAGGAAGTTATATTCTCATAAAACAGGGTCATTGACATGATTTTTGTTCTGCAATCTTCTTATGGCAATTGGTTGTTCGGATGTGCTAAATCACGTTTCCCTGTTCTACAGGAATATCTTATAAAGAGTGCTGATAGAGCTGAACTGATGTCCATGCTAGGACTTTTTGGGGCTATTGTCAGTGCTGTCCAGATGTATCCTTTTTCCACCAAATCTGAGGATGTATGCCATTTATGGATTTAATTATTCCACCGGCAATCTGATTGATCTTAATGGAGCTTTTTTCTTGTCTTTCTTTTTTTTTTTTTTTTTTTTCCTTTAAAGAATGAACTTGCAGAGGAGGGTTACCAGCATAGCATATGCACTTATAACAATTTTCTATTCTGGAAAAGCAGCATGCTGTGCGTTATTCTTCAACTTAAATATATGCATGCAGTGGCTATATGTATTTTAATCTTCGGAGGACCTTAACTGTATCTCCAGAAGCATTCTCGAGCGGAATGAGCTCAAATCAATCCATTGGTCGGCTGGGGCTGTAAATCTCTACCTCTCTGCACTTGATTTGTTAAGTTATTTTAGGCTTGTGCAAGCATATGCCTGAGTTTGTGCATCTATTGACGATCCTTTATTACAAAGTTATTGGCAATCTCAGATTTCTAATCTAATTTCCTTTCTCAATTTTCTTGCAGGCATTTCCTTTCTTTGGATTTTCAGTTGCCATGTTCTTATTCTACTCATTCGTACCAATCTTGCTTAAGGTCTTGTATTGTTGCTGAAATTGACAAAACTTTTGCATCTATAAGTGGCTTTCTCCACAATCTGATCGGCAATAAATATTCAAGTAGAGGATTACTTAGTTCCTTTTTTTTTTTTGCCTTTTTTCTGCCTTTGTAGATAAGTGGCTCTGCCATGCTTAACTTATCGCTGCTGACATCGGACATGTGGGCTGTTTTGATTCGCATATTCGCATACCATGAGAAGGTTGGTTGATATCACCTATAAGATCAGTTGGGATAGAACTCATTGGAACCTCTTTGAGAGAGTTGTCTTGGTTTCTTATTCCAATATCAATCTACAGGTTGACTGGCTTTACTTTGTCGCTTTTGCTGCCGTTACTGTTGGGCTAGTTATATATTCAGGGTAAGCAACTTACTTCTGAACATGTTGAGAAAGCTTGGAAAATTGAACTAATGATTTATACTGGCTGCTTTTTATAAAATCAATTCCATGCTTATCCTTGTATCGGAACACCACACACCATGAGATTAAATTGACTTAGGCACCCCTCTCATTGGCATAGTTGGTGTTGCCGCCTTTTCTCTTCCCCTAATGTTGAGGCACTATTCCGCTAAATGCCTTTCTTTTTAATGGTCTTCCAGTGGTGACAAGGATCCTACTCGTGCTGATGTTGCTGACGAAGAGGCAGTACAGAGCAAGCATATCGATGAGGAGGCTTGCTCTAGTAGCTGCAATGAAGATGCAGTTGCTGGAACCTCAAAAACAGGAGGCATCAGCAAGCAAGAAAAGGAAACCATGGAGAACAAATATGTGGGCAAGGATGATCAAGGAAGAAAGTCATGACCAATGAAGTGCCCTCATATAGAGGTCCACATTTATTTCAGAATTCACCTACATGCAAGGATGTCATAAAAACATTTTCTTCTCAAAGCGGCCATAGTTGAGTTATTTTTATATAGTTAGTAGTTAGCTGCAGTGCAGGAGGGAACATCATGACACAAGTTTAGCTGCAACTACAAATGGTGACATGCAATTGCTGGCTGATATCTTTAACTTATCAATTTTTCTTTTTGTCTTTTTGAGTCTCGGTCATTACTTTGCTTAGAAAATTTATTATTTGCAATACAAATCTTGGGCATGTTCAAACATGAGGCTTGGTTGAGCCTTGGAAAATGGTTTTGTTAGTAGAGAAATTATGCCAGGAAGTTGTTCGGCACTTTTGAATTTTGATTTGCACTTCAATTGACATTGTTTGCTTCAACCCAGTTTGACAATCTAACCATGTGGACTTTCTGCCATTAAACACTATAAAATAACTCAGAATACTTCGTATGCAACTTTTGTCTTATGGTAGTGTGCTCCATTCGCCCTCTTTAACTTTGATTGTTGGACTAGGTACATAACATCATTTGCCTGTGAATCTGTGTGAAGTGGTGATGGCTCTCCACCAAACAGATAAAATTATGAACACATGAAATCTGAATATAAAGAAAATTACAAAAGCAATGAATTTGGATATGCCAGAAAAATCATTCCGAAATTGACTTCTAGCACATATTCAATACAAACTGTAAGTTAACCAGGACATGCAGATACCTCACAGTGAGTGTAAACATGCTTATTGAAGAGGAGTACCAAAAACAGCATCCAGGTCTGAATTCAGTAAATTGAAAGGTAATCAGGACATGCAGACACCCCCCAGCAAGAGGAAGCAGGTTCATTGAAGAGTTGAATATACATTTGACTACAAATCCTAAAGTGTTTTAAAAGCTATGATTTGTTGAGAACAGCATGTTAGCAAAAATGCTCTCGTATAAGCAACTTTTTATTTTATCTTAGCAAAGAAAAGAGACTACTAAAAACTATCACATTGCATCAATTCAGAGCAAAGTATTATTGAAGTTGAATCAGAGAACCCACATAGGGAATTTTTTCCCCAATGCCTTTATATACTGTACATTGAACGAACTCAAAAGCTTAAAGTAAGCATTTGACCTCTTCTGGCAATGGAAAGCAAGACAAAAACTCCCTCATAACCGATCTTCGCCTCTGCTGTATTGTTGAATTGGTCCTCTCATAATATAAGATTAGCCAAAAAATTAGTAAGAATCTGAGTTCTTAAACCCATCACCATGAGTTCTCAATTTTTTCCTGCGTGACCTGGGGAATAAAAGCTGTCGAATCTGCTTCTCAGCAGCAGCTTCTGATGTGGCCTAGGATGAAATGCATAATTCACAATTACCCCAAATAAATGAATAATTCATGTGCCAATTTATGAATACTGCATTCATGCTGTAGTCAATTGAGGATGACTAAATTCAGAATCAGAGAAGTTGTATGGAATCCATATGATACTCTTCATGCTTAAACAATAAGAACTAAATCGATGGCTGGGGATATACAATCTAGGGATCACACTGATGGCTTCCCAATCCAGTTACTTCTGAAAATGAAATTTGCACCAGATCTATAAATTACATCCTTCATCCAGATGCATTAGCATGATGAGGGGCACATATTGACAGGAGCAACATGAAACCATTTGAGAGTATAATACCCAATGACTTCATTAAAGCCCAAGAAACCAAGCCTAATGAAACAAGAGCAGTTCAAGACCACAGGATAATGTCATTGCATAATTTTGCGACTCTAGCTATTCCAATTTTGGAATAATTCTCAATGAAACCAGTTAGGCCTAAATATTAGTAGTCATCAATTACTATTACAGAAGGGAAAGTACCCAGAAATAGTATTTCCATCCAAGCTATGCACCTCTGAATATTACTTGTGAATCACATACAACTCCAATATAAAACATCAGTGTGAAAATCGAGAGATATCAAAGGGATATTTTCTGAGCACATGCTGTACCAGTTTGCTTAGGTCTGTTGGACTACATTGTGAGTAGCATACCTGGATTTTGAAAGGAAATCGATGAGTCCGTACTTCAACTCCTGAGTGAACTCTAACATCCATGCCAAGACTGTCAACTCCAATCACGTTAGCTGCCTGCAAAAGCAGATACTTTCAAAATGGTAACTCTGTTTGATGGCACATAAGTAGTATTGACTATGAGAGATTTAAGCAGAAGAAATATGAGAACAGAAAATAGACTAAGATGACGGAGAAAAAAAATGGAAAAAGAAAACATGAAAGTAGATAATGCAAACTTCAAGATGAGGCAGGTAGAAAGACCTAATGGTTCCAAAGGGATGTAAGACAGATAAGCTCAGAAATTAGTGCCCCTTTTCCAGACTGTTTGAACCTGCCTCTACTTCCAAAAATAAATATGAGCCCACAAAAATAAGGGGCAGTTATCTTTGGATGGTATCATGTGTTAAGTAATAGATATTATAACACATACCATATCTACAAATTTAAAATTTTAGATCAGCTGGATGTGGTGCTAATCGTGACATGGTATCAGAACGAGAGATCTTGGGTTCGAATCTCTACACTGTCATTCGCTGCTATGTTTTGTCATTTCACTCCCATTCAATTTGTTCTTCCACTTGATAGGCCTCGGTTAAAGCTCGGCCCACAAGTAAGAGGAGGTGTTAAGTGATAGATATTATAACACACACCATATCTACAGACTTAAGTTTTTAGGTCAGCTGGTTGTGATGCTATTCATGACATAATGGAGCTCCAAGAGATTAGAGAATAAGGAATGATCTTATAACCAAAATAATTGCAAATGATACTTATTGACACAATCAAAGCTATAGATGGAATTGCTTTCACGTAGGATCAAGCAAGGGCATTTGATCTATACATCTTTCAGACAGATAATAAAGAATTCTTAGATTATTAATACTGCATGAGGGTGCTTTTCAAGCATGACCAATCAATATGACTATCACTATCAGAACACAGCACCAGCAATGAAATTTTAATATGTGATGAAACAGATTATAAGATTGTTTATATTGTAGGAAATGTTTTTCCAACTTTATTTGACATGTCTTGCAACCAAAACTTCACAACTCTCAAATATAATCATAGCAAAGCAAGAAGTTGCTTTAACTAGTAGCTTTTAGCGGTAAGTGGTTTTAGAAGGTAATCACAGTGGCCAACACCAATGATGGTGTTTAACAATCATGAAAGACACTAATAAAAAATGAGGGGATGATGTCCTCTTCCTAGAAATGAAAATTGTTTTCACCATTTTCTATTGACATTATGGTTAACCACTATCAGCTGTCAGTTGCTTTCTTTGCCCCACCATCACTTGCTACTAAAAGCTACTAATAACTACAACCTCCTGACATTAAAAAGACAATATTTGATATTCTAAAGCTCTTTTTCATAACAAATTTCAAGGAAACTCCGGAAAATGTTTAACAAACACACCTAGGATGCCTCTGTCATGTCATTTGAATAGTGACTTAAGAGTCTCAGAATGTCAGTTTGAACACCTCCAAAAACCCTTTTGTATGAACCCTTACTCTCTTGTTTGTTAAGATGTATCTCACAGAAAGATTCAGGCTCTTAACTTCACCTTTTTCTCTGCCATGTTACTAATTGAGAAGACTCTTCTAGGACAGAAAATGATTGAAACTCAAGTTACAGAAGGAAGCAATGAAACCAAAAGTTTCTTGTTGATGAATATGAGAAAAAAGATTGACAAAAGCAAAAGAAAGAACTTAAGATATTATTTTCAATAAGAAAGCATAGAAACTCTAGCCTTTTTCTCACCTTTGTGCAGGACGATTTACAAAGTTGGTGAGATTATTCATGTATGTAAGATGCACAAGATATAATATTTTGAACTGAAATAAGGAATGATGACACTGACAGCAGTTAACATGGGAATGCCTTTCTAAATGGGTAGCAGAGACAAAATTATAGGAACTAGCATATTTTACGTATGAGAAAGATGCTGCAGGGCCATATTTCAACTTAAGACAGTAATAGGAAAGCTTTCAATTTTTTCTTTTTATTTTTGTTGGGGGGGGTGGGGGTGGTGGTGTAAATAAAAGCTTTCAAAGTCATTACTAAAAAACAAAGGGAAAGCTCTTAAAGTTTCTCATCTTTCTTCCTTTTTATTCTATTTTATTATTTTGTATATTTATTTTTCTTTTAGAAAACATGAACACAATAGAAGTTCAATCATCAAAGCCAAATTTTAGAGCATCTGTAATTGATTCTGTGTCTTTCAAATCTACAAGCATCACTAGAATTAGAACAGTCAACGCACAAACACAAACACCCACACACGCACACATATATATGTATGTGTATATTTCTTTTTTCTTTTTGGTCATTATAATCAGTTCTCATTAAGATAAAGAAATCTAACAATCGTCAGTGATGGACTTTCAAAGTTACCAAATTTACTAAGGATAAGCATATCAAAATTCAAGTTTTTATGACATTGAAAGGGTAAAATTTTACAGTAAGCAGCCAAAAAATTACATGCATAATATAAAACAGCATAAAAAGGGAATTGTTATGTCACTACTCCACATAATGCATTAAAACTATAATTTGAGAAGCTCTTATATGATTAAAAAAATAGGACAGCTTATGAGAACATTATGCCCAAGAAGCGCCAGAAAGATTATATAGGTGAATGTACTGAAGTCTCAAGAAAAAGGCATGGCACCATAAATATTATTTACCTCCACATGGAGACCCTTCTTCTTACATAGGGCTTTTAGGGCAGTATTGCACCTTATTCCTTTCTCACTGAAACGTTTCAAAATTGCTGAAGTAGTGTGTACAAGGTAATCTGGCTCTGCCTCTGAGAAATCCTCTAGACTGATCTGAGACTGCAGAGAAATTGAAGAACAACCTATGATTTAATTGCAGTGGTCCAATTTTATGCAAGTTTTAAGAGGTAAATAGCTGCCTGTGTCAAAAGTACTATTGTAATAATATCATATGACGAGTTAAATACTAACCTGAACACCATACACAGAGAAGAGGTCTATTTTCATAATTTCCAGCCTGTAAAGGATCGTGCTAATACCATCTCTATCTCTCCTTGAAGCATGACTGAAAAGATCAGCATCTAAGCAGACATAGATGCAACAGTTAGAGAAACAACGTCAATGAACAAATGGATAAATTCGTATCAAGAACCACACAAATGGGAAACGATCTGCAGCAGGAAATTGCAGTCATGATGAAAAACTATGCTATGGCATTGGTCACAGCAGAATCAAGTTCCACAAAAAGCTTGCCACAGAAAAAGAAGAAGATTAGAATATCTTATTAAATTTCTCTATGTATAAGAATTATATGATAAAATCTACAACAAAACTATAGATGACACTTAAAATTGTTGATTTTAAGTTACTATTCTTTATATGAGAATTACTTGCAAACCAAACAATGAGAACAGAATCTAATTTCGCATGCTGAGTTCCTGAAAACTAAAGAAACAATGAACTGATGGAGGTGGCTTCACTAAAGGCAGAAAACCAGAATCAAAGGAGAATCCAGAAATACACGTGCATATGCGTTTGCGTGCACAAATTTATATACATATTTGTAGTGTAATATGAACCAGAAAGACTTGTACTGAAGCATCTTTTAGGAAAGAGTCAATTGCTAAAGTTTGGTAAATAGGACTTAAGAAATAGGCCAAGCATGTACCTTTCAAGTTCATGTTACGGTCCTTATCCTCATTGTGAAGCAGCCTTCTCAAACAAGATTCTTCATCTGGAAAAGCAGGTCTAAGGCATCCCCAGATGGAAACTCCATTTGTCGGATTGTCCATTCCCTTATCATATTCCTTACTGATAGCCTGAATAATCCATTAATTATACCAAAATGTCAGATCTGCACAGACACAGAGCATAGTTCACAGTAAAATACCTTATCTGATAGTTAATTGGGAAATTTGGTCATAAAACAAGTTGGCAAGATTAGGACAAATGAATCAGCGCAAAGAAAAATGACATAAAACAGCCAAAACATGCAGGCAATGCCACATTGGAACTAAAAATTGTATGATTAAACATTTCAGTTCCAGAAGGATATTTTCAGATCTTCTTTTCCGTGCTCTAGCATCTTTTGGAAGCTTCTCAGTACACAACTAACATGACCTAGAATAGCAGCCTTTCTAGCAACTGAATCAAACTGCTATTATCACAAGTGAAAATCAAACATTCAAGACACTTTAGTCATCTGGCTATAATGCCTGTAAAAATTAATGAGACAGAATGCAGTCTAGCTTATACTTGATCAATTGCCAGGATAAATTAATAAAGAACTGTGTCAGAGCTAACAACACAACACAACAAATAAATCTTGTGGCTATAAAATTCTCCTGCACACACCTCACTTTCAACCATCTTATCTGGATCTCATAGGCATTGCTCCCATTTGGAGCCCAATTTCAAGAAAAAGGTATCAAATTCTTGCATTCCTCATTTACAACACATCCAGATCCCCAACTTTAACCATCTATCGCCTTTATATTCAACTCCAAGTCACATTTCCAAATTACACTTAAATATAACTTTCATTTAAATATCTCTCTGAAATGTTTCTTTGCATGCTCCATGGCATGGTATCACATCCCAAAAGTGCCCCATAAGCTCATCTCATTTAGGAAAAGAGAAGGTTCTAGGGTTTTATCAACTACAATTTCCAATCTCACTATTCATGAGTCCTAACACAAACTTTTTACAGCAATATGAATCTGATATACAAAACAGGGAATACTCCCTTCTTTTCAAGGATTATTTTAGGATAGGCCTTCTCAACTTATTATAAGCACTCTCATGATAAATAAATGCTCTGTGCAAGAGTACTCTTCATATGCTAGTGGCTACTAGATGCTACATTCATTAAGTAACTAATAAAGTAAATGGTTGCCATAGTTGATCACATATACATAAAACAATTTCTCCATTACTTTAACTTAATTGTTAATTGTCGAGATGCAGGTTTCAACCATCTACATGTTTCCATATTATGTCCATTTTTTATTATTAAGGTAAATGTTATGTTTGATACCTAAACTGTACTCATCTTTATAATTAACTATCTAAAATTTGAAAGTTTCAATTTGGTAGTCGAACCCTGCTCACCATTATAATCAACTACCTGAACTTTACTTATTTTTGCAATTAAATACCTAAATTTTGCTCATTTTTACAATTAACTACCTAATCTAGGTACTATAAGTATGCTCAAAGAGTTCATAGGTAATATATTGATACTTTTATACTTTAGAGAGTTAATTGTAAAAATAAGTAATGTTCAAGTACCAAATGTGATATTTACCCTTATTATTATAATATTTAGGTTAAATAAATGCAAAACTATAATGCACTAGGCCAAAGCAGCCAATGGTCAAACAACAAATAATAATAGCCTTTTTTCAACCACTTAATCCAAAAGTTCAAACTAGTGTTATCTCAACATTCTCCACCTTAACCTTATATACCACTACTTAACCTTTCCCACAATACATGTAGGATTTTATTCACATGGCATACTATAATCCCCTTCAACTCCCCTTCCTATTATACCACAAACACCCAAATACGCAACCTCATAGCGAGACTTCAATGTGAGACCACTTACACCATCACATCCCATCAACAAGCCAACAATGGAATCATGAGTACCCATTCATCCTTCAACAACACATAAATATCCTAATGACCCAACAAACATGTCACAATCAAACAAATTGCCAACATTAGTCACTAATAACTAAGCTCTACTAGTAAACCAAGTTCCACAAGCGAATGCCTATTGGCATTTCCTATAATATCATTATCTCAATTTTGAGAATACGTCATAATGCGACTTGCTATAAATTATTGTAAAATCTTATCATGAGCTACTTTTGACAAACCGTGGTTAAAAGAGTCAATTTAAGTCACCTCTAGGCTATGTGGAATAGGGATCACCTTCACCTCTTCATTATTATCCACTTCCATAGGCTTGTAATCATTCTTCATTGGAAAATCATCAACTGCTACCAGCTCAACCGATGAATAGCTTAGAAAGGAGCAACATCAATTATTTCTTCAATAACATGGAGATCGTACCATTGGAAAGGCTTGGATATACATCCATTATATCCATTCTCATCAACAGAATTCAGCAAACCTAATGTATCACTTATTACATACCGCCTTCCCCCAAAGGGCTTAACGAATTTAATATGGGTGTTATAAGTAACATATCAGATTTGCAAAATTCATTTGATGAGAATAAATATGACAAAGATATATCAAGTCCTTTCAATGGTACCATCTCTCATACTACTGATAAAATAATTGATATTGTTTCCCTCCAAACTGTTTCCCCCACTCTGAGCTAGCAATGGTTGATGATTTGCTAATGGAGACTGGTTATTATCCATCTATGATTACAGCTATAGATCAAGCACCTAATGATATGCACGTGATTGATGATGAAGAGGTAGAGGTGATATTGATACCAAATAGACCAAAGGTGATTCAGATTTGAGTCTTCTGACCATGGACCGTCTAAAGTAACTTATGAGAAAATAAAACAACTTATAGCAAATTCCATTATGATGAACTCTCTAGACTGGGATGATATGTTCAAGGAAATACCAGCTATAGTTCACCAACAAAGTGAGTCGATAGTAATTGATGCTGATAGCATGCTCAATTGTGATATGTAGTTGTGTTGTTAGGATGTTTATATGCCTCATTGGAGGATGGATGGATAATTATAAACTCACATTTAGCTTTGTTGATAGGCTGTGGTAGTGTGAATGGTTGACTTATGTCTAGTATTGCTATTGCTTTTGTGATAGTGTAAGTAGTACATGACTTGTATGGTCACTGACAAGACAGTGGGTGTATTGTATGAGTTTTAAATTAATGTGATGTGAATATGCATACGTTATGTGTTTCTCTCATACATATCTGATTTATTGTACAAATGCATGGAAGGAATCTTTATTGATCTAACTTATGAAAATATATTAAACTTAACAACTCACATAAACCAATATAAAGACGTCAAAAGGAAATAGCAACAAGGAAGAAATCTAACCCTAGGGCAGCAATGTGCCCTAACCTATAAATAGACAAGAAACTTCTTAGTAGGCAGCTATAGTAGAATCTCCCCACCTAAGTGAAATCTTGGCTACCATGCAAATGATGTTGCAACAACAATGAACTCTGTTGCAACATTTTGTAACCAGCAACAATCCAAATGTGTGCAATGCATCCCCGCAAAAGGACAAAAGCCAGAAGTGAAAAACTAGCAGATTTTATTCTTGTTAGAAAGTACTTGAAGAAGATACCACTTGCCCTGCTGAAGAAGACAAATGGTTAACTACTATGGAAAGATGTTTTGAGACTCCCTGTGTTCCAATACATTAGCAAGTATCATATGGAACCTTCCTGCTGTGGTTAAGATCTGGGTTTATCTATTAACATTAGATATAAATGCAGCCTGTTATGATTGGACAAATCAGTGTGTGATAATCTTTCTAAGTGTGAGGGTCATTTACAAATTCTAAATAAATAGGTCTCAATCCTCATTTAACAAGCAAACAAAGATGTGGCTCGGTAAAATTAGTTTTTTAGCTTGTCTTTAGTTTAAATAAGCTTATGAGATCAAGGGATTATTTCTAGCAAAACCCCACTTTTATGATATCCAATGGATCTACCTAATAAGCTCTTAATCCCTTTCCATATAAATATCATCTATGCTACATCTTGAGCTCATACATGCAACAACTTGGTATTAGAGCCAATTATCACAGGTGATTTCAAGATAGACAGGTTTGAAACATGTCTCCATAAATATGAGCAAAACCAAGAAAAACATGAGAAGGAACAGTGCCAAAACAGAGCAAAACAAGAAGAGGAACAACAATAGATAATGGATATTCCGGTTAAGTTGTTTGAAAAGATAACCTCATTAGAGGCTAGCCAGAGTCTCTAGGTCATTCAGGGGAGACTCGCGTCAGCAGAGAACAACCTGGCTCAAACCCAAGCAACATGGAGAATGTTATGGAGAACTGCGAAGGAACCAAGATCAAGCACCACCCAATCTTGATTGCATGACCACCACTTAAGTTGAATTGCACAATGATGGCATGACCCATGAGAACAGCACACTAGGCATACATGCGAACCACCATCCAAGTCATTGATATATGGTGGTCCAACCTACAACCATTGCACTCCAAATGTAAGGCGTGCTAAGTACACGAGAGAACCACATGCGGTTTTTCCTCGTGGATCCCAACCATAAACCATATACCTACTATGAGTCGTATGGAGAACTAGAAAGACTCTAAGAAGTTTTTCTGCCCATGTCCACCCTGAATATTACCCCATAGAGTTTGACCATGGAGAGGCTCCAAAGGTTCATCGGCGAGTTGACCATGGGTCTGACCAACAAGCTTGCTTCAAGTACAGGCTCAAACAGCTTTATGTTCCCTGCTGTGCCCAATTTGATTTTGGAGCCTATCAACTAAAATTCCAAGTGTTCTTCTATGGGCAACCTCATTTTTCTCTAAGCAACAGATGTTTCTTTTCTGTCAAGCAATTACTTAAGCTTGCAAACAAGCTCATTGTCTGGAGGAGGTAATGTTAGAATGTAGGTTTCAATTATCATTATGTTTCTTTATGATGTCATTTTTATGATTGCAATATCTAAACTAAATGAATGAGAACATTCACTAATAAGCTACTTCAAAGTATGAATAGATTCATGAATAGAGATATTCATGAGTAGGTTAATTCATAAATAGATTAATGCATAGGTAGCACCCTGTATAATAGGTCTCAAACCCTTACATTAAGAACAAGCAAGAAAAGAATTATCTCAATTTATTAATCTTGTAGTTTGTCTTCAGTTTAAAGCAGTTTGTATGATCAAAGGGTTCTCTTTGAGAAGTCCTCAACGCCTTTTCCATACAGATCTCACCCATGACTAGATCCTAAACTCAAGCACATAATTGAATCGTGTAGAATTGACCAAAAAATAAAAGTAAGTAATTAATTTATTAAATATAAGTATAGTTGTCAAAATTACGATTTTACAAGCTTACCATTTTATGAGACTCTTCCAAGTTAACTCATGTATAAAATCATTTTTGTGCAAAAACTTACTTTTTAATCAAATTCTATATATTAAACTTAATAGAAACTTACATTTTTAATTGAGTTTACCAATTCTACGTATTTAAGTTGAATAGGTTAAAAAAAACACACACACATATACATAAAACTAAGTTTCTAAAAACCATCAACTATTATGACACTACACCATCATCCCTTTCATGTTCCAATTTTTTTCCACTTTCTCTCTCTCTTTGTTCCTTATTTAATGCTCATAGCTTTCATTTAGGTTTCAACTTGAATAGTAAAGTATATAAAAAAATTATATATTTTAGTTTATACCATTAATATGCTAAAATGAGTTGAAATAGTTCTACTTAATTTATTGCTTTTTTCAAAAAAAAAAATAATAGAAAAAAATTTTAATTTAAACTTTACTTGTCATTAGATTATAGGTTTGGAATTTTTTATGCAAGAAAAACTTGATTTCTTTATTTCTATAACGTATTTCAAGTTTTGAATAATTACTGTAAGCATATCTACAGTTTTTAAAAGTTATTTTATATATATTACAAAAACTTACGTTTCTACTTTCGTTTTTATGTTCTAATTTTATAAACCCTCTAATGATTCCAAATATAATCACGAGTTTAAAAATCTTAAATATAAAGAAAATTTGCAGCTACAACAGAGGGTACAAAAAGACCTACAATTGAGCACGAAGCTCCAGAAGTGAAAAAACCACTCTTACTTACAACATGTGATCATAAGTTTAACAATGTTGTATCAGTTCTTGAATTCTCCTTTCTTTTTCCGGTACGTAGATAATTTCATTCATTAACCATAAAAGGAAAATTTATAACTGCAAAGGACAGGAAGGAAAGGCAGTAGAATATCTCTATCATGTTACAAAACAAGAAACCCGATTAAACCACTAACTATAGGATGCATTAAGATTTGTATAAGCCAATATTTGCCTCACAAGGAAAGGAATAAGTGCAGAGGAATCCAGCCTCGCAGAATTTCTGGTTCTCTAGACGCAATAGTGTCACCTCTAGACTGACTCTCCATGAAATAATCTGAGGGTCCTTTGATGTAGACATAGCAAGGATACCTCCAGAAGACCCTGCCATGTGCTAAAAGAAGGAGGACAGTCAGGTGTGTCCATAATCACTTTCCAAACTTCCGATGAGTAGGCACACTCTAGGAACAAATGCTCATGGTCTTCTTGTCTAGATTGATAAAGATAGCAGGTCATAGAGGCAATACCCCATTGCAATAGCTTGTGTAGAGTATGGTATTTCTTTAGCCAAGTTAACCACAAGAAAATGAAGTCTCTTGGGATTGATTTGTCACACCAGACCACCCTATACCACTGCACCCCTGTACCTGGCCGCTTAAGGACTTTGTAGGCATTGCTGATTGAGAATTCCCCTGACTTTGAATGGACCCAGAATAGAGTATCAGGGGTGTTAAGCTTGGGTTCAATGTTGTGGGGAATGGAGAAACTTTGACCAGAAGGGACAATTAGGAAAGGGCCACTGGTCTTCATCTAAAATGGAACAAAGTTGAGCATCAAGAGGAAGGCCGGAGGAGGAGATGTCCCTGAGTCTATACATAGTATTCAGTGGTCCACATAGCAACCAAAAATCTGACCACAAAGAAATGGAGAGGCCATTTCCTAGTTGCCAGAAAAAAGAAGTCCATGCTAAAGCTCCTGAAGCTTGAGGAGTTTCCTCAAACCAAAAGCTGAAAGTTAATCTGTCTTAAGTTAATTTTACTTTATAGTATCTAGCCTCCCCCTAATTACCGATACAACGTTGCCTTAACATCAGTCACAATGTTTTTTGCTACCTTTCTAGTCCCAGATCAATATGCAAACTACACACATAATATAAAATTACCGAGCTTAGTTACTTAGAATAAGCCTGAAAGTAACTCTTATATACTAAAAATATTATTGAATCTTGTTCCTAACACAGTGAAAGGCATCACATGTAAAGGATAGTGTTTGGAAAAGTTAAGGTGACTCAAGCTTAAGCCTGAGCTGTACATACATGGAATGCAAAAATGTAATTTTAGATTGAAAGGCAGCAATTGTGTAATTTTTGTCAATCCATGCCACTGGAACCTTCTACATGAATAACAACTACAGAACTGCAGCATCATCCATTAGTGTAGGATATTGATCAATTAAACACAAATATACTTTGTGATATTGTGTTTATTTCAAAAATAATGTTTTCAGAGCATTCATATTGAGAGAAGGATTAAATTCAGCACTAATCGCAGTCACTTCAGGTCCTGAAAGGTATATCCCACATAAGCGAACTGCTAATAAACCATTCATCACCTTGGACATGCTCTTGGCAAAATAAATTGGATGGATGGAGCTGAATGGATCTGAGGGACCCCAATCAACCAGATTAGCAGAAGCATCGACATCCATTACCTTAAAAAATCAAGATGAACATGATCTTGGGTATAGAAAATAGACAATTTGAAGAAATTATACTTTTGCAACCTAGGCAGGCAAACATACTTACCTCAACATAATCAGCTTCATAAGATGCATCAGATGAACTGATGTCTAAGATATTATTGTTGTCCTCTTCATCCATATTCTGGGTCTTGTATATTGGTATATCCATCCCAATAAATACATTCTGAGGTAACCAGATTACTTTTCATGTTAGGTTTGTTCACTCATGCAGGGGAATAGTTAATTAACAACAGAAATCAAGTAGTTTACAGATAAGCAGTGACATAACATTTATTCTTTGGTGTAAGATTATTACTAGCGTGTACCCCCAGAAAATGAAGCTTTATCTACAAATTAACTTCCAGATGAAACCCTCCCCGGTGATTTGTTGTTAATCTGAATCTTATAATATTCATTCAAGTTTAAGGTTAAAGCTTTTGCGGACAAAGTTTGAGAAATCAAATGAAAACTCACCACAGGGTTATCTGCTCCAGGATCTTCCAGAATGTTTTCCTTGTCAGGAATCTCAAAAAATATATCTGGAGAGAAAACGTGAATCGTGATATGCATGCAACTGTAAATACTAAAACAGAAATTATTTTGAAAACTTTCAGGTAAAAGAAAGTAAACCTCCATAGTCATCAACAACATACTGGAACTCAGCCCATGATATTTGTTCATGTGGTTCACGGTGCACAGTCCCAGGGAAAACCAGTAAAGCACTGTTGCCAGCCTGAGCAAAAGAACAAAGTTACCAGGTGTACAAATCAACATACAGAATTATCGTAGTCTTGAAAATGCTAATACAGAGACATGCGAGAAAGCAGGGAAATAAAGTGCCAGTAAGCAACAGCTCCTGACAAATTACCGTAATATCTTTAATGTCTAACCTCAACAGTTGTTCTTGCAATCTCTGCAGACGTAGGCTTAGTATTGCGAATTCTTTTACAAACTTTCACCTCTTCAAGAGGATGATATCCATGATCGCTAATGTTATTAGATGAGTCAGGTACAGAATCCGAGTAATCAGCAGCAACTGAAACCCTTGAAAGGCACACATCATTTCCGACTTGCAACCAATTAGATTGTGCCGATCCAAGAAACAAGTTTCTGCATCTGAAACAAGAATTGCAGGATCTAACTTGATAATGAAGAAATGTAGTCTATTAAGAATTACAAGTCGAATGATAAGCTTATTCAACATCTGCATTGGAGTAGAATAAAGACATATAGGAATTGCAAGCACGAGAAATGCACATTGAGAAAGAAAATGGAAATGTAAATTTTGCCATTAATCACGTAATGGAGGGAAAAATATTTTGAAGAACTAATCTATTACAAGGCACATTTTTAAGTTCTTTGAATGCAAATCCAGCAACCTATGGAAAAATTAACTAATATATAACTGCTTCATTGCAAATAAAGCCTTTTATATTTTCTTCATTTGGGCTTAACCCCTTATCTTGAGCATTTAAACCTTCAAATTTTCAAATACTGCTTTTAGACAACCTTGAAAAAAAGAACAAAAACAATTACTAAAACGAAATAATTACATAAAATCAGAAATAAGATAAAAACCCCCATTCTTTTGATTTTTTAAATCTTTTCTTTTTGGGGGGTAAATATTTCTTTTAAATCTTTGCTATAATTGCTATTTTTATTTATTTTTATTATTTTGTTGGATTCATCAAGGGCAAAATGGCCATACAGTGGTCTGAAAACACATCATGATAGAGAAAATTCTGTGGAGAGACTAATTTATTACAAGGCATGTTCTTAATTGCCTTGAGTGCAAAACCAGCAATCTACAGAAAAATCAACTAACATATTATGTGCTTAGTCCCTTATCTTTGAAATCGAGCATCTAGATTTTTTATTCTTCAAACACATGCTTTCAAAACCCTAAATGACCACCTTATTCTTCAAAACCCTTGACAAAAAGAACAAAAAGGGATTTTTAAACTAATAATTACAATAGATCAAAAGAGAGAGAGATTGTTTTTACTTTCTAGTTTTTGGAAGTTTTTGCTATAATTGTATTTCTTTCATTTCCTTCTTGGATATATCAAGGCAAAATTGTCGTCTAGGGGTCTAGAAGCATGATATTTAAGACTTGGAAATCTAAACGCTCCATTTCAAAGAAAAGAGGGCTGCGCGCATATAGCGTAAATATAAGAGATTGTATCTGCAATTTACCCTATATAATTTAAGAAAATAGTAAGCCAAAATGTTAACATCTTAAGTGCAAAACCATATATTATTTGGAGTGGATGAGAATAAGACTGAGATTACATATCACAACAGTGCTCATAGACTAAACAAAGTTATAAAAGAAAGAGGAGGGGGGTCTGGGTGGGGGGTGGTTGGGTTATGGGGGTGGAAGTGCACATGAAAGCCAAAATAAAACTGAACTTTTCTCATCCAATGAGGCGGAAACTTAAAACAAATTTTACTTTACAATTCATCATTGAAAATCTTTGAGATTGAAGTGACCTATTTCCACTAGGGAGCTCTTGCAAAAACCAAAAATATCTTGCATACACAAAATGAATGAGGAGATGATCATCTGCTAAGGTCCCTACATGCACAAAGAATAAGAACTTATTTTAGACGATCCCATATCTCCTTAGATTCTCAATGATCAGCATCTTCCTTGAAACCGCCATCCAGCAAAGAAAGATAGATTTTCAAGGGCATTCTTTTTTACCAAAACTCATTTGGTCGAAACAAAGCATTGAAATCAAATTGCTAGAGATTTTAATCAGACCTAAAAGAGAAGAGTTTGCTTTCATTTCATGCTATGATGTCCTGGTCGGTATTCTGGAATTAAGTTGAATATAACATTTATAAGAATCACTCCAACAGAGATATTTCTCAATTTATTGCTTTACCTGATGAAAGAAAGGGATCCTCAAAAACAAATAAACAGAAATTTCTTTAAACTAATGCTCTTTCCCTCTCACCTAATCAAAGATTAATTGATCCAGTTCCAGCAAAACATCAAAGGAAGTGTGATGAAAGTGATTGAGATAGATGAGAAGTATAGGATGAACTGGTGACTATTATCTGCAAAGTTGATGTGTTTACAAGCTGGAAAGAAAAGTTCTCGAGAAAACTCAAGAACCACCATTAGTAGCTACAGGAGAAAACTCAATTATGTGGCTGCAATATGGTTTAACCATCCTCAACAGACCCAACAGAGCAACCCGCAAAAGACGAGTTGATATTAATGACCAATTAACAGCCAAAACGCCTGGACCACTTTTTCAAGTTCTAATGCAACCAATGAAAGTGGCTGGCTAAAGACTCCATCCACCACCTTCCAGAATTGGACCACCAGCAACCGCTATTGTTCCCATACTATATATATAAGTACAGGCAAAACATATGACTGCCAAAAACAATGTAACTTGCAATCAAATATACATGTATTCCTCTCAAACATGTTCAAAATGCAATAATGCCACACCTCATGCCAGCAAAATCCGGGATTCGCCGACGATCAAAAGAAGGTTTCATCCACATGCATGAGATTCCATAGGATGTCGAGCATTCAGCATGGCCAAAGTTGTAGTGTGAAGAACCTGTACACACCAAGACACATCGCACAATTATCAAGGCGATAACTTTGTCATATGCAACAAAATGATTACATTCACATATGTCCTTCAACAATTAACATTAAACTAAAGCAAGCATCAAAGCAAAGTTATAACTTCCTTGAATTCAACAACCACACTAATCAAATAGAATACAGATTATAGCTATAAATGTAAAAATGTCAGGAAAATACAAATTAAAAATCATAAAAAACAAAATGATGATGCAGATACGAGCAGAACCGAAAGATGGTTTCCTCAAATTACACGCAAACAAGAATTGGGTAGTCGAGAAATCAACAAAGAACACTTTTTCACCTACCCACATGCTTGAACCTAAGATCATAAACAACTATAAATAAAAAAAAAAAAAAAAGATAACAAATTTGTACAAAAATCAGCTCATGATCGTAGTTGGTTACCAAGGGAGAGTGAAGAAACAGCTGAAATCGACATTGGGAGGGCGGGAGAGAGAGAGAGAGAGAGAGAGAGTAGTGGGTCAGTTTTGCTGTGTTGGTTTATGGTCTATGTGGACTTTGTGAAATAACATTTACAAACGATATTTTTATCAGGGGTTTTCCCTGCTTCGTTCTGTTTCACTTCACTTCAGACTTGAGAGAGTCCTTTTGTCTTTTTGAATTTTGATTTTTTTCTTTTTCAGTCATCTCTGAAATAATTATAAACAGGGGTGAATTTTTTTATATTTATCTGAGGAGTCAGAAATGTCTTTTTCATAGCTTTTCACATTTTATTAATTTATTTATTTTTATTTTCAGATGAAAAGCTTGTGGTGGCTATTCCACTTAGAAGACATTATGTAGGATTGGATTTTGATGTATATTCCTTTATTCCGTTAGGGGTAAAATAGTATTTCGAAGTTGGTGATGGATTTTTATATTATATCTTATTAAATATTGTGCATTTAATCAATTTGTGTGATAATGCAAGTTTAATAAAAAAAAATGTACAGTAAAATCTAGATTAATGTGCAAATTATAACTACTATATATTATTAAAGTGGATAGATAAAATCTTAAATAATTTTCGAAATAATATCTTAATTATTTTTATTTATTTAACCTTTTAAATAAAATTTTAATTATTAATAACTAATTTTATAAAAATAAGATAATTTAAAAATTTTAAGAAAATACAACATCCCCCTCTTCTCTGTCTCTCCTTTCTTACCTAACATCCACATTACTGTCTATTCTTCTTTCCCCCTCTCTTTTCTAACATTTTCACTGCTCTCTATTTCTCTCCTTACACCTTTATCTCTCTTTTCCTCGTCTATTAATATCTTTTATTAAGATTATAATATATTTAATTATACTATATAATTTTATTTATTTTATATATACATAATACAAATATATCATCTGCTACTGCTAACGCATATATATATATATATGTATGTATGTGTGTGTTATAAATTCTTCGAAAAGCATATTAATTCATTTTTTTTCTAACAAACTACATATTACAATTTAAAAAATGAGTTATTCAAATCAGATCCATTCTCATTCAATGATCAATATTAATTTCATTAGACTATAACAATCTTAACGTACATTAGTGACCAGAGAATTATTCAATAATCATAATGAAGAAAAAGCTCAACATCATGAAGGATACTTTAGGTAAACTTGGCATAATAATTATTACAAAATTTTCTTGACTATAGTTTTTCTGTTTTTAAGGCAAAAAAGATTAAGATCTCGTTACTCTACTATAAAGCCACATCTACATACAAATTTAAAATTCAGCTACGTAGTTTAATTGAAATCTGAAAACTGTTCTTGATAATGTATCATCGAACATCATTCATATCGATTATTTTTAATATGTAGGCGTTAATCATCCTCCTTGCGTCGCATCCATAGAAAAGGAAATCCAATCATCACTGTCTTGATCAAAGTTCCACTTTTCCATAATTTTTAATGTATATTTATCTCGTCCCATTTAATAGAAATACTTGCTAAATAATTAAGGAAATGCATTTTCTTTAAAAATTGCCTTTTTTTAAAAAATGTTTTTCTAGTTGCCATTGGGAAAGTTAGAAAAATGAAACATTAAAATTGAATGGGTAGACCAATTTTGATCATAATGTCTTTTAAAAACAAAAACTAAAAATTTAAAATTAGGATACTTACATTTAAAAACATTACACTACCAGATAGAGTTTTCGGAAAGATTTTACTTAAAAATTTCCCCAATTTGACTTACGATATACTTATTCGTAGGAAAAAAAATGTTCTTTAATTTCAAGTATAGTTTAGAAGTTAACGTAGAGTTGCTGTAACGACATTTGAGAGTTTGAAGGTGGAGGTGACGCGAAGGTATTCCAACAGGGTGGTGGAAAGAATTCCGTGCGTCGATGAGATTCGATATATGACCAATGTTGTTATTTTTGGTAAAAATATTAAATGTACTCAATCAATTATGGAAAATGTATTTTGCTTTTATTCTTGGTATAATTGTAATATTTTATTTGTATGAAATTTATAATGATTATCTATATTATTTAAGCCCCTCTACACTATTGGTATTTATATCTCTCTTAACCTTGTAATTACAAATTAACCTGTTAAATAAGTGTTTCTTTACTATTTCTCCCATCATCTTATGTTAATTATAAGCAATTTAATAAGAGTACTTTTTAACATTATTAAATAACTATCTTGATCATTTAATTTTTTAGGTATAATAAAACATTCATATAAAAAAAAAAAACAATTCTATACATAAGATGACAAGACAACAAAGTCAACCAACATTCAACTCTTGAGAGTGCATTGCAGTTGCCTCCTCTAAAACATTATAACTAAAACTATTGTCACAACTTGAAGAATAGACAAATTGTGGCAATATCATCGTATACTACAGAAATATTTTAAACCAATACCCTTACTCATAAGGAACCTTTGTCATACTACATAAGGTGTCAATGCAACCTTAGTTTCCATTTGGAGAGACTCATGTAGAGTAATATCAAAGCACAAATTAACAAACTAACCATTAATATTAAATAACATAATACTCAAAGACATACAATATTCCCCTAAAATAGGTCATACAAATCATAGCTAAACAACCAATATTCTAAACTACTACAAGTCTTCAAAAGATAAAGTAGATACTTAAGAGTTCAAATATAAAGTGAATGTTCGCTCGTGTTCTCATCTTTCCTCTAACATCCCCAAAGATGCTGAAACTAACCTCAAGTATTCATGGTTGATTCCAGCCACAAGTCGTGCTACAATAACAAACTATAAGAGAATAAGCGTCAACTGCTTAGCGAGTAACTTTCATATCCTACCAACAATCAAGTTAATTAAACATGCATACGTAATGCAACAATCGCATGAAATGCAGCATCATATATAGCCTATCAATGACTGTATAAAGCACGGTTTTACACCCACTATTGCTTGAGTTGGGATGTATTTAAGCACGTCAGGTCCCGATTCTCTATATCTAACATCCAAATATCATCTCTCTTAGTAGACCTAAAACAATGGATATGGCTTAGCCTCAAGCAAAGAGCAATACTCCCCAAAACCAAGTAAATCCCAAAAATCAAGGTAAGAACATGTCGTATAAGTAAATCGTACGATAAAACAACATAGCATTATAATGAATCTAACATGCATGATTTCCCACTCCACTATGTAGTGCAAATGCTCTTTCATAATAATGTAGAAACATGCAATATGTTAAGGTCCCATTTTTGTAATATACTTATACTAATGGGAGCTTATTCTTTTGTACATATTGTAATATAAAAGGAGACTTTTTTTTTTATTTTAGTTAAGGTCTTATTATTTTTAGAAATTTCCACTCTTAGAAAGTGATACCATTTCACCAGTTTTAATGTTAACTCATGTTAGGCCTAAAAATGTCCGTAAAGCTCTTTATAGGGGTCTAAGTATTCTTCCAAATTGAAGTTCTTACTCACAGCATTGGTGATCATAACCGACAACACATGTTACATATACATTACCCCCGTGTACATACATTATAGCCTTATAATATCGTTGGAATTAATAAAAGTATGATATTTATTTTTCCATTCATGCCTGTGTCCTTAATATTACTGTTAGCCATTCTCCTTCTTATTTGTGTTGCTTACAAGTTTAAGCCTTGTTAGCTAATGTTGCGTACAAGTTAGGCTTACTTACTACTGTAAAGGTAAGACAGTAAGTGCCGCACGATCCATTTGTATGCTTAAGAAAGTCTCAAACTGTAACAGTTAGTATCAAAGCCTAGGTTATTCTAATGGGAACGATGATGACTTGACAAGAGAAAGTGATCAAGAGGCTAGATAACTTGGAGGAAATCCTCAAGAGATTGTCCAAGCGGATGGATGATTTGGTCGCACTATCAGTAAGGATGGCTAAAGTTGAGGCTAATCATTAAGATATGAATGCTCAAATGACCGAGCTGGTTAAGAATTTCAATGTTACAGTGTAGACACATAAAAAAGAAATACATGTAACGACCGATGAGGCGAGACAACAACTAAGGACCTAAGTGAAAGACTTAAGAAGATACATTAATACCCGTACCTCAATCGAATATATTGAGGAGTTGGAGGCATAAGTTGCTATTTTAACTCAAGCTGTAGGGAATGCTCCTGCCCCTACCCCTGCCCCCTACATGCTCCTTCTTATGCGAGTCATCTAAAGATTCCTGAGCCCAAGGCATTCACTGGTGTAAGGGACGCCAAGTTGTTGGAGAACATTCGCTATGGGGACAAACAATGAGAGAACAAAGGTTATCGTGGCTACAATGTACTTAATTGGTGATGTCAAGTTATGATGGCGTACAAAGTATGAGGAGATCTAAAATGGCAAAGCTCATGTAGATATATGGGCTGTGTTAAAGGCTGAGTTGTAGACTCAATTTTTCCCTAAAAATATTGAGTACAATGCCTAAAAAAAGCTAAGGGAACTTTGACAAGGTGATGACATTAGAAAGTATGTCCATGAGTTCTCGACAATAATGTTGGACATCAAGAGTATAGCCGAAGATGATTGTCGAGCCCTATTTCAATTTTCCTTAATTTAACTTATATTAAGTCCAGCACGTTTAATATAAATTACTTGATATTAAATTAAAGAAAAACACTTTTCCTAAAAAGAAGTTTTTAAAAAATTAGAGTAACTAACCAGTTAAACTAGTAAAAAATAAAATTAAGGTTTAGGGTTTTCAAATGAAAAAAACCCTAATTTAGCCTTGATCTATGTATTTTCTTAAAAAATTAATTTAAAAATATTAACCAGAAAAAACTAAGTTTGGAGGCTAATCCATTAAGACTAAGTCATCATGTAAAAATAAAAAAAAAATTAATGAGCTTTATTTTTATATTTTTACTAAAAATATTAAGATATATACAAATATGAAAAATATAACTAAAATGAATTTTTCATTATTTTTTTATTTTTTATATGGTTGCCCCAAAGGTACCTACGTACCCGTTAATTGGAATCAAATCAATATAGTTCTTTTTATTTAGAAAAGATTTAGTTAGTGGATTTTTTTTATTTTTGAAAATCAAGCTAGATTTATGTTTACTTGACCATTTATTATTATTTTAAAAAAACGTAAAAAAAAAAATCTAACTTCACGAATCTATTTAAAAAAAAAAAACATAACTAACTAAATCTTTTTGAAAACTCTAGTTAAGATCTTTTATTTTTAAAAAAAAAATCACTACATGTAAAAAAAAAAAATTTCTAAATCCTATATGCAATAAATATATTCTCCAAAGATACAGATTTCGGAGAAAAGATATGTAATATTTCAAAAAAAATATAATTTTACTAAAAATGCAATTTATCAAAAATTTAAATTATTTAAAAATGACAATTATTAAAAATATATTGAAAAACCTATACTAAAGGAAACAAATTAGTAAAAATAATTAAATTAACTAAATAAACGAAATAAATAATTAAATTGAATAATAATTTTTATTACCTAAATTGTTCAAGTCACACATAATCGACGTGTTCGTGTTGATTAGGTCATGATTGCCTGAACCATGTTCACATGCTCAGTATGGAATTAATCATGCACGGCAACGTAGCGTCATATTAATCATGAAGCGTATATTGCGTGCTGCATGTGATCGTGTACAGCGTTGCTCTCATAGTGTAGTCTATGTATCAGCGTGTATTGTGTATAGCGAATAAAGCATGAGTATGCAGTATGGGACAGACGTATGTATTTAAGCGAGTGTGTGTATGACCAAACGTTGTGGTATATGTTCAGGCGAGTATGTATGTGACTAGACATGGTGGTATGTGTGTGTCTTTATGGGAGTATGTATGGTGGTGTCAAGCAACAAGTGATAAGTACTTGGTGGGTGTGTAAGCGTAGCATGAGAGAGTGCGTGCGATGAGGGAATTGACGTATCAATTATGTATAGTGTGAGTAAGGACGTGTGACTATGTAGTGTAAGACGTGCAGTAGTGATCAAGTCATGATTAGGTTGTGATTGTATGTGGTGTGTGCTCAATGAATGTGAGGGACGATGTGGATTGTACGTTTAAGTGTGAGGAAGTGAACTGTGAGTAGTCAGGCAATGTGCAAAAGATAATGTTTCTGGAATTTGGATGTAGATCGTGTTTATGAGTGGAGATTGAGTGTTGGGTTGTGCAAAGACATTTCAAACTTTACTGCCAAATTCCTATTTATAATACCCTATGATTGAATCTTTCACATTTGTTTTTTGGATATAGATTTGACCTTAACAAACCCTAGATACAAAAGATACGATAACAAATTCCAAATATGGAAGATACGATTTAGATTCTTTAAAGATTCAACCTAGTTTCTAAAAATCTTTATCGGGCCCGACTTAGTCCAACTTGATTTAGTCCAACTTAATAAATCCTAAGTCTATTTTATCTCAATATAAATTAAATAAAAAATCATCTTTATATTGAACTGAACTAAAATATTTTAATGAAGCCAAATCCTTCAACAACTTAAAATTTACTAAATTGGATACACACCATTATACGATTTGACTCTAAACAACTCAACACTTTATATTTTACTATTTTTTAAAATTTCTGTTTTATTTATTTGTTTATTATTTTATTTTTTTCAACCTGGCTCAATAAAAATACTAAAATAAAACGGCGAAAATGAGGTGTCTACAGCTACCCTTCTTTATAGTGAAGTTTGATTAAAACCTCACTACAAAGATAAAAGAGATACTCATTTTTACCAAATCCTACTTTGAACCGATAGAATGAGAACAACTTACTTAAATGGTCAGCTAAGCTATGCTTTATCTTGAAAAGAGATATCGACTTGAAAGGTTGATGTAAAATAAACAACCCATCTTAAAAAGACGGGGCAAAGAGAATGGGAAATTCGTCTTGAAAGGATGATGCAAAGGAAGCCTATCTTAAAAGGATAATGCAGAAGGTTAGGGGAGCTTATCTTGAAAGGATAGGGCTAATGACTACGGTCCCTATCTTAAAAGGATAGGGCAAATAATTTAAGGTGTTTAAGAAGCTTCTCTTGAAAAGACAGGGCAAAAAGGAGCCTGTCTTAAAAGGACATGGCAAAAGATTAGGATACTTATCTTAAAAAAATAGGGCTTAAAGATTTAAGGTGCCTATCTTAGAAAGATAAGACTAAAGATTTAAGGTGTCTATCTTGGATGGATAGGGCTAAAGATTTAGGAGGCCCATCTTAAAATGATGGGGCAAATGAAGCCTATCTTGAAGGATAAGGCAAGGGTGCCTATTTTGAAAGGATAGTGCAAAAAAAAAGAGTGTTTATCTTTAAAGGATATGGCAAAATCATTGGGAGTTAATTAACTTGTTTTTGTTTGATGGATGATCTAAAGAGGATAAATCTTTTTGAAATTTCAAAAAAAAAAAAAACTTCTTAATTCTCCTAAATATCTCTTTTAAGGACTTGAGGATCGTTTTACTTGGGAATAGACAATTTCGCAGATAGCAACCAATCTGCATACCTCACGTTAACTCTCGATATTTACTCATTCAAATAACAAAATATCTCCAAAGTATTTTCTCAAGATTGTGCTTGCTTCTTTTCTTTTCTCTTTTTTCTTCCTTTCTTTTTTAATCTTCTTCATGATTGAAAACTTTTGCTAATGAGTCTTGTATCCATACCATGTTCATGTCTTGATTTTGTTTTTATTGTCGCTAATTCTCAATTTCCACCTCCCATTGATTCTTGAAAAATAAATCTTTTTTCAAAAAAACTAGATTAAATCATTAAGAACATTTGATTTCAATTTACTTGGTGACTCAAATTCTTTGGTAAGTATTTGATGTTTAAGTATATGAGGCTAAGAAATATAATATTCAAAGATTTATTGGTGAAGTGTTTATCGGTCGATGACCATTTGAATTCGAAAACATTTATAGATATTAACTTTACTTGTAAACAATGAAAGATTAACTATAAACAATTCTCAAGAAAAATTGGAATCTTTATTGAATTCAGTTTTTATGAATAATACAATTTAACAACATTTGAATTCATAGGTCCCTTTAATGTTAGACCATTCATTTCCATCAACATTAGTTTACTTCCCAATAATACTCTTTTTACCACATAAGGGCCTTCATAATTCGAAGCAAATTTTCCTGTAGGATCTTTCATATTTAGCAATACTTTCTTCAATACCAAATCTCCTTCCTTGAAATACCTCGAGTGCACTTTCTTGTTAAAGGCTCAAATTATCCTTTATTGATAATATTGACCATGACATATCATAGCAAGCCTCCTTTTATCTAGGAGTTTCAAATGCTCCATTCGTTTCTTCAACCTCTTTGCTTCATCGAGTTAAACTTCTGCCAACACTCAGAATGAAGGTATTTCTACTTCCATTGACAATACTATAACTCTTAAAACTGTGTTTAGAACAACCGAACCTAGATTTAGGGTCTTTAAAGAAAGTTATTCAATTGAGTCTAAACTTTACGACTAAGATAGAAAAGTTAGATGAAGTGACATAGTGAAGTTAGATTTTGGAAATAATGACCCAAATTCCCAATTTTACTCTTAAAAGTATGATTATTTAATATAGTACTAAAATGCTCAAAACCCCTAAAATCGAACTCGGAATGCAACGAGAACTTAAAGATAAGTTAATTAAACTATAAAATAAGATAATATAGTATAATTTATTATATGAATATATTCGTATTTTTATGAGTATACCTGGTATAAATAATAATTATACGCGTAAATTAACCATAATTTATGTAATTATATATATAATGTGTTGAATTCATGCGAATAGTTAAGAGAACATATCCTAAAAATAAAAGATATGTTAAAAACTTAATTATATGAGTATAGTTATATATTACGCGTAATATATACATAAGATATATACTCGTATATGAATAAATAACTAAATATTAATAAAATATACCTAAAATGCTAGAATAATTACAAATCTCATCCAAAAGACTCAATTGCAACTGGGAATGCCTAGATTTTCAACATAGCCTACTGTGGAGGAGTTGAATATGCTGATTCAAAAGCAAGTTTGTAGGATTTGGCCACTTCATACTTGCATTTATGAGGAAAAAGTAAAGAAAAAATTAAAAAGAAAAATCAAATAGCAGCAACCAACTCCAATCAACATAAATAGGCTTCCCTACATCATTTCCTAACTTTACAAACCAGATACACTTAAAGGAAAATAAGAAAAAAATTGTGGAAAAATAAGAACAACGGAGCAGCTACTGTGCCGCTACCGTACCCGACCCAGATGACTACCTAACAACCAACCCAAATGGCTACCACCAATCCAGGCAGTGACTAGCTTTTTTGACAAAGCCTAACTACCCCATGACTACTGGAGTATCTACGAACACTAAAGTCAAAATTTTGCCCAATTCTTCGATTATTTTTAAAAAATTGCAAATCCACCCAAAAAATTTTGAAAAAATTTATAGTTAGGTTATTTTGAACATGCTTTCATATGATATTTTTATTTTTGAAAAATTTGTAATATTTAGTACACTTATTTAAGAACACTACTATTCATCCAAAATTTGAATTGTAAAATAAATGTACTAAATGATGTTGTTTCTAACTTAAAATTTTTTTGTAGGATGTGTATGATATATAGATAATTGTTATGTAGCTCAAATTTTGATTTGAATATTTTTAATATTTATTACATTTTTTGGCCTAAAAATAGCTCGAAAATAAGCTAAAATTGTGAAATAAATAGGAAATTATGAAATTAAATGATGAAATGGACATGTACTAATCTCTAGTGAATAATAACAATTTTGGGTCGAAATGAAATTAATTTGGTGTAAAAATACTCATAATTAAGTAATTTAGGATAATTTAAGGGTAAAATTATAAATACCAATATATAGGCGATAGGTCAAAAATTTGAAACCAAGCAATAACTAAGTTTCCCATATTTTTAGGAGTCTATAAAAATTTTCGAGAAATTATTTGGTGACCAAAACTATTTATTACGAATTTACATAGTAAAATGGCTTAAATTATAAGTTGGGACGTACCTTTAATAATAATAAGTTAAAATGAATTAAGTAGTTAAATAAAAACTATGTATGAGGTTGCTAATCAAATTAGATAAAAAGGGTATTTTAAATATATTTACTGATATTTTCTGACTAAGATACATTATAAGTATATTAGGGTTAAATAATACTTATATTATAGTATTATATTGACAAATTAGGTAAAATACAATTTAATAACCTAAAATACGTATAATACGTTAATATTTATTTGGATACGTATAACAATAATAAAAACTCAAACTACTAGTTAAAAGTCATCTGTAAAAATAGAACTCGTAAAACGTATCATTAGGTCCATATGAACCCAATGATACTAATTTTACTAAAATCGAACCATCTTAGGTGATATAACCTATAACTCTATAAGATTCTAGAATGTACGTATTACGGTAACCCAACTAGAATTAAAACGTTATTTAATCAATTAAAAATACATTTCAATACGATTAAAACGATATATAATACGTAATATTATAAATTACATATATTATAAATAATTAATAACTTAAATATATATAATAATAATAATAAAACTATATATTATTATTGTGTTAATATATTCATATATATATAACCGTTTTTAAATCAAACCCTAATGTTTTCGTAATGATTATGAAAACTAAATTTGGGTTTTATATGTATATAAGATCATTAGACTGTTGATGGCTTGAATCTACCGTAGTAAGCATCTGAACAAGTAAGTTGGGATTTGTAACTTCACCGCTTGTTGGGATTTGTAGCTTCACCAATCTGGAGACCCAAGAGTACTTCTGGTTATGTTTGTAATTAGTTGGTTGTACACATGCTATGTATATGTGTATGATATTCAGTTATGACAAGAGTTAAACTCTTTGGTGTGCTGTTTTGCATGCCGTATTGTCTCTGAATTATATAAACTTGTTTAGTCACCCCTGATTAACACTGATGTTTATTCAACTAAAATGAAACTAGACATGCATAATACCCATTAGGGGGAACAATTAAGAGTGTCAAGCCAAATACTGACTTCCTTTGACGAGGATAGCTGAAATGGTCATCTCCCCATCTTTAGTAGAACTAAGTGACAAGCAAAAAGGTCGCGACAAGGGTAGGGCTCATGGTTCGAAGGTGGTCATAGGAGAAGGATGTTCTCCATTACATAAGCCCAGGTTTGGTTTGATTTGAGTTATGATAAAACTCCTTAATCCAAGTTGGAGTAGATGTAATTTCTCTAACATCATAATGGATCGGATAACATTGTGCGATGTTTCATTTGATTGATTGTATTGCATTTCATCATAATTAATAACCTGCTTGTGATTGTTTGGTACTCTTCTGACTTCGTCCCACTTACCAAATTAGTTATGCTCACATCCTTATAAACTCTTTTGCAAGTACTAAGTGAGGACCAAGATGTTCCAATCCCACCAACCCCAGGTTAGTGTGCTATTGAATGGGAGAGTGAGAGACAAAAAATCAACCGAACTTAGGCTTTTGACCTTTCTTTTGAATTCTGAGGAAACTAATTGGGAATTCCCTAAGACGCCTACTAGTTTTCGAACTTATTGTAAATAGTCTGCAAAACCTGTAGCTTTTTGATAAATTCTAATTATATACTTTAACTTTAGAAGTGAAACATGTATATGAATATTGTTGTGTTATGAAACAACAAGGTGTATAGAACAATTGTTTTTATAAATCTCTATTATGGGTTTAGTTATTCACAAGTATCAGAACAGATGTTTCAAGTTGGTTACGTCATATACACTTTGTGTAGACTGTATCTACGATAGCAGCTGTAGGGTCAACTTTTATCTTAGGTTAGTTTACATGACGAGACTGTTATGACTCCTACTGTTTAAGGCATGACAAGTACCGCTTCAATTCCATATACTAATGAATAAGGTGTTGCACCTGTAGAGGTTTTAACTAAGGTTTTGTAGGCCATGAGAGGAAAGGGAAGGATCTCATGGCAGTCTGTATGAGTAATCGCTATCTTCTCAATGATTCTTAATATTCTTATTAGCGGCTTCAACTGCCCTGTTCATTTAAGGTCGATACTGAGTCAAGTTTCTAATTGATCTTAAATTGGTTACATACTTCAACCATCAGCTTGTTGTTCGAATTTGACCTGTTGTCTAGACTCTGGTGTACCATATCTTGCAATGATATCTCTTTTCAAAAATTTGACTATCACTCCTTTAGTCAGCATAGCATATGATGTTGCTTCTATCTACTTCATAAAATAATCGATCGTAACTAGAATGAATCCATGCCCGTTTGAAGCCGTTAGCGAAATTGGACCGATCATATCCACTCCCCACATTGAGAAAGGCTAATGAACTGATAATATATGTAATTCTTAGGGAGAAGCATTGATTTTATTAGCGTATACTTGACACAGGTAACAATGCTTTACGTGCTTGATATAGTTTGATTCCATCGTCATCCAAAAATATTTCATCCTCATAATTTTCCTAACTAACATGTACCCATTCATATGAGGACTACAAACTCCTTTGTGCACTTCTTTCATCAACTTATTGGCTTCTTCTTCATCTACACACCTTAGCAATGTTGTATTTGGTGATCTTTTGTACAATGTAACTCCACTTAATAGGAAACGAGTAGCTAATCTCCTTAAGGCTTTTCTATCTTTCCCATCAGCTTTATTAGGGAACTCACCCATTTGAAGTAACTTTTTTATATCATAATACCAGGGCTTCTTCGGTTCCTTCTCTTCAACGATTAAGCAAAAAGCTGGTCTTTCCTCTAACTCAATCTTTAGGGGCTGAATTTTTATTGCATCTGTGACTTTCACCATCGATGCTAACGTGGCAAGTGCATCGACAAATTGATTTTGGGTTCTTGGAATGTAAGTGAATGAAATTTTTTGGAATCTTTCAATCAACTTTCTTAAATGCTCGTGATAAGGTATCAACTTCTTGTCTTTCATCTTATATTCTCCCAGGATCTGGAGAATTATAAGAGATGAATCTCCATACAATTCAAGTCTTTGTATTCTCATGTCTAGCACCATCTTGAGCCCCAAAATGCAAACCTTATATTTTGCTATGTTGTTCATATATGGAAATGCTAACCTCGCTACCATAAGGAAATGATTACCCTCAAGTGATACCAATACTGCTCCTATCCTATATTCAAACACATTGGCTACTTCATCAAAATACATTCTCCATTCTAATTTCTCACAACTCAATTCATTTGCAACCATCATATTTTCATCAGGAAACTGAGCTTCCGAACCATCATCTTCATCCTCTGATGGATATCTTGCCAATTGATCAATATCTACCACTTCGATATTCTCCCGATCAATGCTAGCTTTTTTGCTAAATACCTCAACGGGTCATGTTTTATCAACAACTCCATTGAGTAATAGAAAGTATACTACCTGAGCCTATGCATCACCCACACTAAAGCACAACACGTTCTTTTTACCTCTGAGTATTTCTATTTGCCTTCTATAAACTTCTTGCTCAAGTAACATATAGGATGTTCCTTTCTGCCTGTTTCATCTTTCTACCCTAACATACATCCCATCAATTCAAGGAAGATCATCAAGTAGAGAATCAATAGCTATTTCAGTGTAGGAGTGATCAGTATTGGCAAATTCATAAGATACTTCTTGATTTCAGAAAATGCTTGATCATATTCTTCATCCCATTCTATCATTGTATTCTTCCTCAAGAGTTTGAAAAATGGCTTACATTTATTGATTAGTTATGATATAAACCAAGCAATGTAATTTAACCTCCCCAACGGTCCCATACTTCTTTTACAGTTTTCAGTGTAAGCATGTTTACGATCGCCTTAACTTTGTCTAGGTCTACTTCGATTCCTTTTTTGTTGACTACAAAACCCAACAATTTACCCGAGGTTAATCCAAAGGTGCACTTTTATGGATTTAGCTTCAATTGGAAGTTCCTCAATCGCTTAAACAGTTTACACAAAATATCAACATGATTCTCATCCTCCTTTGATTTGGCGATCATATCATCTATATAAACTTCGATTTCTTGATGCATCATGTCATGAAACAAAGCTACGATAATACGCTGATAAGTTGCCCCAGTGTTCTTTAACCTAAAAAGCATTACACGATAACAAAACGTTCCCCAAGTGGTAACAAAGGTAGTTTTGATTTTATCTTCTTCGGCCATCATCATTTGATTATATCTCGAGAAACCATCCATAAATGAGAAAAGATGATTTCCGGCTGTATTGTCCACCAATAAATCAATGTGTGGTAGAGGGAAGTTATCCCTAGGTATCGCCTGGTTTAAATCATAGAAGTCTACATATACCTTAATTTTCCCATTTTTCTTCAACACTAACACCACATTGACTACCTATTAAGGATAATCCGACACTTCTATGAACCTGACTTTTAGTAATTTCTTCACTTCTTCTTTTATTTTAAGGAGCATATCTAACCTAAACCACCTAAGCTTTTGCCTCTTAGGTTTAATATCTTCTCTTGTTGGCAACTTATGAACTACGATTGACAAATCCAAACCAAGCATGTCCTCATAGGACTAGGAGAATATGTCTAGGTATTCTGATAATAATCGTGGCAACTCTTGTTTCTGATCATCTACCAAATTACCCCCAATTTTCAAGTTTTGCGGATTCTCTTCTATCCTTAAATTAATCACAACTATCGGTTCACCAATAATCACTCTTTCCTATTCAAATCGATGCTAACTCTCTTGTATTTCACTTGGAGTCTCAATATCATCTTCGACGTCTAACACAGCAAGGCCAAAGGCGAAATTGGTATTTTCATCGTTTACAAGCGCAAGATATCCATTACATTCATTGTTTTTATCGAATTTGAAGAGTACAAGAAAAGGTAAAAGGATAATGAGTAAATAACAAAAAAGAATTGATAGAAAGAAAAGAACTAATTTTATTGAATGAATTCAAATGGTTTGAAAGAAAAAGGCTTAACTAATCAGACTAATTATTGAAATCGAATGCTTCTAATTGATCTAATATTACTTTTCTAAAGAGATTTATTAATGAGAATGAAAAACCAGTTGTACAAGGAAACTGGGACACCCATAGCTTTCTCTTCGTCTAGACTAATGCTGTTTTGCTGAGCCAAAGCCTTGGATAAACTGGCTATTTCGAGTTCTTGAACACATGCTGGTATTGGGAATGTTTAACGAATGTTTAGAAAATCCATATGAGCATAGTACAGTCGATCTCCTCTCTTCCTTCTGATTTTGGCCTTCATTTCTTAGATTTCTTCTTCAGAAGGCTCATATTCAAGCTTGAACATTCCAATCTGCTGCTTAAGCTATTCTGAGTGACCTCATACCCCCTGTCTTGACACATTAATCATGCTAACCTCATCAAAAATCTGTAATCTTGGTTTAGATACTTTAGCGATGATCATATTGATTGAGGGTCCATGATCCGATAAAGGATTGAAGTCCAATTGAACCAACTTAGCATCAATAAGATCCGGGATCTTATGTTTGAGTCTCTAACATTGGTCCATAGAATGCCTCACTTGCCCCAAATGATAATTGTAACGGAACTTTAAGTTATAGTCTCTCGGTTTTTTCCCTCTTTCAGTATTTCAAATGTTAAGAGATTCTCCTTCCTTAGTTGTGTAAGAACATGGCTTAAAGGAATGAGGATATGAGTAAATTGTCTCCTTTGTGGGCGGTTATTCTGATTTCTATTCGGAGGGGGATTAGATCCTCTTATCATGGCTAGCGAGGCTGCAAGTTTGATAAGGTTGCCGGTATTGATAATGCTTACAATAACTTCTTTGGCCTTATTGGAAAATTTCGCAGGAGGTGTCTTCTTCTTAACTGCTTTAGGATTAGGGAGCCTTCCAGTAGCAATAGCTTCCTCAATTCAGTATCCTAAGGCCACAATTTCTGCGAAGTTAAAGGCAGGGTGTCCTACCAAATGTTGATAGTATAAGCTCTCGAAAGTATTGATAAAGGCAAAAGTCAAATCTTTCTCTGTTAAGGATAGAGTCACCCTAGCTGCCATGCCCCTCCATCTCTAGGCATACTCCTTAAAGCTTTCGTTGGCCTTTTTCGCAGATTATTCAAATCCCACATAGATGGAACCACTTCGATATTGAACTTATATTGGTTATAGAAAGCCCAAGCTAACTTATCTTATGTATCTATCTCGTTCAAGTCTAGTTGGGCATACTAAGTTAAGGCGAGCCTAATCAAGCTATCTTGAAAGGTTTGAACCATCACCTTGTCATACTTTATGTATTTTCCCATCTTTCTAATGTACAGCCTAGTGTGGAGCTTCAAGTAGCCGGTCCCATCATATTTCTTGAAATCCGAAATTTTAAACTTTTCCAGGAAATCATCATCTTCATACGTTAGCAAATTGATCATTCCCATATGCTCAAGCACATTAACTATTTCTAGGGCTTTCATTTTCTCGGTTAACTTCTATATAAACTTTTTTTCCATGTCTCGATGTTTTTCCTCAATCTCCTTCCTCCATGTCTCAGCATTGGAGACTAATTCTGCATCTTCCAGTTCATAGGGAAGGGTTGTTTTTACATTCCGATTCAAGTTGACATTGAGAATCCCTATTTATCATTGAGAATCCCAATAGCTCGAGTGAAAGCCTGAATTTGCTTGGCCATCTTGTTTATGTTTTTTTCCAAGGTTGTGACTCTGGGATCAGGCTCGATTTAACTGATGTTTCCACTACCATGAGTTGACATTCTTGCTTTGGAACGAGTGGATATCGAGATTCTAATTGAATCTACTCACTTAAGCGCTATCTTTAAAATCTTACAAAGACCCAAGTTTATATATTTTTGTAAACTAAAATTTCTCGTTGTTTTTGGTTTTATTTTTTTTTATTTTTATTTTTTTGTCATTTTTTATTTTATTTTTTGTTTGTTTAATAGGCAACTAAAAAAAGGAGTAAAAGACTGCACAATCAATAAAGGTTTTCATTTAATGAAACTGCAAATGTATTAATAATCATAAAATCCAACCTATACAATGGACCAAAAAAAAAAAAAAAAGAAGAAACAAACTCCTAACTAATCTTTCTTAAAAAAAAAATTCAAACCTTATATCTATAAGAGCCGACGGATTTGGCTAGGACGGGCTTCATTGACTTCTCTCATTAGCTTTTGGACCATAACATCTCCTTCTCAAATCTTACTCCTCAAGAATTGATTTTCTTCCAGCAATCTCTTATTCTCCATTTTTAATTCTTCAATGATTCTTTTGCATTCTTGGAATTGGGCTTCAACTCTAACCCGTATGGCATCTTAGTAGGCTTATTCGGTAGGTAAAAGGTATTCTGGCTCTCGCTTATATCTGAATACGTCTAGAGCTTCATACCGTATCTTTTCAATCTTCTCCAACTAATCATAGATAAATTGCTTAGTAGCCTAATATTCTCTGACTTTACCCCTCAAAGTTCCTACATTAACCACCTTCTTGACTTCCCTCCATTCCCACAGCTTCATAAGTTCTACTAGTCATTGAATCAAAGTAGCAATAGGTAAATAAGGATCTTGATAATTCAATGAAACATCTTCTAAGGAGTCTATGTATGCTATTTCTTGAAGAGGACCCAACTATCTAGTGACACAAGTTGGGAAATACCCTGTACAACCCGTAATACCGATGAGAGGAACCCTTGCATAATCAATGTACCCTAAGATGGCTCGAGTATAGTTGCTTTACCTAGCTGTCCACATAAAATCCGCTGGCTGCATAACTAATACCCATCCTTTAAACTGAGCTTCTTCTAGTATCTTAAGGTAATGGCCAAAGTTGTCTATCAAATTTACATTTTCAGTTAGGGACACTCTGAAAAGGTTCCCTCCATACCCTTATGTGCAACTGAGAAACCATATAATAAGAATTGTAAGGTTAGCAGTAAAGTACCCATGCCCTTACTTCCTTAAGTAGGTAAGTGTCCTAAATTGCTTTGCCAATAGCGCCAGTATATAGGATTTACCAACTAAAAATTGGGTTACTAGCTCGGCTACCCTATAATGGACTTGACCGTACCTGACCGGAAATAGCACTATCTCGAATACTGCTACAATGAAAGCATTTACCCTCTTCTCGACCTATGATTCATATCCCCTACAAAAGATCTGATGATGTTTCCGGTGGGCATCTAGGCTTGAAAACCATTCTACTAGTCTTAAGATACTGAGATATTTCTTGCCCTTTGAAGATAAGAATAGTGCTAAGACTACCTTTTTAACTCCTAGCAAAGTCATGAAGGCTTTCTTGGGTTAGACTTTGAGATCTGGAACCGTTATGCTTGCTTCGAGAGGAGGAGCACTACATAATTGAGAGTATTCTTCTAAAGTGAGCGTCAACGTATGTGGGATAAACTTGAAAGCTATATGAGCACTAAATAATTGATAAGGGCTTAAATTAAAGGCCAATGAAGCTGGATTCGCATGAGAGATATGATCGGCCTAATCTTTTTGCAAATGTGATCTTGCTTAGTGGGTGGAAGCTTATTTAACCAATCTTTCAATATAGCCTCGGAGAAGGAGTATTTATCCAGCTGGACCTCATGAACAGGCTTGAGATTGACACTACCTTGACTTTCCATATTTATATTACATAAAACATGAAATGACGTAATTATTTACAACGAAGCTATTAAATTTACAAAAAACTGGGTATAATATTAATAATTTTGCAACTTCTTCAAAATTTTTTGATTTTTTTTAAATTACGCAACGTTTTACTTACTAAGAGACAATGTAAAAATAAAACACAAATAATACAAGAAATAAAAATGATTAAATAGAAACAAGCATTAGCAAAAAATAAAATCAAATATAAAAAATGTAGTATGTTACAACGCATGTAATACAATAAAGGCTGGTGACTAATAAATTATAGGAATTATTATTAACTCGCGGTCAAAGAGTACCCTTATATATAAGTAAATCCGAAATAAGATTAAAAGGAAATGAAATTCATGAATATTTATATATAAAAGTTACTGATTTTTTTTAATTTCCCTTTTTTTGAAAAAGAACGTTAAACCGACCATGAATTAATCAAGCTTTTCTTATAATTTAAAAATGACTACTCTTTTTTCAGAAAGAATAATGCAGGAGTGTGGGGTCTATGGGTCTCAAGCTTTGTAATTTCAAGAATTTCCAAAGAAAAACCCAATGGGCTACATCAAAGATTGAGTGGGCTCATCTATTACTACCAAGTGAGAGTAAAGACCCTAATGACCTAAGGGTTATACAATGGTGGCCCATCTTAAGTTTTTAAGGTAGCCTAAGTTCGGCCACATCTAAGCATACAAATTGTTACTAATAAATAAAATCCCCCCAAATCTCCAATACGGGATCATTAGGTTAGGTTTTTTTCTTAAAGCCTGCATCATTAAAAATCAATTAGTATAACTATAATATAATAAAAGAAAAATAATACAAAAAGCCTATCAATTGATTTTTTAATTTTTACATGGTTAACCCACCAAGCTTCTCCAGTGAAGTCGCCAAATTTATCTAGCTTTATTTTAGTTTTTCTTAATTTAACTTATATTAAGTTTAGCATGCTTAATATAAATTACTTGACATTAAATTAAGGAAAAACATTTTTATTAAAAAAACGTTTTAAAAAAATTGGAGTTGCCAACCAGTTAAATTAGTAAAAAATGAAATTAGGATTAGAGTTTTCAGGTGGGAAAACCCTAATTTGGTCATTGATTAGCGTATTTTCCTTAAAAAATAATTTTAAAAAATTAACCAAAAACACTAAGTTTGGGAGCTAACTTATTAAGACTAAGTCACTCTATAGATATTCACTATATTCAAGATGTCCCTTCCCAGAAGATCAACTTGGAACATAAGCATCTTGATTATCAAGTCCCTTTTAACAGTAGTGGTGATTGTCTTCTACCCTTGTAGATAGGTTTTTCCTTAGATCAACATTGGCTTGAATGTGTACTCAGCTACCCTGTCCTTCTTCCATTTCTTTTGGGTCATGACTATGCTCTAAACTTTGATTACTATACAAGTCTGATGTTGGAGAATTTGCTTCTAGAAGTTGCAAAGAAATCTTGATGTCTAGCATTCTACCATTTTAGCATGCTAATATTTTCAAAGAGAAAGGTGATTTCTTTCCCTTCAAAGAGGAGGAATTTTCATACTAAAAAGAGTGATTGTTCATTCTCCCTTTCTCCTTTAAATATCCCATCTTTTCCAAAAATAGTGCAAGCTATCAAATTTCTTCCTTGTTCAGACACAACTCCTCCTTTTGTCTTTTCAATCTCCTTTTTTGAGGAATAATTTTCCAAAACATTTATTTTTTTAAACTCCTCTAAAATCCCCTTAGTCATCTACTTTAGGCTTTCTTTTCCCATTACAATAGCCATACGTCTGATTTTCTTCTTCATATTTTTCTTATTTTACACCTTAATCTAGTCACCATAAACCCCCCATAGAAGAGCTTTGGGCTTTTTAATATCATTCTCTAAATTAACATTAGGTTGCTTCTTTGAATTGTGAGCCCTCTAGATCATCATTTAATGAGGTCTTTGCATCATCATTAGACTTTGGTTAGGCTTCCCCGTTAATGATGCTAGTGTCAGCCTTAGAATTATTCTTCTTCAGCTCTTTTTTTGCATCTTTAATGATGTCCTCTTTACCCAAGGAAGGCCATATGGTTCCACAATGGCTAATTCTCCCGCAATTATCACAAAGCTTAGGCAACCCCTCTTATTGAATACGATAATGATTATTATTTAACACAAGAGTATGTTTCAAGGGGGTATTTATGTTAAGTTGCACACAAATTTTGGCAAATCTGGCCCTCTCTAGCCCAATTGTATACGAATCATACCTTATTGCTGGGCCAATCAATTCTTTAATCCTTCTAATAACAAGGGATGAGTAATATCCTAATGATAAACTTGTAATTTAGACCCAAATTGCTATGGAATCAAAGAGCAATTCATTTGGTCTAAAATTTAGCTCCTACTTTTGAAGAGCGAGATAATATCCATTTATAAACCAAGAATTGTCCTCGATTAACCATCGAAAATCCATGGAGTTATCCATTGATATTAAATGTACACTAAATCTTATATGTATCAATTTTAAATTATTTATTAATCGCCACATATGTTTTAACTTATCAAACATAATTTTTGTAATACCCCTTACATACTTTGAGAATGAACTATAATCATTAAGGCACCTTTTGGTGTAGTTGCTCAGAGTATATCGAAACTCCAAAACTAAGCATGTTCAAACAGAAACAATCCCAGGATAGGTGACCTCCTGAGAAATTGCTACACTAAAGGATAAAACTGTACGGTGTTTTACACCAAAGTAGATAATACCTTGGTGGATAGAGTTTTGGTTGGGTTATTACAAGTGGTATCAAAGTAATCCATCAGCCAGAAAGGTAAAGCCTTACCTGGTAGTGATTCTAAACCTGTGTAACTAAATTGACAAAGACGTCAGTTTTGTAAGGGGAGTGGATTGTAATCCCCCTTACATGCTTAGAGAATGAACTCTAATTATCGAGATGCCTCTTAGTGTTGTAGCTCAGAGTACGTTGAAACTCCAAAGTTAAGCGTGTTCAGACTAGAGCAATACCAGAATGAGTGACCTCCTAGGAAGTTGCTGTACTAGGGGACAAAACCGTGCGGTGGTCTATGCTAAAGCGGATAATACCTCGATGGATAAAGTTCTAGTTGGGCCATTACAATTTTGAACCTAAGGTTTACCCTCATCAATTTTGCAATGAAGGTATTTTACCATGGTGCACCAATGATATCGCTTTTTATTTTTAATAAATTAATGTAACATACTCCTGGATCATTCGACTCTTGCGAAGTATGTTTCTCCTCCATCACCAGTTCCATGTTATGATCCATACTATCTTTATCTATCAAAGATGGGAAACAAAATTTCTCATATGCACCTAGTATATTATTCAATATAATATCTTTAAAAAAGAGCTTTTTTAGCTTTTCTCGCAAGACCTCCGAAGAATCGAATGTTTCCACCATCATTGGCGAGTTAGTATAATTTATCCTAATAGTAAACACCTAATTTTTACCCCCTTTTATTTTTTCAATAAAGTAAAGGATCATAAATTAAGAAAAATGCAAAAAAATTAGAAAAATAAGAAAAAACTAAAAAAAAAAGTAGAAAATTTAATAAAATAAAAAAATCAAGAAAATTAAAGAAAGCCAAAAAATAATAAATTTAGAAAAATATAAAAAATAGAAGATTTAAGGAAAAAAAATAAATGTTTTAGATAGTTTAATAGAATACAATAAAATAAAAAAAAGGGCCATTGGGCCTAGGCTTAAATTTAAATCTTGCTTAAGTTAACCTAATTCATATGTGCAATATGAATAAGGAAAACCCAATAACCCAATTAGATAAACACTTGGACTTAATATTGCATATGACTTAGAGATCTTGAGTTCAATCCATAGAAAGTGCAAAATATATTTTTTATTTTCTTTTCTCGCTTTATTGCCATGTCAGTGCTATGGCACAAGCTACATCATTTACCAACTCGTTTCTAAGTGTAGTAGGCACATTCTTACGCGCATTAGACACATTCCTACACGCACAGCTTTGTATTTGGCATTACATATTGTCTAAGTTTGCCCAACCCAAACATAAAACCCAAATATAAAAGAAAATCATATTGCATTTAATATTTTCCATCCTTAACTCGACCATGATACCTATAAATAGAGGTTTACTCTTCATTTTCAAGATACAATAAAACTTCGAAATACTTTAAAGAAACAAAAATCGAAGCTTCCTCTCTTTAGTACGGTTCTTCTCTCTCTTTAAGATAACATCCCTTATGGTGTTTTTCAACGAAAACCACCACTACCATTAGATTCGTCATACCCAAGAACTTTAGATTCAACACTTGAAATTTGATTTTCCAAGTCAATTCAAGCCAACCGGAACTAACCTAAGCTAATTAAGTCGATTAAGCTAATCCAAGTCGACCGAGTTAAGTCAACCTGAACTGATTCGAGGTGACTTGAAGCCGAGTCGAGCCGAGCTAACCTGATTTGTTACCTCTTTTTTTTTAATTAAATTTTATTTATTTATTCATAAATGTAATAATAAATGAGAAAAAGAAAAAAGAAAAAAAAAGAAAAAAGAAAAAAGGGTGGAAATAAAAAAAAAAGAAGGAAAAAAGAAAGGAGAATAAAAAAAGAAAATCTATTTTTATTTTTTTTAGAAATAAAATAAGTAAGTAATAGATGAATAAATAAATCACTTAGAAAAAAAATTAGTTTTTTAATAAATAAAATAAATAAACCATTTTCAAAATTAGAATCTTACAAGAATTTCTAAAAATAAACATCGATTAAGGCCCTTTAGATTAATTTTCTTAAATAAATTGAATTGAGTAAAAACGTAAACTCAATCTTTTTTTCGAAAGTTAAAATAAATCAACCCATTAATATTTTTAGAACGAACTACGAAATCTGATCTCAAATAGCAGGTACATAGGCACTCATACGTATAAGATGACTTAAAATATGGAATTTTTTTTTCTTTTTCCATCTTCTGTAAATAATTGATTGCTTTCTTTTTTTTTTTTAAGAATTAAAATGTAGATAAATTTCATTATAAGAGTATATTGAGAGGTAAATTTAAATTCGGAAAGATTAAAAGTAGTACCCATTTAGAGTTTAAAAAATTAGCCCCTGGATTCAGATCTTTAATTTTAAAAAATTATTTTAATAAAATCAATTTTATCGAAAGATCAGCATCTAAGTTGTAATTAATCCATCCAATTGGTTATAACTTAACTCTTTTTCCCAACTATGGTCGAGTGGTGACTCCAAATAATTTTCAAATTAAAAAACCAGTTTTCTTTAAACCCCAGTCAATGGGTCAGTATTAAATGAATAAAGTTTAATATTAATCAATTTAAAGATGACTAATTTATAAAAATCGGGAGGAAAAAACTAAGTTGGACAGTTTGTCGACTCCACTGGGGATTTCAAGAGGGTTAGCCACTTTAAAACTTTCTAAAATTAAAATTGCTTTTCAAAATACCCATGTTCTTTATTTATTTGTTTGTTTGTTTGTTTATTATTAACTTCATGTGTATGCTTCGTTTTGATTATCATATTCGTTTTGCATACAACATACATTGAAACATGGGGGGGTGGAGGGGTTATTTATTGCATCAAAGATGCAGGGTAGATGTAGTTAGACCCAGGCCGTCTTAAGACCTTAAGAGTAGGGCCGTTGTGTAGGCTCTGAGCGTAGTGGTGTAACCACCATTCAAGGTTGATTAAGCCATTCCACTTAAGCTCATTGTGACTAATGAAAATGTTTTCTAAAAACAAGTAAGGTTACAAAGCTTAAGGACCTTTTAGAACCTACCTTAATTGCATTCACGAATACTTTTTCTAAAATTGGCAAATTGATATGATGTGGCAAGACTAAAAAAAAAAGGAAAAAAAGAGAAGAACATTAATTGTGAAGTTTTCTAATCTTTTCCCTACAAATACTTTCTTATCTTTAAAATAACGATGTAATTTCCGTATAAATAAGGTAGTTTTGATGTAATTTTTTTTTCTATCCTTTTTATAGAAAATGGTTAGGTCTTCTTTTACATTAACCCTTTTCAAAGAAGTCCATACTCACAAGCCTCTAAATGCCAAGGGAATACTTAAAAGATGGTTTTTATTTTTCAATTCAGATCAATAGAAATTCATTGAAGATAAGATTAAGTCCGTTCTCTCATTGCTCAAAGTTCAGACTAATATCACTATGGTATAGGCCTTGGTCTACTTCTAAGATCCTCAAAGTCAATCTTTTCATTTTAGCCCATGCCAACTGAGCTTAACCGTTAAAGAATACTCCTATTTGTTAGGAGTCCCCTCTATTGGAAATAGAAAATATATCTCAGATATCACGGTTAACCCTGTAAAGGTTTTCAAAAAGCTCTTGAGCCTCTAAGAATTTGAAATATGAAAAATTTGGGCAAATCCTTACAGGAGAATCATTAAGGTAGATGATCTTTTTACTTAGTTTGCGACCCCATCTAGCTACAACTAGAAACTCTTTTATGGTAGGTTTAGAGATTGGCAGCAATATAGGATCAACGCCTATATCTTGGCAGTATTTGGAACTATTTTATTTCCTAATAGGATATCTCACATTCATCATAGAATTGCAAAGCTAGTGACCCAATTTTTAGAAGGGAATCTTATATCCCAACACTATTAGCAGCACGGGCTAGATTGCTCAGTTGTCTACAAGAAGAGAAGAGTGGAGAATTAAAGACTAATATGGCCTTACTTATGATTTGGTTTATAGACAAAGCATCTAGAAGACTAATCTCATTGATGTGTTTGCTGCTGTCATCGAACTCCCCAAAGATATTGTTACCTATTACCGAGTCAGAGCTTTTCAGAAGTTCCACACTAAAGATATCTCCCAAGTTGTTAGATGGATTAAGGCAACTGACCTGAAGAAAAGAAATAAGATTGAAGAGGAGCCAAGACATCATAAGAAAAAGAGGATCTAGACTTTAGGGATTATTTGTAATAAATTTTTGAATAATGTAAGTGAACTTCAAAGATGCAATAAAAATCTTTTTCTTGCCACATCGTAGTCAATTTGCCAACTCCCTGCATCCTCATATTGCATTTTTTATTTTGCTTGTAAATATTCATTAGTTTCTATTTGAATAACATCATGAGAGTCGTGTCCTTAAGTTTTTAAATATTTGATTTCTTTACAAGTCCTTTTCTCTGTACCTTTTACTCTAACTCTTTCCAATCTTTTCTCTTATACATCCTTAGGATCTTTTTTCATTTAGGATTGTAAATATTTGGGCTCCTGATCCCTTAGGAATGTTTTTCTACTCTTTTCTTACAACTTGTACATAAGTCTTCTCCTTATATTCCATTTTTCCTTTTCTCTTTATTAAAAAGAAGAGAATTCTTTCAAAAAAGAAAATAAAATGAAGAAGTTGCTAATAGGTGAGGATTCTTATTTAGAGTAATAGCCAATAGCGGAAATAACAACAAACTTGATGGCACTAACCCTATAGAAGTAAGGTTTTGTTCATTGGAGCAAGTTGTGGAAAAAATTGTAGATTAGTTGAGTTTCCTAGCTGATAATATTGCTTTACTTAGAGCAACATCAAATGAAGAGCACTCTAAGGCCCTCTATGGAAAGAATATTGAGGCTCCACCCATGGAAACAGAAGAGAACTATCTAAAGGCTAATCTAACTTTTGAGTCCTTTGAAACAAAAGGGGTTTATCCAAAAGTCAACCCAACTTTTGAGCCTAACACATATTCATTCCCAATCAATAAAAGGCCAATTAACTCTAGGCCTAACTAAGATAGTTTAAAAGAATTGGAAAGGAAGTTGACCCAATAAATCATTAAGAAAATGAGGGTGATTGGAAGCTATGATGGATTCAAGTAGGTTGGGATCACTAACCTTTTATGCATTTGATGTTCATGCTTACCAAGAAAAATTCAAAATACCAGAGTTTGAAAAGTACGATAGGACTGGATGCCCAAAGCTACATACCAAATTATACGTCCGTAAGATAGGCAAATATGTTCAAAATAATCAACTCATGGTACAAACTTTCCAAGATAGTCTGATATGGCCTGTATTAACTTGGTATACTCAGCTCGACCTTAGCTAAACCAATACTTAGGAGAAATTGGCTCAGGTATTCTATGAGCAACACAAGTTTAACATTGAGACAGCTCCTTCAATTTAAGACTTGTAGACAATGAGAAAGAAGAAAAATGAGTTATTTAAGGAATATGCCCAAAGATAGAGGGGCATGACAGCTAGAATCAATCTTCCTCTCCTTCAAAAAGAATCAATATCTATCTTTATTGACTCATTGGAGGAACCATATTATGAGGACTTGTTAGGTAATACAATGGTTAGTTTTGCAGACATTGTACTTGTTGGGAGTCGAATTGAAGAAGCCATAAGAACAGGGAGGCTGATCGGAAAAAGACCAGACCGGCCTCACCAGATTCAGGAGCATATATAAATATTATAACAAGCAAAAAAGGCCCAAAAATACCTAGAAGAGAGTTTACTCAAATCCCTGTCTCGTTATCTCAAGTCTTTGATTGATTAAGAAATGAGGGCTTATTGCAACAGAAAGCCCCAATGCTAGGATACAAGCTGACGAAATACGGCTTAAATGCACAATGTAAATATCATATAGCTCAGCAGGGGCATTGACAACTATTGGGAATTGAAGATCAGAGTTCATGACTTAATTGATGTAGGGGCAATCTAATTGGACTCAATTCAAGGATAGGGTTAGATTTCATAACGTTTGTGAAAGATAAGTGATTCAAATAAAGTGTTTTGTTTGCATTTCTCCTATTTTAATATATCTCATTAGTTAAAAGGTTTAGAATGAAGAAAGGTAAGATGAATCCTAAACACTAACCTTGAGACACTTTGAGAGTCGAGTAGCATCATTGTGAGGATATTGGACTCGTTCCTTAAAGGAAGTCCATCTTGCATTTACTACCCAAATCAAAATGAAGTTAGGTAATCTTTTTAATATCCTAAACACAAAGTCCTTTGTCAACTCCATTGGACCTTTTATTACGGCATTTTCAAAAGTAAACCCTATCAAGAACTACCCTCGTAATGGGACAAAAAGGAGGTTAAGAGCATCTATTAGAAGAAAAAAGTTAAAACTAATTTGTACTTACTTTAGTCGCATCAATTCAACAGCAATTGTTATCATTAATAACTAATTTCCTCTAAAATGAAGAAAAGCGTCCATTGTAAACACTAAAACCACATACACTTTAAGCTGCAAGCTAAAAGAAAGAATAATCATTTTGTCTTAAAATAAGAAAGAAAAAAGAGAGAAGCAGGAAAAAAGAGGAAAAATGAGTAAGTGTGAAATGAAAAATGAAAAGTGTGCTTGAACAAAAAAAGTGATTAAGTCCAGAGCCTTAAAACCCAAAAGGACAAAGGGCACATAAACCTATTCCTGAATAAAGACCCAAATTACAAAAAAAAAAAAAAAAAGGGTCTTAAAAACACAGTTAAAGTAAGAAGCCAAGGTAAATACAAAAGTTTTCCTTGCAAAAAAATTATGATCCCTAAAGAAATTGCAATTGATACAGGGCTTATGGCTTACCCATAATTCTACCCTTCCTTGATTAAAGGAGATAACTTATCTTTAGTAAAAGTTATATTTGAAAATAGGGCAAGCATAATTTTAGTTTTACATATAAGGTTCTTGACTTGTAAACCAGGGTTAAAGAGCAATTCTTTCATAAAAAGCCATTTCAATAATATCCATTTTGAAATCGAAGACCAAAAGCCTTTATTATATTACAATCCAAAAAAGACCTAATGGATTGATTAAAAGGGTATTACTTATAAGGTGGATCATAATTTTTGGAATTGAAGTCAAAAGAGAAGAGTTCAAGTCGAGAGTATGAGGAAGTCTTTTTAGACTAAACCTAACTTTAATGAGATATCCTTTGATAAGAAGTCATAAAGAGTTATTTACCCCTGAAGGAAATAAAAGGTTCTCTTAGACCAAGATGGCCCAAAAGATCAAGTTGTTATTTTGCTGAAAAGCTTACACACTACTGGGAGAATCTAAACCTGTTAGTAAGTCAAAAAATTAGGATAAATTCGATTCCCTCTCATTTTAGTCATTTGGACAAGAATCCTCATTTCTTTTGAAAGTCATCTTCTCTAGAGTCAACCCTAGCAGTAAGCTTCTGTCATTACCTCGGCAATAATTGTTTTTGAACGAGTTCATTTCTTATCATCCAAAATTCAAGGATCTACTCCTACATAAAAATTACTCCCAAGCTGGCCTTAGAGGCCAAAATCATCCTTTTTGACATGATTGTCCTCATGGCTGATGTTACTTACCTCTCATTCTATCTAGGGACTTTATCCTTAGTGTCTACTCCATCTTTCATGATTGCTAATTAACAAATCTACCTTTTTTAAGAATTTTTACATAAACTCCTTTTGCTTTAGTCCCCATAGATTGTTTGCTCTTTAAAGCACTATCCATGTAGTAAAATTGTCAGATCGCATGCTCTCAGAGCGCTATCTTGACTTTGAAATCATCAGATCGCATGCTCTCAGAACGCTATCTTAACCTTGAAACCCTTGGATCGCATGTCCTCAGAGTGCCATCCTAACCTTAAAACCCTTAGATTGCATGCTCTCGGAGTGCCATCCTGACCTTGAAACCCTTAGATTGTATGCTCTTGAAGTGGCATCCTAACCTTGAAATCATCAGATCACATGCTTTTAAAGCGTTATTTTGACCTTGAAATTGTCGGATTGCATGCTTTTGGAGTGTTACCTTGTCCCAAGCTAAACCCTTTGATCGCATGCTCTTAAAGTATTATCCTAAGCTTGAAACCCTTGGATCGCATACTCTTAGAGCACTATCCTAAGCTTAAAACCCTTGGATCGCATGCTCTCGGAGCGCTATCTTAACCCAAACTCTTGAATCGCATGCTTTTAGAGCACTATCCTGAATTCTTGTTACTCTTTATAAACTCGCCTAGGTTAGTGAGCTTGGAAGGGCACAAGCAGGCTTCGTTTCTTCTTTTCAGCCCTTAAAGCACCTCCTCTCTCTTTAACCTTTTCACCAAATCCCCAACAGATTAAGTATTGGATAGCTAGTTATTTGTTGCGCTTCTTAGGTTAAAGTCACCCTTAAGCAAAAATAGTGTTTCTTTTATCTTTGTAGTGAAGTTTTATTCAAACTTTACTACAAAGAGGGGCAGCTGTAGACATTCAATTTTTACCCTCTTTTATTTTTTTAATAAAGTAAAGGGTCTTAAATTAAGAAAAATGCAAAAAATTAGAAAAATAAAAAAAAAACTAAAAAAAAATGTAGAGAATTTAAGAGAATAAAAAAAATCAACAAAATAAAAAAAAGCAAAAAAAATAAGAAATTTAGAAAAATATAAAAAATAAAAGATTTAAGAAAAAAAAATTTTTAGATAGTTTGGTAGAATATAATAAAATAAAGAGAGGGTCATTGGGCTTGGGCTTAAATTTGAATCTAGTTCAGATTGACCTAGTCCATATGCGCAAATAAATAAGGAAAAACCAATAAGCCAGCTGGATAAGCACTTTGACTTGATATTGCGTATGACTTAGAGATCCTGGGTTTAATCTATGGAAGGTGCAAAATATATATTTTATTTTCTTTTCTCACTTTATCGCCATGTCAGTGCTATGTTACGGGCCACATTATCGCCACATCATTTACTAACTCACTTCTAAGTGTGGTAGGCACACTCTTATACGCGTTAGACACACTCCTATACGTGTAGCTTTATATTTGGCATTACATATTATCCAGCTTCACCAACCTAAACATGGAAAAAAATTATATTGCATTTAATATTTTCCATCCTTAACTCGACCATGATACTTATAAATAGGGGTCTGCTCTTCATTTTCAAGACATAACAAAACTTCAAAACACTTTAGAAAAACAAAAATAAAAACTTTCTCTCTCTAGCATGGTTCATCTCTCTCTTTAGGATAGCATCCTCTATGGTGTTTTTTGACAAAAACCACCACTACCATTAGATTCCTCACCCCAAGAACCCAAGATTTGACACTCTAAATTTGATTTTTCGAGTCAATTTGAGCTAACTGAAGCCAATTGGATCCAACTAGAGCTAAACTAAGCCAAATGAACCGAATTGAGTTGACCTAAGCTGATTCAAGCCAACTTGACTCAGTCGAGCCAACTTGAAGCTGAGTTGAGCTAACCCGGTCTGTTGCCTCTTTTTTTAAATTAAATTTTATTTATTTATTCATAAATGTAATAATAAATGAGAAAAAAGAAAAAAAGGGAAGGGGGCCCGGCGGGGGGTGGATAGGGGGGAGAGGGAATAAAAAAAAGAGAAGAAAAAAAGAAAATCCATTTTTATTTTTTTAGAAATAAAATAAGTAAGTAATAGATAAATAAATAAATCACTTAGAAAAAAATTATTTTTTTTAATAAATAAAATAAATGAACTCTTTTCAAAATTAGAATCTTACTTAGAATTTTAAAAAATAAACATCGATTAGGGCTCTTTAGAATAATTTTCTTAAATGAATTGAATTAAGTAAAAACGTAAACTCAATCTTTTTTTAGAAAGTTAAAATAAACCAATCTGCTAATATTTTTGAAACGAACAAAGAAAGTTTGATCCCGAATAGCGGGTACATATGCTCCTATATGCATGAGGCAACTTAAAATATGGAATTTTTTTTTCTTTTTCCATCTTCTATAAATTGTTGATTGCTTTCTTTTTTTTTTTTTAGAATTAAAATATAGATAGATTTCATAATAAGGGTATATTGAAAGGTAAATTTAAATTTAGAAAGATTAAAAGTGGTACTCATTTAGGGTTTAAAAAATTAGTCCCTGGATACAAATCTTTGGCTAAGTTATAATTAATCAACCTAATTAATTATAATTTAACTCTTTTTCCTGACTATGGTCTAGCGGCAACTCCAAATAATTTTCAAATTAAAAAAACTGATTTTTTTAAACCTTAGTTGAGGGTCAGTATTAAATGGGTAGGGTTTAATATTAATCAATTTAAAGATAACTAATTTATAAAAACTGAGAGGAAAAAACTAGACTCGACACTAATCTTTTTTATTTTTTAAATAAGTGTTCATGTAAACACACATATCTCTTAACTATACATTATTATGATTGCCATTTTCCAATAAATGCACATTCTTTCTCTTCATCTACAGTCTCTTTCTTTCATGATTCAACACCAAATCCTTAGGTAGAATGAAAAAATAATAGTAAATCCCCAAATATTCAATTATAATAGATAAAAAATACACAAATAAAAAAATCAAGGATGTGTTTAAACTTTGGGTGATCTTCAATCCATGTGTGGTCAGAGCAATTTTTTATGCCAGATAGTGGTTTTAGGTTGACACCGTTTCATCACAGTCTCCTTTATTTACTACTTACTAAGTTTAGTAGTTTAGGCATGTTATTGTTGTTCCATCATTTGCAGTCCAATGTACACATGTTATTGTTTGTGAAGGGATATTTGCTTCTTTTACTGCATTAATTTTCAATTGCATAAGGAAAGTAGACATCGACTACTTTCCACATGAAGAAGGCAAGTGGAGGTTAGGATTTGCTTCATATTAATTTTATTTTATTTAAATTGAGTTTTTCTTATTTTATTAATTTGATTAGCAAGGAAAATGATTGTTTGATAAATAAAGGGCTATAGGCAAAGCTAATTGGGAGAAACCTATATTTTCGATCAACACGTGAATTTTACTATGTGGTAAGCCCCTAAGGAATGTGGATGAAAAATTAACTCATGACTAACCAGATTAATATTAGCTTCTTCCTTTTAATTTTTGTAATATGTGTAATTCAAATTTTGTTTTCCTTGTAGGTAAGAAATGTAAAATCACAAACACAAGCAATGTGACCATGGAGCTAATTGTAAGTGCAAATATGAATGACCACCATCTCTGATCAATTGTATAACTTCCTCCTAGACAAAGTAAGTTCATTCAATGCACTGACTTTGACTTTTAAGAAACTAATCCCAACATATACCTCATTAACTCATATATAATCCTCCAGTTGTTAACTCTTTTTGTCCTAATCCATTAATGATATGTAATATCCTTATGACAACAGTTTCATACAAAGGAAATATTGACAAATTATGGTTAAATTAAATAACTATTTCGATTTGGTATGATTTTGTATATGACTCTTCGAGTATAATTTTATCTTGATATAGCATTTATAAAAATTTCATAATGTACTTAAAAAATAATAGAATATTATATTATGTATTTAATTTCAATTCTCTACTTCTAGGCTAATTAAGGTTTAATTTAATAAACTTTATTTTATAATTGATATTGGTTACATTTTAAATTATTTTCGAAATCTAACTTTACATGGTTATTCCTTTTAACTTTTTTGGATCTCATATTACCATTTGGTGCTATTTGAGACTAATTTTTCATTGGTCTTAGACTTTGAGACAAAGGCCCTAAATATTGTCTTATTAATGTAGGACAAACTTGAAATATCAAAATTTATGGGTTACTTTACTATACTTTTATTATATCTTAAAAATCATTAGCACAACGATAGTCTATTACTAAGTAAGTGGAGTTTACTGACTTAACATGTATATTTATAATTGAGAAATTTTAGAGATCTTACATATTTGGTATTTTGAGTAAAGCTTTAACTAATATGCTTAGATTTAAATGAGTTGGACTTTGTGATCTCATTTTGTTATTTTTATTTTCATAAGAATCTTTTATGGTAAACAAGATTTTATTATAAGATATTTAGTAAAGTTAGTACGTTATAATTTCATTTACACATTAACTACGAGAATTTTGGCCTTAAACGACATTTATAGATTTTGCAAAGGTAGCCGATTTTAGTATATTTTAGTCACATTTATTAAATGTGACATAAAATCCATTATTGGTTACATTTGTAAACAAATGGGAAATATATTGTATTAACTTGTTTATATAGCATGATATTAAAATATATCCCAAATACAAATATAATTTACTGTATGATAATTAATTTATTAAGCCAATAAACTTTATTTAACTTTACATCTCTAAATATATAGTTTTGATATTTTCTACTTATTATTTACTTTCTATATTAATAGGCTTAAAAAAATATCTTTTATATCTATATATACTTGTACATCTATTCTATATCTATCTATATCTTCTATCTAATATATATTTACATATAATTAAGGCAATACCCCTTGTTTGTCTTCACATCACTTAAATAGTATATTAAAGCATATATTAAGAGCTTAAATTGTATTTGTTAAACCATATTTTATTTTTTATCTATCTATATTTTTATATTATTCTTGGTAGAGTTTTATATTTATTTAAATAGTTATATTTATATTTGTTTAGCAAAACTATTTATTTTTTGCCCATACAATGCGAGTACATCATTGGCTAGTATATAATAAAGTGGAAGCATAATTTATAACAAGTGCAAAAGAGTTCTTAGAATACATTTTCTACAAGACTAATACATAATAGATTTTATTCTTATACATTTGTTATGATAAGATTAAAAAAAAATTATTATTCTGGTCAATACAAATAGTGAAAGTAATGCACTTCTTTTATGGCAAGGATGTTGAGTTTATAATGAAGGATTTACTAAAATGTTTTAAGTTACATGATGTATTAGATGATAAAGAATTGATAAACATGAATAAAAGGGAAGTATTTGGATTATTGAATGAAGGTCTAGAAGTGTTAGAGAACAAGCATGTGTCCGTGTTTGATTTGAGTTTGTTAGTGAAATTATTGCATTAATTAGTTATCAACTGCCTTTTACCCAAAAAATGGTAGCTTAACTACTATCACCAAAGAAGATATAATGATAATAGTAGTAATGATGAAAAGTAAGAAACTAGATCTAGCTAATTAAATTTTAAGCATTCATGGAAAAATAAGGGGAGTATGCTCTATGGAAGTCTAATCATGAAGTTGTGTGAATTTAAGAAGATTAAACTATCACTTGCATTAAGGAAACCGTTAACACTTGAGAGGATTAGAAAATCCAATATTCACCATATGAGCATTGGCATAAATGATTACTTATGATATGCTCAAAACTATATGCATTATGCACATCTAAAGCACAAGGAATTGTTGAAGAATTTCGTACAAGTGTAAGGACAACGTTATGTTAGAAGCTTTAGAAGATTTTGTGGATAGTAAAAGAAAGGCAAAGGAACTTCTTTCTGAGTCAAGAACTAAGAAGAAGTTTGATCATCCTTTGCTATATGATAATGAAGCTTCTACAAGTATAAGAATTTCAAGAAAGGATTTAGATAGGTTACTAGTGACAAGGAGAAGGATCTAATGCTGATGATATTTCTTCAATCAAGCTTACATCTCCCATTGAGCCAGACCCGTCAACAAACTAAGATCAAGACAACTCCTTCCAATTTGACACTGAACTCATTCCTCATAATTCAACTGATCATGCCTTGTCACCATAGCTCAATCAAACATTTGAGCTATTTGTTGAAAATTCTTCTACAATTATTCCTTGTAGTCTATTGTTAATCAATCTCTAAGGAGTCTGCAAACAAACTCTACATGTTCCAAAAGAAAAGAAGAGGCCCACTTGATGTTTTTAGTTTTAGTTCTATGCTAGATCAAGAAGTTTATTACAATCTTAATGATGTCTTTGTCTTTTGAAAATAAAACTCTATTTTATTTTTATTATTGGTGTTTTTAACTTTTTAAAGAGTCCATTCTCATATGTACATGGAACTTTATCAATAAGTTTCTTTATCAATGTCAATATCTTGTTATGACTTTCCTTGTACTAAATTTTCTTCCATATTTTGTTATCTCTTATTATTGTTGGAGGGGAAGTTGTATTTAGATTGATAATACCAAAAAGGGGGAGCATAGGAAAAAAAAATAAAAATATTTATGTAAAACATCCAAAGTAGATTATAGGTAAATAAACATTTTATATGGTGTTGTATATGGATAAATTGTGCTACTATGTTATTTGTGTAATCTAAATTATGGAAATCTATTTTACAAATTTATTATGTTGGACCTTTCTATTGATATATATATATATATAGATAGATAGATAGATAGACAGATAGATAGATAGGTTTTCAAAATATTTCTATTTAAAAATGTATTTTGTTATCACAAAAAATGAGAAGAATATTTGGTTCTCTCTTTATAAGCTTTCACAATAACAAAAAGTGTTTTATGAATCAATGAAATTTATTAAGTGTACAAGATTAAGTTGGGTAAAACAAAATAAGTTATTATATGGATAAGTCTTAGAAATAATTTGGAATCTAAGGATATCACAAAAGGTGTATCTTCTAGACAAAATTCAAAGGGTTTATTGGTGGGTATAAGAACAGTGAACTCGAAAAGACCTAGAGAATTTATTAAAGGCTAAGTCTGGAAATGAACAAGTAACAAAATGATATGCGTAGAACTGATTAGATCGGATTATAAGTTGGATATTTTGTTTGTTTAAAGGCCTAACTCCACTTATTGAGTGTATTTAGGTAATATGTCAAGTATGTTCCATTAAGTTGGACAGATATCTATAAGGATTAAATTAAGAAGGATATTTTTATTAATTTTTCTAGGAAACTTATGTGCAATTTTTTTTAATCAGTCATGACATGAATCTTTGAACTATTTAGATAATCTGTTGAACAAGATATTTATATAGATTTGAAGATCAAATTGGATCAGGTCATGCTAGATAAGGTGTAACAGATTTAGGTGAGTCAAGAGAATAGATAAGGATAAATCTTTATGGGTTATCCATATCTTATCAAGTGAAGATCAACTTATATCTCAAATTTTAAATTCAAATTTGAAATGATTTATTGTAGATTTACTAAAACATATCAAGATAAAGATTAATGCAAATTAAATTGAATTAGTTATAGAATTAAAGAACAAAGTTTAGCATCAAGTCTATGTTCATTCTCCTAATATTCTTATAAAGTCAATATGTTTTTTAGATTGCAACGGGCATATTAGCTAAAGTACAAAAGCTACACGTAATAAATTTTAAGGGTCATATTAGAAATGTTTCTAGAAGTTTCAAGCGGATTTTTATCCAATTCAAGTTAGTTGTGTCAGAAATATTCTTGCAAAAGGTCGGGGATTTGGTTTGTCTAACAGCCAAGTCGAAGATAATAATCAAAATTATTAGATTTTATCTCATTTGGTCATTATAGAGGAACATACATAATTTTACAATTCAAAAACTCAAATACACCAGTCTGAATATAAGATTGGCATTAAAAAGCTTAAAAATATCTTTTGGTTAGAACATGCAGAGACTTTTCTCAAAAGATTTCTTTACTTACATGAATCTTACACTATTTTTATTTTATACTTAAACTTAGAGGATCATTTATATTACTTCCTTAAACTCATTTTCTATTTCCTTGAGATTTAGAAAACTATTCAAAAAGAGGATTATAGGATTGTAGCTTTGTAGATCTGTGTTTAGTTAAGGATAGGCTATAGAGAGAGTAAAGGAAGTGTATTTGCAATCTCTTGACCATTTGATTTGATTTAAGTGGATAGTGGAATGATATTGGTGTATAATACTAGATCTCAGACAGTAGGACCGAAACAAAATAGTAAGTATAAGAATAAAGCACTATAATTTTTGCACCTAATATTCTTTCTCTCTACTTTTTGATTTTGTGAACTTTTATATTACTTTACATTATTGTCATGCCTAACATGCCAAGTAATAGAAATAAGAATTTTAATCTCATTTTCGTAAAAATTTTAAATTTCTTAAAGTAGCCAATTCATCACCCTCTTGGTTACTTCTGAACCTACAATTCATAATTTCCTTAAGTTTAGAGACTTGTTTATTACTTCTCTTTTAAGTTTTTAACTTTTAAAGGGTGTAAAATTAAATCTCAAAAGTATTTGGTATTTAATATAATAGAAGAAAGATGATATAAATGCACTAGTATGAAGGAAAGACTAACAATGTTATTTGGTTCAATTATGAAAAGCAGGGTGTTTATGAATTGATTGTTTTAAACCCTAAATAAACCAAACTACTTTGAATGGTTTGGGTTCAATTTGGTTGTAACACTTCTAAGAAACACATTGTTCGATTTGATAATATTGATGGTTATATCATAGTTTTCAAATAAACGTTGATGTTCTAATCGAGGAGCATTAGACAAGAATTCAAGACATATAACATGATATCACGGTGAGAACTGTGCAAGCGAGACAGGTTAAGTGAGTTGGCCTATTTAACTCGCTCAAAAAAAGGGTTGGGCTAAAAAATTTTGATCCGCTTAAATGTGAGCCATTTTAACTCACTCTATTTAACCTACGAGTTAAATTAGGCCAACTTGTTTCGAGGCGAGTTGGCCTACTGACTCGCGAAGAAGAAAGAAAAGAAAACACATATTTCACTTTTCATTGGAAGCTACTTCAAGTGATCATATTTTGTCAAATGAGAGTGCTTAGAACCACACGTTGTTATTAATATCTACTATCTCTAAGTTTTATGTACAAATAACATCATAAATTCTTAAATATAAAAGTATGTTTGATTAATATTGCAAATGCTTGACGAAGGTAAAATTCCATAAACCTGATATTGTATACAATTATCCAAAAGTCATCAAAGCATTTTATATGAGAATCAATGGCTACTAAAAAACAATAACAGCTATATGCTATTATAATCGGAAATTGTTAGTCTATATAATTGTTTTATTATTTGATTTGATAAAAAAAATATTAGAATGAAAAAAATAAATTAAATCAAAATAAAAAATATAAAAATATACTATTTACTCTTAGTAGGTTATTTTAAAATATTAAATTTTGTATAAAAAAATTCTTAGCACATCTAGGAATTGGCCATTTAACCTACTAAATTATAGAAATATATTTAATATTGCAGGTTGGCCTATTTAACTTATTAACTCATACGAGGTAAGTTGAGTTGAAAATTTTAACCGACATATTAAGCGGGCTAAAATAGGTCAACTTATTTAACTTGTGGATCAATGCGAAGTAGGATGAGTTGATTCACTTAACTTATTTGCACAACTAAGAAATGGTGAAACTACGAAGGTTTGCTTCAGCAATGAAAGACTATAATGAAATTAGAGCATGGAGGTTAATAATGAGATTGGAGACAATAAAATGAAAAGGGTCAATGATGTTAAATTAAAACATAAATAAAATTTAAAACAAAAAACGAAAGATAGCACTAATTTTTTATTTTTAATAAGAAGCCACTCGATTCGATTTTGTTCTAAACCGAACCTTGAATAGCTTGATTCACATTCAACCACGAACCAAATCGACATAAAACAGCAGCACCTTACGATGTGATCCGATTGATGAAGGGCCCTGCTGAAAAGCGTTTCAGATATATCCTTTCCTGCTGCCTGCTGGTTCCGAACGCACCCTCCTCTCATCGTTATCCGCCTCCTCACCTTCACACATCAATCTCACACTCATTGCTTAATGCGCAGGGCTTCTTCTATTTCCAATTCCCTGTTTTCGAAAACCATCCAACTCCAACACAACTCATGCTACTACAATTACCTCCAAAGATTCACCTTAGTAAACATAAAACTGAAATGGGTGAAAGACCCAAATCTCGACGCTGTCGTATCGTCCAACCACCATCTCAAAGCAGTTAACACCCTCATAACCATCCTCTCTTCTTCACCCCATACATGTCTTCCTATATACAGCCTAAGACCTTTTCGTGCACAGCTTTCCCTTCCCAAAACACTCAAAGTTTCCACCTTTTTAAGGAAATACCCCAACATATTCCTTGAAACCCATGTTCCTGATACTGGAGGTACACCTGTTCCTTGGTTTGGTTTGACCCATGAAGCCTTACAGCTTAATGAACAAGAGCTTAACATAAGACAGCAGTCCCATGTTGAAGTTGATATTTTTAACAGGTTTTGTAAGTTGCTTATGTTGAGTAATGAAAAGTTGCTTCCTTTACATACTGTTGATCAGTTGAAATATGATCTGGGTTTGCCTTTTGATTATCAAAAGAGTTTGATTTTGAAATACCCAGATACGTTTCGCTTGGTTTCTCTTCCTAACGATAGATTAGGTGTAAAATTGGAATCTTGGGATAATGATTTGGCTGTTTCTGAATTGGAAAAAAGTCAAAGTCTGCATCTTGGGGAAGATTGTAATGATGAAAGCAAGGTTTTGTCCCTGTCTTTTCCTATTCGATTCACTAGAGGGTTCGGATTGAAGAGGAAGTGCATGTCGTGGTTAGAAGAATGGCAGAAGCTTCCTTATACGTCACCGTATCATGATCACTCCCATTTGGATCCTCGTACCGATGTTTCAGAGAAGAGGAACGTTGGTGTTTTTCATGAACTGCTTCACCTCATGCTCAGGAAGCAGACTGAGCGTAAGAATGTGAGCAATTTAAGAAAGCCATTGGGTTTACCTCAGAAGTTTACTAAAATTTTCGAGAGACATCCCGGGATATTCTACATTTCGAAGAAACTGGATACCCAGACGGTTGTTCTTAGAGAGGCTTATGAAGGACAATCTCCACTGGATAAGTACAATCACCCGCTTGTTGATTTTAGAGAAAAATTGGTTAGTGTGATGCGCCAAGGTTTCATCGATCGGAGTCGGGGGCTATACAAAAAATCTTTTACAAGTGATATAAAGGATTTTGTCCGAAATAATTGCAGTGACGATGAAGTATTTAGCAATCGATGGAGTTCAGAGGAGGAGCAAGATTCTCGTAATCTCTCTGAATATGATTCAGATGATACAATGCATCACCTGAGATAAGTCAAAATGCTGCCACTGTTGGTACAGTGATGAAGATGATGTGAGAAAACAATATCTGCTTTGTAGGCTGCAGCTGATCGGAGCACCCAATGTTGATTGGTATTCCGAAGTGGTCCTAGCCATCCTGCACAGCATATTACCATTTCTGGTTTGTAGTTATACATTTGGAGGGGGCTCATTTGAGTCATTTCCTAGGGATCCAAGTTTCAGTACAGTGTGGAATTTGCGATATTTTTTGGGAATGCTGCCCATGTTGACAAAGTATTGCAGCATTGATGAAGAGCTCCATGTTGTGGTCGCTCTTTTGAAGTACTAGGAGGTCTGTTTTAGGCTTCTGCTGTTTGGGAGTTCATTCCAGTAGCCAATCTAACTTTCAGAAGCAGATTAAAGGTACTATGTTGTTGAACATAAGTTAGAACGTCTTTTGAGTTTATGTGGTTGATGGTTTGAATACATTGGACTTTTTGATTTCTTCTATGTAAATCTAGAGATGCCACAAGACCGTTCATATCTGAAGTAGGTGCTTGAATTAAATACTGAATTGAATGGAGCTGCAGTTCTTTGTGAGACTTTAGAGATTATTTTGCCGATCCGGAATTAATTTAACCCTTATTAGCCAATATGTTTTAAGCATATTCTCTGGTCTTGAAAGTGGTTTTGGTTCTTGTATGAATAGCAAGCATCTAATTGCCTGATGCCTTTTTGCGTGAAACAAACGAAAGGAAGAAGGGATGCCTTTTTGCTGTGGAGCCAACAAAAGGAAGAAGGGGAAAGGGTTTCACTTGAAATGTTTAGTAATTGCAAAATCTAATGACTGAATTATAAAATATTCCCTAGGGGGGATTTTAATAACAGCAGAAAGAATTTAAGAGGTCAGCGTCATGAATTTTTTTTTATTTTGAAAGAATTCAAGAGATCAGCATCGTTAATTTTTTTTTTCTTTATTTTTTGATTTATAATCCTTATTTTTTTTGTTTCAATGTGTGTAGCATAGCTTACTAAAAAACTCATTGCTACAAGGACGAGCTTGAAATTCTTTTGGGTAATTAGGAGCCTGTAAATTTTATTAGTTGATTATTAGTAACTAAATTACTATTATCTCACTGTCAGATTGTCTTGAAGCCGCCTTCTGCTTCTTCACTTTTTTCCCTCCCTCTCTCTCTCTCCCGGGGATAATTCAGTAGATTGTCATAAAAGATTAAGTATGTAAACCATGAAACTAAGGTTTAAGATTTAGGATGAGTTGGCCTTTTCCCCATTCAGATTTAAGATAGTATCTGTTTTTTATTGGCAGGGTTTAGATCCTGCATCACAATGCGATTTTATTTTGTGATTATCATGAGATTATGGGGTTGCTTCAATTTTTAAATTATAAATCATGTTTTCATCAAATATCTTGACCTTTTGAGGTAAGTCTGCAGTTCTTCCTTTCAAAATATTGAAAATCCAAGCTGCTAAGAGGACAAAATTTCTGGCGTGTCAAAATTCCCAATGATGCGTCTTTGGTGTCGAGGAAAATTCTACAATCTAGGGAGTTTGCACTCAAACTTTTAAAATGGGAAATTGGCGGTGGCAATGCTATATCCTTGTTGGTTTTGGCCCTGGGGTCCTCTAGTAAGTTGGCTTGGTAAGAGGACGTTGTTGATGGTTGGATGGCCAAAAGAAACTCAGTTATGCACTTTTATCAATGGTAATTTTTGGGAATGGCCTTGGGCCTATTTGAAGGAGCATCAGCTCTTCACTTGGAGATATGAAGCCCAATTTGGCTAGGGTGGATAAGCTGATTTGGATAGCTAATCCTCACAACGGAACTTTCTATCAAGATGGCCTACAAAACTTGCAAGAGACCCAACCCAAAAATTTGCTTGGCACCCAACAGTTTGGAGCAAGACATCCACACCTAGGCATGCCTTTATACCATGGCTTATTGCATGTGAGAGGCTCCATACTATGGATAAGCTAGTTTCTTGGGGTGTGATTGACTCAAACTGGTGCTACCTTTGCAATAGGGACGAGGAATCACATGAAAATCTCTTTTTGAAGTGTGAGTACTTTAGGGAAATGTGGAGAGGAGTTGAGGATTCCTTAAGGTGGACAGCACAAAGACCTTCCTTGTCATCCTCCTTATCATAACTGATGCATTCTTTTTGGTGCTTGTCTTATGGGGAAGTGGAAAAGTGCAACAGCTGCTGGTTGCTATTATTGTTAGAAGGAAGAAATCGACGGTGCTTGGGAGGCACCGCTCCTTCTGTTGGAGCCATTTTGAGAACCATTCAGCTGTGCTTTTTGATTTGTGTTTGTAGGAAGCGATTTAGGGCCACTTTATTAACCTAAGCATCCTTTTGCATAGCTGACGCTTAGGTCGATTCAGTAGGATTCTTGTGTGCTTCCTCACGTTTATGCTTTTGTACGTTTTTTTTTTTTAACTTATAATGAAAATGAAAAATCTCACCTTACCCGAGAAAAGTTTGGTTAGTCAATAATCAAAGCAAATGCAGTTGATAGAACACATTATGCAGTCAACTTGATTGGAGAAGTTTAAAGTTATGGGGACTTCGGCTGAGATGGCAGTTAAGGTGTGTCAACCAGATTCATTGTGCATGCTGTGTTCTTGTTATCTTGACCTTATCAACAAAAGGTTACTACATAAAATTTTGACCTCGAGTTTCTTATTTTTGGTGGTAAAGGAATTTCTTTACCATATTTACTATTAGTTGATCCTTCTTCATGTGATGATTCAAGTCCCATGTTTCTTCCAGTTCCTTTGTCAATGTTTATTTTACATGGCCAGTACTTTTGTCTCACCTTGTATTGAACTAACATGTACTTTCCAGGTGATTATTTAGCTGGCTGCACATTTTTACATTCTTGCCTCCATGATATGCTTCAGGGAAAGATGTTATTTGGCAAAAATGTGAAGGCTTTTTATTCATCAATTTTCTCGATTTTGCTGGCGTTCAAGACTTGAAAATTCATTAAGTGGGAGATCTATCTGCACAATTGCTTACATTGCCAGGATGATTTAGCTCCAGTTCTCTAGACCCAAAGTATCCGGATTTTCCGAATTCTGCTTGTCTTGCAATCGAAGTATTATCATGCGTAAGAAACCATGATGTCTATTCCTCTAGAAGACTGCCGTCCTTGTATAACATTGTAATTGTTTCTTCTCGTCTTTCTTTGCATCGTTCTATAACATTCTTTTCCTGCTCTCGAGGATTTCGCAGCGGTTATCTATTATCTTTGATATGTTTTTTCTTAGAAGATTGAGCTTTAATGAAATAATAACCTGGATTTAAGTCACATCAGTTTGGCTCTCCTTTGCGGCTGTTCTGTTCTGTCTAGTTGAACTGCTCCTTGCTTCTTAGCACCTGAAGCGTGTGACTTGTACCATACACACGACATTCACAGGATGAATCCTCGGATCAATATTATAAATAACTTGAGATTAAGTTAAGTTTAGCCCATCGATCGTATTACTAAATTGGGCTGTACTGAGTTGCATCTTGGGAATCCAGTACATTTATCCAGACATTTGTTGAAAGGTCAAAAGAAAACCTCTTTAGTTTCTATGATACTGTCTTTTCTCCCTAAAATGGGGAATAGGAAAAAAGAAGAAGAAGATATTATATATTTAAAAAAAAAAAAATCTCTAAAATAGGGCTTTGAAACTCGATTTCAAGTTGCAGTGAAATTGGGTGTCTAATGCCCAATTCTGGTACAATTTGATCAATAAAACTTGAAAATCGGTTTTCAACACCCAACTTCGTTACAACATGAAGTGAGGCTTCCAAAACCTGAACTCAGGACTGATTTCGACTATAGTAATTGGATGTTCAATATCTAATTTTATTACAAAAAATTACAACTTGAAAATGGATGTTTAATGGCTAATTTAATACGACTTCAAATGGGTTTATAAAACTCGATTTCCGTTGTGATTTTTTGAGGATTAAGTTCTCAACACCTTCGTTTCAGTTTTTTTTTTTTTTTCAATCTAATTTATTAATTTAAAATTGGAATAAAATAAGAAAGGTAATAAAATTGAAATTAAAAAAACATATATGTAAAAGAATCTCTGGTCTCTCGCGTGCCTGCAGCGATCAGTTCAATGCCACTAAGAAACACGTACTGTACAACAACATTCGCTTCAAGTTCCACGCCACTCAGCTCAAACTCGTACGCGGACTCTGTGTCGAACAGAGTGGAAGAGAGAGCACAAAACAATGAAGGTTTGGGTGATAAGCAGCCCCCGTCTCTCTCCTCCCAATCACACCTCACCGCCATTTCTTCTTTCTACTCCAAAACCTACTTCGCTCCCTCTCGCGAACGGACAGATCAGGATCGCCAAAACAAAGAACCGAAATTGGATTGGATGCTGTGTAGGCAGCTATGATTTGGTGCGGGAGTCACCATCGAAAGCCCTTAGGAAGCTTCTGGAATCACCGGGTGTCCATCAAGGCCCTGCTTGTTTCGACGCTCTTAGTGCTAAGTTAGTGGAACGCGCTGGATTCGATTACTGCTTCACAAGTGGTATGTAAAAAATACACGCACACTCTTTCTCTTTCGTGTCAGGTTTCTAGGTTTCTTATGCTGAATAATCGGTTATTATGTCATCGATCGAGTGTCTAACACTCTGTTTGGCACAGATGAAATCAAACGAAATCCGTGGAAACAGAATGAAATCCGTGTAAATATGCCGTTTGGGTATTAAAAATTCGGATGGAAATAATTAGAAGTGAGGAGAAATAAGTGGAAATATTTTCACTTTTACAACTACTTATTTTCTCTTGTGGAAATCAATACAAAATAAATTAAGATTACAAAAATAACCTTAAAAAAATATTAAACATATAAAGTTAAGGATGTTTTAGTCAATTACTAATGTTATTTCCTCCCATTACTTTCTATTTCATCTCTGTAAAACCAAACAAGAAATCAATAATATATTTCATCAACAATGTTGTGATTGCTTGCACAGTTTGAGTAAGCGATGTTCTAACAACTTAAAAATTTGCAAACTTCGTGTACTTGGAATTAGGATGAGTAAAATTGCTCTGTATATCTTTTCTTATAACTTGTAGAACTCTTAAGAAGTAAAAGCCCATGCCATATCTATGACTATGAGCTTAATTGTTAGATCAGTTGGGCTAAATACAACATGGCTTGGAGCAAGAAGTCCAAAGTTCAAACATCAACGTTGTTATTTCACCCTATTTAAATAAATCATCCATTTAAAGAGTGCCCCATATGTGTGTTGAGTAATATGTATAAAAGTACACACCATATCTATGAGTTTAACTAACTCTTTTAGGTGTAATTTTTTCTGCACAATGTAAACATTTGGTTGTATATTATGGTGTAATGGAGCCAAGTGGTGCTTGTTGATTGTGGGCTAGTATAATGGGAAGTTGAAAGACAACTGTATGGACCTGCGGTTGGTGATGGTGATTGATGCTCTTATTGAAAGTGAAAAAGTACAAGAAAATTCAATTGAGGTTTTCTTTTCACAATTGTTTTAGGAAATTTTTTGCTTCACTGGAAAATATTTCCATTGGAACATCAACTCTAGGTTCTACCATATCAACTGGTTTACCAGTGCTACTTTCTTCTTGCTAGGGTTTTCAATTTCTGCTGCAAGATTGGGGTTGCCAGATACTGGTTTCATTTCTTATGGAGAAATGGTGGATCAAGGGCAGCTTATTACTCAAGCTGTTAACGTTCCTGTCATTGGGGATGGCGATAATGGATATGGGAATGCCATGAATATCAAAAGAACTGTTAGAGGATATACAAGAGCTGGCTTTGCAGGAATCATTCTTGAAGATCAGGTATATAAAACTCAGGCTTTAATATGCAGAAAAGGTATATGTTTGTTGATTTTTTTTTTTACCTACTTTAGGAAGGCATTACTTGACTCATCAAAAGTGCAGTCTTTGTATTTAAGCGTGTTGGCTAGTTACTTTCAAATCTTTCCTCAAATTTATCTTCTTTTAAGAAGACACAAGAACAGCTTTTAGCATATTGCAATTTTTTCTAATATGTGGAAATGTAATTTAACCAAAATCGACATGGAAGGAAACAACATATGACATACCTAAACACTATAAAGGATATGGTTACAATAGAATGCAACAATAAAATAGGATCCATGTAGACAACCCATTCAGTGTTGACGATGTTGTATGCAGAAATGTAAGATAAGGGTCTTTATGATTTTGATGAGCAATTCTGGTGTATAGTGCTATCTTTCATAATAGAGGAATTCAGGTACTTTAGGTAGGATATAGAGCCCATTTGGAGTTCCATTCAGCTGCACTGGTTTTTGATTTCGTTGTTCTTTTGTTGATAAATGTTTGGTTGTAATTTGGTTTTGGATGTGGTTCTCAAAATGGAACTACAACAAAAATGAAGTGAAAGCAAACACACACATGTTGCAGAAAGGGTTTATGACATCTTTGTGTTGATTTTTGAATCTTGCCAAGAGTACTAGTATAATTATGATTATCTTTGTTGAAATGCAGAATATCCTAGTGAACTTTCTAACTCCTGTGCTCGTGGGACATTTCCTGAAGCAACTTTCTGGCATTGCTGCTCTCTGTTTGTAAATAATTTTGTGTCTATAAAATTTGAAACTTGCTGACTCAACCATTGATTCCTTACATTCACCAATTTGGCATAGATATCAATCAGCAAAGTTGTCACTGTTTGACGTGTTGCTTCAGGAAGCACCTTTTCTTTTTGCAATTTGCTCACAAATAGTTCAAAATTGCCTCTTTCTATCATCCTTTTAAAATTGTATGTGGTGTATGAATTTTTTCACTGTGGGAATAATAATTGCAAGGTATCTCCAAAAGCTTGTGGTCATACACGTGGCAGGAGAGTAGTGTCCAGAGAAGAAGCAGTGATGAGGATAAAGGCAGCTGTAGATGCTCGGAAAGAGAGTGGGTCTGATATTGTTATTGTGGCACGTACTGATTCTCGACAAGCAATTTCTTTGGAAGAATCACTTTGGAGGTCACGTGCTTTTGCTGATGCTGGAGCAGATGTTCTATTTATTGATGCCCTTGCTTCAAAGGAAGAGATGAAGGCCTTCTGTGAAGTTGCTCCCCTTGTACCAAAAATGGTATAAGCATTTCCTTCTAAATGATACAAAATAGTAAAACTCGTATTTATAATCAGTAAATATTGGATAGGGTTTAAGTACAGTTAGCTCAATGGAGTTTGTTGGGTTTTTCTCTTTTTTGTTTGGCATATTGGACTGGGAAAGGAAATATCTGCATTGTCTGCGGAGTACCGATTGCTGACCTAATCTAAGATGTAGAGCCCCATATAGATCTCCCATTATTTTACAAACATAATGTGACCTCACATGAGGAACCTAGAGAACACATGCCCACACTAGACAGTCTGTACTGCAGACTGCACCTGAGAGTACACAACTAGTGTTTCATATAGTTTGGGAAGCGAAATAGATGATATATATATAGATAATTTAGCTAAATAGATGCAGTAGACCCAGAATAGCTAGTGGCTCATTCAGTAAGGAAAAATTGGACAAGCAACTCTAGCTGATACTACTGTACAAGACAGTTTTCCATATAATGGTGCAAAAGAAGCTAACTCAATGTTTCAAAAGAGAAAGAATAGAGCACTTGCCCAGTAAAATACTTTAATACAAACGGAAGTACGCAAGTAATTTTTTAAATCCGCCTACCTTTTAATTACAAAGGGAATAGGTTGCTAGAACTGCGCTTGGTTGTGACCTATGAATATTTTCTTCCCTCTTCTTTTTGCTAGGCTATGCACCATCAATGAATATTTTCTCTTCATGTTTGTGCTCGAAGTTGTGCTTTGTAATTAGATGTTCAAATAAGCAACCACACCACCCCACCACCCCCCCCCATGGCACTCAGTTACAAAAGGAGTTAAGTCCTTGAAGCATCTGGCACCAATATTTAATTCCACATAAACTGAAAATTATAAAAAGCACAAGCAACTCATGGGCGGAAAAACATTGTTGCAAGGAATACTTCCATATTCAATAATACGTAACTCCATTTTTATTTTTCATTTTCTCATTGGGTTAATCATTAATATGAAGAACTTACTAAATTACCAAAAAAAAAAAAAAAAATATTATGAAGAACCACATAAAATTTTTATTAGGTAAATAAGAATCACATAAAATCGCCATTAAATGGTTGAGCAGATTTGAACAGAATGCAGATGAGCTCAGGTGATTGCTGATCAGTATGGTCCCAAGTGGGTTATACCATTTATGGATATAGGTGTGAGTTGATGATGCAGGTGATTTCTATCCTTATCTGAAGAACTTTTGGTTACATGTTTGAGTATGAAGGTTGTTGCTACTGCACCTTTTGCCTTTAATTGGAATCATTGACATAGAGCAGCACATCATGGCTCGACAACATTGGTTTCCAAAAATCTTCCTTTCCTTATGAATTATTAAGCATGTTTTTCTTCTATCATGCAGGCCAATATGCTCGAAGGAGGTGGCAAGACACCGATACTTAATCCATTTGAACTGGATGAGCTAGGTTATAAGCTGGTGGCTTATCCGCTTTCACTGATTGGTGTTTCTATTCAAGCAATGCAGGTATATCTTTTCTTGTGGTAATTAAGCAGCTCATTGTGTAATAAGCCATTTTTCCTCTGGTTATTTTTGTGAAATAATTGTTGCTCTTTTAAAAATATGACTTCTGCAGTATCTGTACATTTGTCACCATGGCAGTTCACAAGCCATTTGTTGCCCCAGTTTTCTTTCTTATTGTTCTTGAATGTCTCTACAGTTTCTTTTTGCTTCTTTTAGGATATCTATATATCTTGATATTTGGTAGTTTAAGATGGCATATCTTATGCAACGGGATTGCAGGACTCCCTAAGAGCAATTAAAGGAGGACGTATTCCTCCTCCTGGAAGCATGCCATCTTTTGAAGAAATGAAGGAAATTTTAGGTTTTAATGTGTACTATGATGAAGAGAAGCAGTATGCTATAAGCTCAAGTCAACTATATTCTCCAGGAGGTTAGTTATACTGCTTTTCTGTTGATGATGAAATGAGAGCTGCATAAAATACACAATTGATTCTTAAGTATTTTAGATCAGTGTGGGATTATTTATTTTATTACTCTACTTTACTCTCTGGGGTTGAAAGCGGACTCTGGGGGTCAAGTGATGATGCAGGGGTTGAACTTGGGATCTCCCATTTTGAGTGTGGTAAATTTAGATCTACAGCCATCTGACCAAAAAGCGATTTTAGATTAACATGGATTTGTTTATTTTATATTTTCACAACCATAATTACAATTAAATTTTCATCCAAAAAAAGAAAAAAAATACAATTAATTTCATGTATAAGCTGATAATCTATTAAACTTTAAATAGTTCCTACTTTCTAAATTTGAATGTAATATCAGTGTACTATTCTTCCTTCTTCCTTGACTTTATCCTATAAGGGGAGTTCTCAGTTTTGGAGTTGTATGGTTAACTTAAGAGGTAGAGTTTAAAAATAAACATAATATTGATCTCAGTGCGTAACGGTTTGACTGGATAAATAGCATTAACTGCTTTGCTTTTATGTTCTGATATAATGATCATACCAAAAGTTCCATTTTCTCATTTTTTTGCACAGTGACACAAGTATATAAGGTCTTCCTTTGTTCTGATACAGAGTTATTTGTCAGTGGGCAGCAATCAATATGGTATCCAGCGTAGTTCTCAAGAAGACAGTGACAAAAGGAGTCAAGTTTTACGAGATCCCATTGTTGAAGTAATAAATCCCCATGTCTATGGTAATTATGGTGCAGATGGCTCAAAAAGTCCTTTTTCTGGAATCTGGTCTCGGAAACTGAGAATTAAGATAACCGGAAGGGATGGATTTGAGAGACTTGATGTTAGAATTCCTGTAAGTCTCAGCATTCCATTGAAACTGGTTCCATGATTCCATTTATATCTCCCATTAACATTGTGTGACAATATTCTAGCCTCATCTTTTTAATTGAATGTGCTGACACACCTACTTGATTTATCTGACATTTTACCGAAAAAAAAAAACCTTAAAGAAATATTTCATGAAAAATTCTGTATCAATTATTATGAAAACAGATGACCTGTACTCAGGAAACATATGCATATTGAGGCCTTGATGGTCAACACTTTGTGCACCAGAATATCTTTGACCTCCATATTTCTTGCATCTCTAGCTACATCTCAGCTACTTTGAGTTCATTTTGCAATTTAAATCCTGCTTGGAGTTGTGAACATGCCAAATCCTGGGACTTATTTGGTGGGTTGTTTCTTGTCAAATTTGATTCCACCTTGGAATTTGTGTTGCCAAAGATGACAACAATCTGAAATATTGGAATTCCTTGAGAATTGTATTTTGCAACTAATTTTTCCTTTTTCTTTCTTTCTATTTTTTTCCCTTAACAGGCTGGATTTCTGGATGGAATCACTAATATTGTTCCAGGTACTTTATGTTCTATGGACTATTCTTTGTAATCATGTCTGCATGAGGGTAGTTTGTGAAGGACAAAGGCAAACTTACAATATCTTCTTGTACAGCTTTGGGGGGTGTGAACATTAAAGAGCTGTTGGATGATGCTGCTGGTGAAGTTGGAGGGAAGCTCTTGTTAGATTTTAATGATACCATGGGGGACAGGATTCAAGTTTTTCTCGAGTGAAATTCTTGAATTGCATCAACTTCTGCAAGGTACAAAGCAGTGTTGCAATGAAATATTCATGTTTATTACAAGATATTACAGACTGTCTAAAGATGCTAAATTAGTGTTGCTGATTGGCCATAATTCAGGATATATGTTTTTGTTACTTACTGCTTCATCTTTGCATGGTGCACTCTGCAGAGATTTTAAGGGTCTGAATTAAACATCATGCCAATTGCAGTGTTTCAGAGTCCTGTATGCTTGTAATGTGATTTGCTGCAATTATGTAAGATCTAGTTGTAGGGTTTCTGTACCCTTTAGTTTTAAGTCCAGGGTTCAATCCCTAATTGCTACCTACACACACAAAAAGGAAAAAAGATATATGTAACATTCGCTCTATGGAAGCTTCATCTAACTATTAAATAACTCCAGAGGATAACTGGTGTGTGATTTTGGTTAAAGTTTCATTTTTTTTTTCCATGCTCATATTCATGAGCATCACGATTTGCTATTGATTTTTTATTTTCTTTTTATTTTTTCGTTGTAATTATGCCATTATTGCTGTGAAATGCCAAGAAAGATATTTTATGTTTGCATACTCTACCATGAACTCCATGAAGATGGCTGTTCCTTAATTCCCAATTCTTTTCATTCCTTTCTCTTCCTTCATTTTGAGTCAAGAGCTTCATAATGTGCAATTGACTTTTCTTTCATTTTAGGTTATGCTGTTATTACTGTGTGCGCCATGAGAAATCGTTCTTTCAGGGGATAGCAGCATGATAAGACCAAAATGCTGTGAACGTCTTGACCGACACAGGATACTTCCCATACAAGATTTCCCTTGTCATTGATCGGAGCCATATTTTGAAGGGTAACGTAATGTTTTTTTGGACAATCGTCCAAAGGACAAGTATTGCCTAGGATATTACCTTCCCCTCCCCAACGCTGGAAGTAGTGGGCAAATTTATAGATAAAATGTTACTGCTACTTGCTTCTTGTCTCACTTCATAGGCTTGACTGTAATCAAATGCTTTTGACATTAAATATCTAGCCCTTGGGAGAACTTCTTACATAATGAGTTGTGATACTCTCAATACCGTCATTTTCTTTTCATGGTGAAACGAGTAATATGATAGAGTGTGTCCTCTGCTGAAATCGGCTCTGGATTTTGACTCAATAAGGATGAATTTAGGCAGACGCTTATCTGCTTTGGTAAAATTGATGCTGCACGCATTCTAATTGGAAAAGTGGCAGTGAGTTGGGCATCTCATGTGGTGTTGAATCTAACTAAATGGTGTCAACTCTCAGTATGCTATTTTCAGATGGAAAAAGACACGGTCTAGAAATTCATACAGTACGAATTGGGAAACGTTTACATACAATATCTAGGATACCTGAGATATAGGATTTGGAAAAGATTTACGTGAACATACGTATTATTTTTCAAGAACTTTTCGATAGATAGGTGCAACAATCATATCAATCGTGTTAGGTAAGTTGCCTCGTACTTGTCTTTTATCTTTGAGTTAAAAACCTGATTTACTCCTTATGAGCACCATCACTCGCTGTTAGGTGAGCTACTATTACCTTGCCTTTCATATCTCATATAGGTTATGTGGCTTGGATCCATATCATAAAGTATTTCTTTAAATAATAATGAAATGTGTAAAGTGCTTGTAGATTGTTCTTGCAAGAACCAAAAAACTGAACTTACAGCAGAGCTAGAGTTATGCAGTCATGCTATGTTCGTAGTTGCAGGAGACTTCCAGATGAGAGAGACGAAAATTGGATAGCGTGAATTAGTTAATTCAATATGTTCAGCGTCTCTTTATGTACGACTAGAAGTAAGGCACGTGATATAAGAACTAGCCACGTGACAGTAAGATTAAATAGACTAAAATCTGCGTAGCTGTTATTTGCCTACTTATGTATAGTAAGCTACTGCTGTTATACAAAAACAAAAAATATAATACAACTCTGAATGAAATGGGCGTTCTTACTCCAGGTTTCTTTATTTTTATTTTTTTGTTTTTTTTAAAGGGTTATGTAGAGCCCATGCATTATCATGAAAATATCTTACATAACAGAGATACACACAACATTCATGGAAGAATACCTGGAAGTATGTTGCTCCCTATAATTAGTTAAAGAAAGATAATGATAAAGGTGAGGCAACAGATCAAGAGGAGGGATTAGAAAGATTAATTCCTCAGCTGCCTCATTTCTTGATTTTACTGCAAATTGGTCTGGAACTGCTTGCTTGTTTCCCTATGTATGCAAAAAGACATTCGAATATCTTCAGACCAGGATAAAATTTCCCTTCATGTGGTAACATGAAGAAATTTGTTAGGGCTTTATAATCCCCTTTTATAAGGCTAATAATAAGCAGTAGTTGTGGAGTCCATATTATGTCAATCTTCCTAAGTCCCATTAACTTGTTAATGTAGAATAATGGAAGCAAAATTATAAAAGAATGAAAAATTAGAAAAAATATAAAAATTAATGAGAAAAATTAGTCTAAAAAATTTTTCTATGAAAGAATATTAAAACCTGAAAAATTATTAGATTAAGATAATGACATTACACCACCGATGAATTGTATAGTTAAGATGAACCTCATACCAATTCAGAAAAATAATTTTTTTCAATATTTAATAATTTTTTTTCTCCTAATTGACTACAAGTGTGGATTATTTATAGGCATGAAAATACTTAACATTTCGGAAAGTAAATCTTAATAAATCTAAAAAATAAAAGATTTGATATCTTAAAAATAAGATATCTATCTAATTAAATCTTAAAAATAAGAAACTAAATCTATTTATATAAAAAATGATAAAAATCATATCTAAAACTTTTTCTTTGTTTAAAAAATCTTCTAATCCACATCATTTGCAATAAGTTGGGGCCCATAAAACTATCCATGGTTCTGTGCTGAGAATATTTTAAATTTTTATTTTTCCAAAGAAGCCCATGATCCGCGTCTTAACTCATCTTTGATGAAGCCGTTTATTTTTTTCGAGGATATTAAGGTCGGCAAAAGATGAGTCAGTGTTTAGCTTAATCCATCCATTATAAGGAGGTTACTAGGTAAATGATTAGAAATAAATGGTACAAATTTTCTTTGTGTGTTTTATTTATACTGCCTAGTATTCAGTTGCTTGCCATCTAATAGTAGAAGGGAAGAAATTATCTATTTAGTGAGAATGGTCTCTGATTTCTGTCTTCCCGGATAGAGCATATCGCATAGGCAAAAATAATCGACTAAGGTGCTTTATTTGCTTTTTGCAATATCTTCCAGGGTTTGATCTTCTAGCTCTCAAGGGGCATTTTATGTGGGCATGCCTAGAGTGAATAGTAAAGGCCTTTCTAGAGTCCCTGAAGATTTGGGCAAGATCTAATGGAATGCTATAAGTCCTCGCCTGGATCATTACATCGACACGTGAAGGATAGATTTGGAAGGATACTCCTTAAGCTTTGACTAATGGGCGGAGAATGGGTGCTGGCTTTCCAAAGGAAAAGTTTCAACCGCGGAATTAGTGGTAAGGACCAAATCCAGGTAAGGTCTTCCCTTTCAATTTCTTGTTTCTCTACTACGCTTCTGTAGATATCTTATAACTGCAATTTGCTTTTGGCTAAGGTTGAAAAATTAGGGTTATCAAGCCTAAGGTGAATGGGACCGATGCTATTCAAGAGTTAGGATGAGATTGGGTATCCAATGACGTTTTCATCTTAAGCAAGGCTATCGATCCAGTCAACAATCCCTGACCGATGCTTGGGCTGTTGCCAGTGAGAGTGGACCCTATAATACCTGTTTCCCATTTTTGACCAAGAGTCTTGCTAAAATTTTAATAAAGTTCCATTGCCAGTGATGTGTGATTCATTATCACACATCCATTTTTGCTTGCTTACAAGCTATTTCAGAAGTGTAGAAGATGTCCTGGACTATGTAAGTGAGTTTTATACCTTAATAGGCCTCAATAGAAAAATATTATGAGAATGGATTTAAGTGAAAACTTAGTACGAGTTCCTGTACACCTTCATTGTTTTTGAATTATTTGTGTTAAAGGCTCGCGCCTTCAGTTACTACAAGGAAAGGTACGTATATGTATTGCACTTTCAGTTTAAACTAAAGGCACATGCTTATAGTGTATCCTCAGTTTAAATGGAAGGCGTACGTATGTATTATACTTTCTTTTTAAACTATGAGTACGCCTTCTATTTAAATTGAAGTTTGCACCTTCGTACCCCTTATATATATACTTCAATTTCCATGACTAGACCTTATTTTATCCACCCTCACTTTTTAAAATCTCTCTAACTCTTTATTTTTCACTCTCTAACCAATAGTGTAACCTTAAATGTACATTCACAATCCAATTTTCTTTGCCGATCGATAAGTAAAATTAGTCCCCTTCTTTTTTTCTATATTTATTTTTGTAATACACTAATTATATTGTTAAAATACTTTGTAGTAGTTAAAGTAAATTAGTGTACTATATTTATATTTAGAATGTTGTTCATGTGCTAGTCCATAGTTAGATAACTCATGGCGGTAGCACATGAAAATAAGAATCATGAAATGCAGTTAATTTCACTTGTACATTGGTTATATGTGATGAAATGCCCCGTTGAGAAGTGAAACCGTATGAGTGTTACGTATTACGTGAAATTGCATAGGCCTAACTCTTTTTGGAATTGTTGGACGAATAGGTCGAAAATGGTTAAATATGTCAAAATTGTTGTATATGCAGGAAGAAACATTGTGAATGGAAGTACTGATTTGCAATATGATATGGAGCTGGTGAAAAAGTCGAAAATGAGGAAGGATTCAAACTTTATTCATTTCCTCAAGTGGATTTGTACGAGCTTACCCTTGAGGAGGGCAGTGTAAATGTGCAAATCAATGAAGAGGCACTTAATGCAGAGGTTGGATCAATTTTATAGGATGAATTAGACTATGACCTTGATGAAGAGTTGATACTCATGGGACTTGATAGTGATGATAAAGGGGATCATTTGGAGGTTGAATTGGGGTAAGAAGAGCAAGTCGTAAAAGTGGAAAACATGATAAATGATGCTGCTATGTCAGGATATATATTGGCCAGCATCTTACCTCAATTTTCTACATGCTAAGGGATTCGGATGCCTCCCTAGCATAATTAGCCTAAGATGACAACATCAACAGTTAGAGATCCAATTCTATACATGAACATTGGTAAGGGCAGTGGTTATGTAGTCTTTGAAGACGACATGGAGGCGGAGAGCAACAACCAAGTAGACGGTGGGGATTTGTTTGTTAGCCAACGCTTTCACATGAACGATGAGCTTATCGATATTGTGAAAAGGTATCACATCAATCACCATTGCAACTATGTAATTCATGAATCGAAACTCCATGTTTAGGATTTTATTGCATAGAGAAGGATAATGGGTGTAAGTGGACATTACGAGCATCATCTAAGAGATTAATGGGGCTATTTGTCATAACCATTCTTGAGGGACCGCACACATATGTCAATCTTACTGTAACGATGGACTATAGATAAATTGATAATAAACTTATGGCCAATTGTTTTATCAACAATATTAGGGAGAATCTAGATATAAAGGTTGCAAACCTTTAAGTTAATAGCTTAACCATGTTTGGATATAATGTAATAAGGAAGAGAGTTTGGGTTGGCAAGAGAAAGGCCATAGAGATAGTGTATGGTAATTGGGAGAAAGCTTATAACGAACTTCTTATTCTCTTGAATGTAATCAAGATTACCAATCCAGGGACAAAGGAAATGTGGGGGTAGTAGGGATCTAATGAGCCTGGAGTTTTGATTATGAAGTGAGTATTTTGGACTTGCGGGCTGTGCATGCATGCATGCATTCAAGTTCTGTCAACCTGTAGTTTGTATAGATGGCACATTTCTTTATGGAAAGTATGGCCATATATTGTTCATTTCTTGTTCTATGGATAGGAATAACTATATTGTGCCATTAGCATTTGCATTGGTTGATAAGGAGTCCGAGAAGACATGGAGCTGGTTTCTAAAGAGATTGAAGAAATTTATGATTAGCGGTCGGGAAGAGACAATTTGCCTTACCTCAAACAGGTACTCTGGGATTGAGAGCACACTTAAGAAAGTTGATGTTGGCTAGAAAGAACTATGTGTAGTTTAGAGATGATGCATACGGCATGTAGCGAACAATTTTAACAAGGCGCACAAGAATTGGCTATGCAAGAAACTAGCAACATTTGCTGCAATGTAGGCACAACTTAGGAAATTTAAGCATTTGACAGAGTAGATGTGGCTAGTGAAAGAGGACATGCTGTCTTGGTTCTTACCCTTTCATATGCAGCAATGGATGTTGGCTTACGATGGTTTCCATCAGTTTAGATATATGACTTCAAACATCGTTAAGAGTTATGATGCCATACTAAAAGGTTCTAGAAGATTATCGCTTACTTCACTTGTGAAAAAAATATTCTACAATTGCGTCAACTATTAGGAAAGAAGAGTCGATGAAACAAAGAAGGGAATGGTTGCTGGGTAAGTGTTTACAAGGTATGTTGCGAAGAAGCTTAACACATGGACTAAGCGAGCACTTGTTCATACCATTAAGAGCTACAGTCGAGAAAACTGGATATGGGAAGTAAAGATCGGCTGGAGGCAGGAACAAAATGGTGTTATGAAGTGAGGTGGCCGAACGCATGTTGTGGACATGAATAGGAAGATTTATTCATGCAGGAAGTAGCAAATCTATAGAATCTTGTGCTCCCATACCATCAGAGTGTTGAATTCCATTTAAGTCACCATTGGCAGATATGTTAGGGGATGGTATAAGTGGTCTCATTAGTTAGAAGTGTACAACAAACACTTTCTAGACTTATTGGTGTGAAGAAGGTGTTTTGCTTTGTTTTTGATGTACATTTGTTACTTTACATGTATTCTCATGGTGTTTTTCAAATAGATAAGGGGATGAGGAATGTGAGTTAGGAAGGCGCATACAAGTATCGCACCTTCTTTCTTTCTAAGCACAAAGAAGACGCAATAATTGTATGCATGTTCAAAGGAAGGCACATATAGTGTTTGCACCGTCCTTTATCTACACGTGCAAGGAAGGTGCATACACTTATTGTACCTTCCTTTTGAAGAAGGTGCAATTTCTTTATGTACGTGTTTTTAGTGAAAAAAATTAGTGTGTACGCCTTCCCTACCTTACTCCTATAATAAGTATCTACTTGGCCCTCTTTTTGTAATATTTTTTGAAAAGGGGGCTATTGAGATACAAAACTCTACTATAAGCTATTTTACGGAGGCAAGCTTATGGTATTTCACATACAAAGGCATGCCCATATGGTTTTGTTACTTTTATATTCCCACCATCTCTTGATATTCCATGCCTCGTTTCTTTTTATTAGATTATCTATGCCCATACCCCCATTTTGCTTAAAGGTGGTGGTCGTTTCCTAATTGAACTAGTGAACTTTAGTGGATCTCTTACATCTATTCCATAAGAAATTCCTTATTATCTTATTGATCTCATGAAGTGCTTTCTATAGGGGGCTTATAGTTTGCATATAATATGTCAATGTAGCATGTAGGACCGATTTAATTAAGGTTAGTCTTCTAGGCATGCTTAGTATTTTGCCTTTCTATCTAGCTAGATTTTTTTTTTCTTTTTTTGCATTTATTCTATAATCATAGAAAAGTAACTTACTTTCTACTTTGATCGATGATTGTAGACATCTCATTTTTGCTGTTTTATTTTAGTATTTTTATTAAGTCAAGTTAAAAAAAGAAGAAGAAGAATAAGCATAAATAAATAAATAAATAATAAATAAAAACGAAAATTGAAAAAAAAAATAATAAAAATAAAGTATCGAGTCAAGTCGAGTCGTTAGGGTCAAATTGGATAATGGTGAGTACTCAATTTAATAAATTTTAAGTCATTGAAGGATCGGGCTTTATTAAAATATTTTAATCCAATCCGATATAAAGTAGATTTTCTTTATTTAATTTATATTGGGCTAGAATAGACTTAGGATTTATTAAGTGGATTATTAAGTTAAATCAAATTAGACCGAATCAAGCTCGGAAAATAGAAAGCCTACATTAAGATAGGGTTTGTAGAAACTAGATTAAACTTTCAAAGAATTCAAAATGTATTTTCCGTATCTAGAATTCATTATCGTATCTAGGGTTTGTTGAGATCAAATTTATATTTACCAAGATACAAGATATTCGGTTGAGCGGCTTATAAATAGGAATTTGTTGGTAAAATTTAAACACGTTTTTTTACCCTAGTCATACAAAAAATTCCCAAACTCCACAATACTCCTCGTCCATAGTCAACACTTCATTGATCTATCATCTACTGTCCACGCATTTATACTGCCCACGACCGTCCATACTTACTATCAAATACACAGTTGCACTTCACATGCAATTCACTCCACAACTGCCACTCCATACATGACAGCACTAGACACAATACTCCATCGCTTGAACACTTATTGTCTTTTACCGCGTGACAGCCCTTAATCAAACGCTCACTACCACACATGCTTGAAGCATTAAACACACACGACATGAACACGATCACTCAATCTCCACACACCACAGCATACATCTACGTCCTAACACCACAGTACACGTCTACATCCTGACTTACACAGATACACCTGCATTGCTCACACATCCGCACATACTCTATATTGCTGAACTAACACGCGAACATGCCTCATCACTTGCTCACAACTTTCTCTCTAGCACATACTTCACTCTCTCACCAACACTAAACAAACAATCACCAACACACTATCGCGTATGTATTATCCCTTACACACGTTGACACATCGAAACATACAGCACTTGCCCTCATGCCACATGTCGCATGCCATACACGAAGCACGACATACGCTGATGCACATAACACACTATACAAGCCATACTGTACATGATTAGCATTGTCGTACACACGGGCAATTCCTTACCGAGCACATGAATGTAGTCTAGATGATCATGATGTGATCAATATGAACACGCCGATCATGCCCAACTCGACTCGTTTACGTAGTAAAATTATTGTTATTTTTTATTTAATTATTTTATTTTATTAGTTACTTACTTTTACTAATTTATTTTTTAGTACAGGTTTTTATATTTTTTGATAATTGTTATATTCTTTGCTATAATTTCTTAGATAATTTTCAATTTTTAATAAATTTGGTTAGATTGCATTTTTTAGCTGTAAATTGCATTTTAAAAAAAAATTGTGTATCTTTTTCTTCAAGATTCATATCTTCGAAGAAGATACGTATCTTAATGTATTTTGCATATAGTATTTAGAAAAGATATGAATCTAGATACATAACCTAACGTATCTTGTATATGAGATTTAGAAAAGATACATATATAAGATAAGTATGTTAGTATATCTTGTATGTAGGATTTAAGAAATGTATTTTTTGATATGTAGCGAATTTTTATTAAAAAAAAAATTCTTAACTAGAATTAAAAAAATGATTTTTGTTTAGTTAGTTTTTTTTTTAAATGGATTTGCAGAATTAGATTTTTTTAGGGTTTTTTTTAAAATAATAAATAGTTAAATAAACGTAAATCTGATTTGATTTTAAAAAACAAAAGAAATCCACCTACTAAATATTTTAGGAAAAAAGAACTGCGTTGGTTTAATCCTGACTAGCAAATATATAAACACTTTTGAGGTAACCACCTAAAAAATATTTATTTTTGAAAATTCATTTTAGTCACATTTTTTTTATATTTGTACATATTTTGGAATTTTTAGAAAAATTATAAAAAATAAAAGCAAATTATTTTTTTTTTATTTTTACATGGTGACTTAGTTTTAATAGGTTAGCCATCGAATTTAGATTTTTTGATTTAAATTTCTAAAAAATAATTTTTTAGAAAATTCACAGATTAGTAGTTAAGTTAGAGTTTTTCCACTCAAAAACCTTAATTTTATTTTTTACCAATTTAATTGGTTGGCGACTCCAAATTATTTTTTTAAAATAATTTTTTAAAGAAAAATATTTTCTTAATTCAATGTTGAGTAATTTATATTAAGTGGGTTAGGCTTAGTATAAGTTGAATTAAGGAAAATTGAAATAGAGCTCGACAATGACAAAGCGAGAAGCTTAAATATTTTCCAAAAGTAGATGTTGAGAATAGGCTTAAAAGCTGCTTGATCTTTAATTTTAACTATTCATAGACATTTAAGAAAAAGTACACTTTTGATTTTTCATGGTTGATTTGCAATCTAGACTAGTGTTGAAAGTCTTAGAGGGTTCGGAAGATTGTTCATGCTGATATGGCGGAGGCTTTTAACATTAGAACTTGTCATCAGCAAAGAAGATGCATAGGAATTTAATCTTGGAGATAAATATAGGCTCCAAAAATTTTCTGTCTATTTTCCTTTTAATCATCTTGTTGAAGATTTCTATTAATAGGATAAATAGGTATGGTGAAATGGGGTTACCTTGTCTAATACAAAAGAATGAGATCAAACTTAAAATAATTGTGCCTTTAGTAGGATTTCTGTAGAAGTTGTGGAAACGCATGACATAAGAAGTTTTATCCACTAGGGTGGGATATTCATTGAGTTTAACGTCCATTTAATGAAATCTTATCCTATTTTATTGAATGTTTCTAGCTACTTTTGGCATTTTTCTTATGACAATTGTGTAGAGTTTATTTTTGACCAAGATATTGTCAACTAATTTCTTGTTTGGGATTAAACTCACTTGATAAGGATGCATTAATGAATCTAAGAAGGGCCTCAACCATTTGACTTAGATTTTGGTGGTAACTTTGTAAATTATATTACAAAGATTGATTTGTTTGAAGTCTAAGAGTTAGTTAGCTCCTAATATTTTAATGATCAAGACCAATAAGGTTTGGTCAATGATAGGTGAAATGGCATGTTCTTGAAAAACATAGCTTATGAAGTTCATCATTAACTTGCCAATGATGTCCTAACATGATTAGAAAAAGTGAGTTTGAAGTTCGTCTTTTTCTAGAGCCTTCCATGATTCAAGAGAGTTGAAAACTACTAAAATTTCATCCTATGATTAGTGGCTTTGCTAGTAGGTCTTGTTATTCATTTGATATATTACCTATAAGTTGATGGGGAAGTACGCATGTGTTGATAAAGTTTATGGATGAAAGACAACAAGAGTTGAGACTTACAGATTCAGTTGACTATGGAATCTTAAACATAATGGATTCTACTTCTGATTCTTATTCTCAATGTGGTAGCATATGAGGATTAAGTATTTTTATCGCATTTAGAAGCCATTTGGTTATAGGTTTTATTTTCCAAATTAATGCTTCCCAATGTAAAGTTAAAGAAAATTGTTTCTTTAAGGTTTTTTCAAGACTAAGGGGGAAGGTGTTGGAAAATAGGGAGGTGCTCCATGACAGCTAATCTAGCAAAAAGCCTCCTTTCTCTTTCCTAAGGTTCCCAAAGTTTTGCTCATTCTAGGTTAGGGTTTTTTGAGGGGAAAGTAGGGGTTATTGAGATGAAGTATCTTAATAGTTTTCTTAAGTTTGGTTTACCAGCTTCTTTAGGTGGTAGGGGTAGAGGTAGGTAAGGTGTTGTGTGTGTTTGCATATGGGTTTTATGTATGTGAGGATAATGGTCTCAACCTTATTTTTGCACATTAAATACTATTGCTTGGGGAAAAAGACATTGCTAATTGTAATTACCCTGAGTTTTGCCTATTTGTGCTTGGATTAGATAAGTGATCAATCTTTAGTTGGACCTTATGTATGTAGGCCCTACAAAACCTAGGTTGGAGGTGGGTATTAAGATGTTAAACTTTTCGTTGATTGAAAATGTAACATTGTCCTTGTTATCAGTAAAGTTCCATTCTCTTAGGTTAGGTTTAATTTTATCAAGGGTAACTAATCTAGAGGTAAGATGGCATATTCCACTAATAGGATTTTTGCACGAGTCATTGTCACTCTTACCCATGTGCCTTCTAAGGGTCAGTACATTTGTGACCTTATGTTGATCAAGGGGTGTGGATACACCATTTTTGACCCCTTATTTATTTATTTTTTATTTTGGGCTAGATTTACAAAAAAAAAAAAAAATGGAAAAATACAAAGTGTCAAAGGTGTTTAAGTCAAGTCAATAAGTTGTTTAAGGTCAGATCGGATAAAATTAAAAAATATACATGCAATTTAGTAAAATTTAGAGTCTTTGAAAAATTGAGCTTTAATAAAAAAATAATTTTAAAGAAATGCCCAATAAAATTTGAGTTCATGAAATAAGCTTCCATTTAATTGCAAATTTGAATTTTAAAATCATTTTAACTAGATTAATTAAAATAAGATTCGGGATTTATTAAATTAAAATTGTGTTAAAAAATCTCTTTACATGTATATTTTTTGTCATGCAGTTGTCATGGAGTCATTTTGATTAATGAATTTAGTTTTAGGCTTGAAAACATGATACAAAATCGGCTCAAGATTTATTGTTTAAATATATGTGGATGCCATAAATCAGTGAGAAAAAGCCATTAGCTTAGTGGTCAACACACACGCATACATCCTCCAAGTTGTAGGTTTGAATCCTAGGTGTGTAAGGTAGGGGTCTCTCTACACAGTCACGTGCTTAGCTTCCCCTTTTTCCAAGCTTTTCATGGCTGAGACAAAGACAAGAAAGGGAAGGAAATACAAGAACTTGTAAACTCAATTTTTTTGCTATGGATTTTAACAAATCTTTAGTTTTTTTTAGTGGATTTATTGAATCATTACAAAATCATTATCAAAATGATCGAATCTAACTAAAACTCAAGCTAAGAATAATCTAATGAAGATTTTGGAGCGGTCACATGCTACTTACGTGAGTATCACATTGTACGTGGCCTCAAAGTAGTGACTTAGAGATAACCCTTATGGGATGATTGGAGATAGAATGGTAGGGAGAAGGAGCAAGTAATCTTAGAGTCTCAAATGCACAAGTAATAGATAAGGGAGTTTAGGGAACTCAGGATGTTAATCTTGTAGTTCTTGAGCATTTGGGATCGTTCTTTGCTTGAGAGATGTTTAATCTTAAAGAACAGAGGTTTTACAATGGAACATTGTTTCTCTAATCTTTGGACTTGTTGGTGCATCAAGATAAGCTCCTGCCATAAGTCTTAGATCCTCAGGACAAGTGGTTAGATGTGACCATCTTTGAAAACACATTTTGGGAGGAGACAAAGCATTAAGAAGCTTGCGCAACACCTTGCAATGGCGGTAAGCTATAGTTTGTCAAGTGCGAGCCTCATGCTGATTTTAAAGGTACCATCAGGGGCAATTCAATGTTGTGCTTTATAATGAGAGGAGAGAGTTTCCAATCTCTCTATTACCCCGTTTGCATTCTTAAAGGACCCACCCTCTAGATGGGATGCTTAGGTGGAATACATTACGAAGAAGTTAGCATGTGAGGTTCTTCTGAAGAAGACTTTAGCGCGCTCTACTCAATTGTGGTTCTCACATATGGATGGAATGGAAGTATCGTGGGCCATCATTTTGCAATGGAGTATCTAGAGTTTCTAAAGATATCATCAAAAGATATTCAATATTTAACATCATTTCAAGCATGGTAGGCATTCTTCCTTTATTTGGATTTTCACTTCAGTTGTTCTTCGCTTCCCCTTTTATTTTTCAAATACTATGTATGTCTTTGTCTTGTTAGCCTCTTCCTTTATTCTTGCAAGTAAAGTATCATAATCAATTGCCCCTAATCAACCTCAATATCCACTTCAAGAGTTAAAGTGGGTTAAGCAGTTTCCTGACAGGGAACTGGCTTCCAACGAGCAAGCTTTAAGCATGGCAAGTCTTAGTAAGCTTCAAGCACAAAAGGCCTTAAGCAAGCAAATCTTAAGTGTAGTAAACTTTACATGAAGAAGCCTCAAATGGGAAAGCCTTGAGGCCTTAGCAAGCCTTATGTATAGTGAGCATGTTGTTCGATAAGCTTTCAATACAACAAGTCCTAGCAAGCCTCAAGCTTGTATCTATAAGTACAAAAGAAAATATATAAGTTATGAATGCAAGACTTGCATATATGTGTTTGTATGTATGTAAGTGAAGGATGAAGATACTTACACATGCCTACAACCAGGGCTAATGATTTGAGTCCCATTCCTTCTTTGATCTTCTTGAAAGATATTCAAGTTAGAAGGTTAATGAAGGCTTCATCTTCTTAGTATGAGTAGCTTTTAGCACCCAATAAGATATTTAAGGGTCCTGCTGTTTATAAGAAATGAAAGCATTAGTAATGTTTGTTCATCCAAAGTTGTGCAACTTCAAAAGTCTGATAATGTCTCCCAATACTAAGGTTGCTCTCTCTACAAAGTAATAAGCATGCGGGTTTAATTACTTCATTAAGAGATAATGGTCTAGCATACTTCCTTCTTGCTTGTATGTAGGAACTACTGTCAAGCAAAAGTAATGATGACATGAAGGATCCTACGCCCGTTACACTTCTATCTCGCTCATTGCAAGAACTATAGTTGAGTGAAAGTATTAATGGCATAAAGGATCCTAGTCTTCTTTGAGATAACCACATGCCTATGTTTCATGGCAATGTACTGCTAACAACTTCCTAAGAAAACCTAATTGATCGTATAATAGAGGTAACTCTCCCCTTTCAATCCTGAAATGGAATAAGTCTTCTTCAAAGGTGAAACATGCTTCTAAAGTGTCTATTGAAGATGCATGATTAGGTATTTATAAACTCTTATATTTGATAGCAACCATTAGATCATACTAACGATCAATGGCCGAGATTAAGCTTACTCATTCAAGGTTATCTTGATGAGCTTATTGTGAGCCCAAGGCTAATAACTTGCTTTATTGAGTGTATAAGCCTACTTAAGAAAGGTTGAGAACTGATAGACCAATCCAATAATCTCTATTTCGAGCCCACCAAGCTAATCTCCCTAAGTCATCCCAATTACAAATTGGACTCCCTAAGCCTTGTCACTTAGCCTAATGAGTTAAGTCTAAATAAATAATGCATTAATTATGGGCTTAGGGCAATACATAATTAGCCCTCTACATTTTATCCTTTACCTAAAATTCTTAGACAAAGTCTAATTATTTTGGGCATTAATTACTATCTTTTGAATAGATAGGTCACTACTTAGCGTACGTATATTGTGAAGAGTTGCATTGCTTCTAAGTGCGCTATTATAATTGAAGACTTCATTTTGTTGATGAATTATAGCACATGAGCCTAACACTAGCATTGCAAAATTATTTACTATATATTTTAGTGTGCAAGTTTGTAGTACCATCTAAATGTGCGTATCGCTTTAACCCCATTGGAGTCATATTACCTCATTGGCAATATATTGAATAAGTCAACAATGACCAGTGGACTATATTCAATTGACTTAACCTCAAAAAAAAAAAAAAAAACTTGATCCAATAATTGACATAACAAAGATTTGGCATCCCATATATTTATGGCACGTCAAATTGAGTATTAAATAAAAGCCAATGCATTACTAAAGGGAAATACCACATATTATTGAATGCGTAGAGGTTTTTCAAACCTTTCCCTATATATGTACTTTATATTCTCTATTCATGTAATATCTACATATTATAAAGTATCTTTATAATGTGAGTTTATGTGAACTGATGAACATAGTGAAATAATACCTTACATCGCCCCTTTTGTCCTTTTTTTTTTTTTACTTGATTTTCGCCATGTGACATATTCAAAACCTACGAATAGGTAGATATATTGTAGCACTGATATCCCCCTTTGTATTTATTACTTTAGTTGGAATGTAATAAGAAAACTCCATTTATTCAATGAAAATAGAATTATTACCCTCTTCTTTACACATCAACTATATCAAAATTCAAGTGCCATATCTCGCCTAAACCATATATCTTTCTTGCCTAAGAAAAGCAAGTCCACCATATATTCTCAAATCAATTATATATCTCATACGATCTTTTCCAAACCATATATCTTTTTCATTTAGATATTTCAATAGAATTTTTTTTCTTCTTATTCTTTTTTTTTTCTTTTTGAATCCTTGTAGTTTTAGATTAAAATATATTAATATCTCCCTTTAAACCTCTTCTCCTCAATTGCATATATATACACCACCAATCTCTTCCTTATCCTATTTTTATTGAACATAGATAGTGGATTCAATCCACTTAACATCTTGAAAGTCGTTCTTTACAATTTGGTGCCAAATAAAGAATCTTTGTGTAGCTACTCCTCAAAGAAAATTAAGTCCAAATCTTTTTTGAATCTCTTCAATTTTGGTTTTTCTTTTGTCTTTCTCACAACTTCAAGATTAAATCTTTTGAATTTTCCCATGTCAACTTGCTTCCATTCCCCCTTCTATATATTCATCTATTCTATTCCAAACACAACACAATTGTGAAAACAGTCAAACACAAAATAAAAGTCAACACTCCACCTTAAAGATAAGTAATTTCCTATTTTGCATAGGTTGTGACAATGACCTGGATCACAACAATTCACAATTTAATAGTGACTATTTACTTTCCAAATAAATAGTCAACGACATCTCCAAAATGTGACAACTTATGATTCCATAGTGACAATATACTAAAGAGAGTCATGTTTTGAATGTGTTTACCTATTCGTGGGTTTTGAATATGTCACATGGAGAAAATTAAGTAAAAAAAAAAGAAAATGACAAAAGGGATGATGTAAAGTATTATTTCACTATGTTCATCAATTTGCATAAACTTACGTTATGAAGATACTTTATAATATGTGGATATTAAATGACATATACCAGGAAAGGTTTGAAAAACCTCTACGCATTCAATAATATGTGGTATTTACCTTTGGTAATGCATTGGCTTTTTTTCAATACTCAATTTGATGTGTTGTGAATATATGGGATGGTGAATCTTTGTTATGTCAATTATTGGATCAAGTCTTTTTTAGGTACTCTTTAGTCCATGATTCATTTTAAAAGAGAGGTTAAGTCAATTGAATATAGTCCATTGGTCATTGTTAACTTATTTAATATATTGCCAACGAGGTAATATGACTCCAATGAGGTTAAAGCGATATGTACATTAAGATGGTGCCACAAACTTGTGCACTAAAATATATAGTAAATAATTTTGTAGTGCTGGTGTTAGGCTCATGTGCTCCAATTCATCAACAAAATGAAGTGTTTAGTTTTGTGAGTGCACTTGGCAGCAGTGCAACTTTTCACAATGCATGTACAACAAGTAGTGACCTATCTATTCAAATGGTAGTAATTAATGCCCAAAATACTTAAACTCCGTCTAAGAATTTTAAGTAGGGGGAAAAATGTAGAGGGCTAAATTTGTATTGCCCTAAGCCCATGATTAATGCATTATTTATTTAGACTTAACTCCTTGGGTTACATGACAGGACTTAGGGAGTTTGTTTTGTAATTGGGATGACTTAGGGAGATTGACTTGGTAGGCTTGAAATAGGAATCATTGGACCGATTTATCAGCTCTCAACCTCTCTTAGACAAGCTTACACACTCAACAAGTAGGCTACAAGCCTTAAGCCCATAGTAAGCTCATTAGGAGAATCTTGAATGAGCAAGCTTAATCTCGACTGTTGATCGTTAATGTGATCTAATGGTTATTATTGAATCCAAGAGTTTGTAAATACCTAACCATTCCTCCTCAATAGACACTTCAAAAGCTCTAGAGATAAAAAAAATAATAATATCCCATGGATTCTCTACTCTTAAGGATCAAAATAGTTTTCAAGTGAAGAACGATTCAACATTCAAGAATAGTGAGGTTGATACTTAATAACTCCCTCACCTATCACAAGTGTACTTAAGCTATTGGGATTGCTTGTTTCTCCTTGCAATCATTTTTTCCCAAGTCCTCCCAATAAGTGCCATTCACATATTGCTCCTTTAAGGTCACATGTACGCGACTTTTACGCAGCTTTCATGTGACAACACTATTTAGAACCCTACATCTACAGACTTACAAATGAACTTGAAATTTATCTATGTTTGTGATTTGAATCTTTAAACAACTAAAATGATAAATTTATAAAATGAACACGAAGAAGAAATTAGAGGAAGGAATTTCACTCAAAAAGATGACACATAAATCTCTCAACCGAACCTAATTCCCACTAGACACAGCAAATAACACCAATACAACAATTACCCCCATGTATAGTAGACCTCAACCAACATTGTGAACTAATCTCACCCTAACTCCATACACTCCTATGTTACATACATATAGTAGACGCAACATCCATCGCCAACCCTCTTTCTCAACCATTAGCAGCACCATGTATAACACATAGCACCTTCATGTGAACTTACAGCCCACATCTATTGCTTAACCAACGCCAACCTCGACGACCCTCCCTTTCACCCACTCCACAGCCATAGTTTGCAACAATTACATAACTATCACTACGTGACCAACCCACTACTGCAGTAGGCCCCTCTATCCTTTATAATATCCAATGTAACCTAAATACAACTACATGCCCTTATGCGACCTATACTGGTGTCATTGACCCCCAACTCTCAAAACCACCACTTTACCTAGAGGCATCGATCCTAAACGCCTTTTTTCTAATTCAAATCACATGAAATTGTGATTTCTTACAAGATTTGATGCCTATAACACATTGTGAGAAGCCTCCAGTCATTGCTTCTTCTTCTTAACCCGAACCAGACTCGCTTGGATGCTCCAAGAAACTAACCTAACCCACATGCTTACTTCCCTTCTCTCCTTTGTTCGACTCGCCTGTATTGGTGGGTTCTTTGCCTCCTTTTTCTTATTATTTATTTATTTATTGTATTTTGTTTTCTTTTAGTTGTTTGTTAATTAATGAAATAAAAATAGAACCCACATTAACTTTATTTATTTTTGTGTAGATCCTTATTTTTTAAATTGTTAGTTTTGTTAGTCTAAATAAATGGGTCCTTTATTTTGGGTTAAATTAGTATTTTTAGGGTTTTTTATATTAACATAAGTTTTTTTTTTTTTGTAAGTTCTTATTCTTTTATTATTTCAATTTGTTTTTGCATATTTTCCATTAAAATTTCTTTCTTAGTGCTTTTATAATAAATTGCATCCTTATGATATTTATTTCATGTTTATCATATGAATTGCATATTTTAGTATAAGTTGCTTATTTTAGTATAAACTGCATGTTTTAGTATAATTGAATCTTTTTGGAAAAAGTTATGTATTTTTAGAAAATTGCATCTTAGGACAAAATTGCATATTTCATCAAAATTCATATCTTTTAGGATAAGATTTGCATCTTTCACATTAAAGTTGCATTTTTAGGAGTTTTTGGTAAATATTAAATCTTTCATAAAAATTTGCATTTTTTAACAAATTAGGTATTTTAGGGATTTTTCTAGAAATATGATTTTTTTGTTTAGTTTTTAAAATAAAATTAATAGGTACTTTTCTCAAAATTAGGTTTATTTTATTTTATTTTTAAAAAATTTGGGAGTAAATGTTAGGTTTTTTATGATTTTTTAAAATAAAAATAAAATGGTTGAAAAACATAAACTTGGACTATGTTCAAAATAAAAAAAAAAAATCAATGCACTAAAATTTTCTAAAAAAAATAAGAAATTCTTTGATTTGATCCTGATTAGCAGATATATTGACATCTTTGACGTAACCGTAAAATTTGTAAATTTTTTATTTTTCATTTTTAGGAAAATTCGTAATAAAATATCATTAAAAAAATCACTTTTCATGCATTCTTCATATTTTTGCATATTTCCACATTTTTAGAAAAATTATAAAAATAAAGGCCCATTAGTTAGGTTTTTTTTTTTTAAATAACTTTTACATGGTGATAAATGTCTTAATATGTTAGCCTTGAGACTCAGTTTTTTAATTAATATTTTCTTTAGAAAAATTAGCAAACTAGTAACCTTATTAGAGTTTCTTCCACCCTATAAATGTTAATCCTATTTTTATTAGTTATACTAGTTGGCGACTCTTAAAGTATTTTCAAAAATATTTTTTAAGAATTTTTTTTAATTTAATATTGAGTATTTTAAATTAAATGGATTATGCTTAGTAAAAAATAAATTAAGGAAAATCAAAATAAGGCTCAACAGAATTGGCAAGTCCACTAAGGATACTAGTAGGTTAGCATGTAAAAATTTTCAAATATTAATTAATGGCCTTTATTTTTCTTTTTTATTTAGCCTATATATTTTGTATACAATTATATTGATTTGATTATATTAATGCAGGCCTATTAGAGAGAACTTCACCTAATGAACCTAACTTTGGGGAATGTGGGATTTTTTCTTTTTTTTTTTTTTAAATATCATATGTGTGTACTTAGATGCGATCGAACTCATATTACTTTAGGAAACTAGGACGGGCTACCATTGTATAACTCTCAAGTTGTAAGGGTCCTTATCCTTTCCTAACAGTGATAGATGAGCTTACTTATACTTGGATGTAGCTCGTGAAACAGTTCTTTGAGAATTTATAAGGCTACAAAGTTTAAGACTCATAAACCACACACTCTTGCATCATTTTAAAAAAGTGGGTTAGTAATTTTTAAAGAAACTTGAAAATAATTATTATAACATTTCTTTGAGAATGTATGATTCTACAGAGCATAAGACTCATAAACCACACCCTCCTGCATCATTTTAGAAAAGTAGGTTAGTAATTTTTAAAGGAACTTGAAAAGAATTAATTAATACACTTATATATATAAGTGTGTAAGATCTTTATTTTCAAAAATTTAATTTTAGAAATTCATACACTTATATATGTAAGTGTACATTAATATTGATTGTGAGTTTATAATAATTCTATCTTTATAATTTATTAATTACTGATCCCTATTGCATTGTATATGCGTGTAGCATATTGCATTACTTTTTTTTATCTTAATTTGTATATGTTGTTTCTATATATGTTTTTTTTTCTCTTTCATCTTATATTATATGCTATTGCTTGTAAATATTATCTTGTAATGTGTCATAGTTTTTTTTTTTTAGAGTAAAAAGTTATGCAATTTAATGTCAATATAAAACCCATTAAGTCTTTTGTAGGCTAACAAATGAATACTAGTGTGACATTTTCTAAAAAAAAAAAAAAATAGAATAATCAGGGGCAAAAAGTTGTAACTCTATTATTTTCCTATGTGATATAATAGTTATATAATATTTCTCTATATCCCTTTATATATAAATAATGTTTCCCTGTAACTTCTTATACAATTTTTGTTATTGTAAAATTTTCCTTGTACATTATGCACCATTTGTAATTATAGGAAACTTGTATACCCAATAAGGCTCTAGCTCATTTATAATTTAATTGATGTAAGTAGGGTATTTCAATAAGATTGCAACTTGGAAAAAAAATTACAATAATTATCGCATTATTACTCAATTGCTAGCCTTTGCATTTGTATTTGTGCGTTATTGTTCGATTTATTATTTTTTCACCTCTTTCCTATTTGTTATAATCGAGGTCTATATCACATACATGTACATATAAAAAAAAAGAAAAGATTTTCTCACTAGGTTTGTAAAATAATTATTGTAAATTATTATTGCTATGTTACTTCCCATTCCAATGTTGCCCTTGTAAAATAATCACCTCTTTCATCTTCAATTGTCATCCTTGCAATCAATTTTGTTATTTTTCTCATTTTGATGTCACATTAGTAGTAAAGTCATTTAGTTTGTCAATGTTGTAGAAAGTGGTAGCAATCTATTTATCTTCTAAAACAAAAAAAGACTTAGTCTCGTATAGAAGGTTATCTATCTTCTTGGGTCATTACTTTTTGCAATAACAATTAGATTGCCACCTCTCCATAACCTAATGTCTCATTGTAAAATGATCACTGATTTTCATCATCCCAATTGTCTCATCTCGTATAGGATAATTATCCCTCTTTTACAATTCATTATTTTTATGATAAATCCTGCCATTTGTTTTACTTACATAGTTTTATCACCTTTTTAATAAGCTTCTTCTAGGTTGTATCAGTATTATGAGCCTATGTAATATAATTGTTTTCCATCCATAAAAGGATTTTTTTTTTTCAAAAAAAAGTAAAAATAAAAAGCAAGTCTTTTCAAACTTAAAAAAATAAATGAAGGAAAAGAGAAATTGCTAAAATAGAGGATTCTTTCAGGGGATTCTCCAAGATTGCTTCTTAGTGGTATTGAACCCCCTAGTTATCCACTCTAAATGTTTGAAGCCAACAATTCAAACTCACAGATCGCATCATTCGAACGAGTTGTGACGCTATTGACTTAATGATTACAAGATCTTAGTTCCTCCATTGGTTATCTCTATAATGAGAAGATAACTCAATAATATGAGTTTGGAGCCTAACAAGAGAAAGGAACCATGACCTATCCTTTAAAGCTGCAAGGGAGTGGACTTAGTCTTGACAAAGAACCAAAGGAAAGGCTTAAAATTATGGAAAAGAGGCTCTTAACCTTAGAAGAAAGGCTCATGAACCTGGAAATGGCTATGTACGTTATATTCAAGTGATTATGAGACATGGGCCTTACTATTAAAGCAACATCAAATCTTGAGATTTTTAAAAGGTCATTAGAATTTAGTAGTGAATCCCTGCTTAGCAAGATAATGGTTGATGCAAATGAAGATAATTCAGTAGAGAGTATACATGTTTCAATCAACATGGCTATTAACTAGCCTCAAGGTGGGCCTTATTGTACACAAGCACCCAAGGTTAAGTTCGACAGGGTCCCGAGCATTGAAAACTTGTTATTGCCACTTGACATGTTAGTCCATCATTAAAAGAAACTAGAGAATCCCTCAAGTAATGAATAAGAGCCTATGCAGAAAAAGAAAGGCCTAAGGGCAACCAAAAGATAGTTCACTTCGATTCTTGTCTCGATGACTTAGTTACTCCATCAACTAAGAGAAATAAGGATGTTGGGCTTTAAACCCCCTCATACGGGATGCGAGCCATGAGATAGAAACCTTAGTTTGCATTGTGATTATCACTTGGGCTTAGTGGGTCACTCAACTAAAGATTGTTGGAGATTAAGGCACATAGTGCAAGACCTTTTTGATGTAGAGTTCATTCAAATAGATGGGTCAGATGTCAAAGTTAGCACCAACTTATCCCTAAGACCTAATGGGGAAAATGTCCATAGGTTAACTTTGGTGATTGAAGAGGAAGAAACATGTGCAATTATAAAGTATGAAAGTAACTTTGTATCGCTCTAGAGTATAGGGGTGAAGCTTATACCAAGTACACAACATCAAGGTACTAAGAGGAGAAAATTCACTCTACTTCTCATACCCATGTCTTAAGTTTTCTGTTATTTAAAGGAAATGAACTTGCTACACCTAAAAGCTCCATTGTTGAATTATAAGTCATGGAAATATAATCCTAATGCATATTGTAAATTTCATATGGGTTGGAAAGGACATGCCATAGATAATTGTTGGAGGTTGAGAAATAAAGTCCAAGACTTGATTGATGCTAGATTTATTCAAGTAAGCAACAAGGGGTTGAATTATGGGGAAATTCCCAGTCATAAGAAGAAAAGCTCATCTGTTGGGGCATAAACAAGAGGAATTATCATAAGATAAAAAGAATGCAGATTGGCTCCATGCACATGTTTCATTACATTAGTTTGTCTTTCTATTGTCTTTAGTATTTGCAAGAGCAATGTCTTTGAATTCTAAAATGGTTCTTTGAATAAATTTGTTCTTTTTAATATAAACTCTTCTAAATTGAATTCTATGAGCACTTTACGAATGATCAGAATGGGGCAATTAATTTTGAAGTAACTAAAATGTTGAGGAGTATTCTAAGATGATTAAAGGGGTATTGGTTTGGATTAATTCATCTAATTGAGCCTTAAGGGCAACTTTAATCAAGGAACAAGTTCAATTGAATAGCCACCTATGGAAGACAATCCATTACTCTTGAAATTTTTAGAATGAAAAGAGGCAAACCATGTTCTAAACACTAACCCGAAACACATGAGAGACGAGTGCTATCAAAGTGAAGAATTGAGCTCATTCCTTAAAAGAGATCCGTCTTGAACTTGATATATATGTCAAAATGATGTTAAGCATTCAATTCATCGTCTCTAAACACAATTATCCCTTATAAACCAATTTGAGCCTTTAGGGGATTTTTCTTAAAATTAGCCCTGTTAAAAACCACCATATACTGAGGTAATCAGGAGATTAGAGTCATTAATTTAGAGAGAGAAATAGACTAACTTGTGTTTGCTTTAGTCGCACCAATTCATGAGTAATACTTGTCAAAGATAATCTAATTTATTTGGAATTAAAGAGAGCATTTGATAGGAATTGGGCCATTAGACCCTTGACCTAAGCTCGAGCTTAAGGGCTTAAAAGTATGGCGAGGTATATCCTTTCATCCCGACCTATACCTGAAGAATCCGAGTTGCTTCTAGCTACCAACTTGCTACAAATGTCAAGCCAAGCCCTCTTTTGTTTGTCAATGATCAAGCACCAAATTGAGGACTACTCTGTTGATAGCTTGGCCAACTTACTCAATAGCTACAATTGTTTCGAGCTCCCTAGACCAAATTTGAATTGAGACAGTCCTAAAATACCCACAGAATAGCTTGACACTCATTAGATCTGGTTGTCCTCTTTCGTTAGCTTCTCCAAGGAGCTCTCTAATGATTGTTTGCCATGCATCCCAGCTCCTCGCATGAAAGAATTTGCCAACAAAACTTTTATTCCTATAATTTCTATTATTCCCTTATCTATTTTTTGTGCTTTACCTATCATAGACAATGCCTTTTTAGACTTTTCTATATTTAGTTTCGGGTATAAATACCCTCTTGTAAGCAACTGCAAGCATTATCTTTGACATTATTGAATATACTGCATTATCTTTGTGTGAAGCTTTAAGCTTACTCTTCTACTTTTATCATATCTCTTAAGTAAGGTTAGATGGTTAGTAACCTTACTGAACTATTTGTGCGTCATATGGAGTTAGTTCATGAGTCCATAGAGGTTCCTTGTTAAGTCATATCCTAGAAATTATTCGTGGTTTTTACTTGTGTTCTTTTATTTTGTGTCTTACATCCTACAATTTCGGGCTTTTTGTAAGCTTGGACCAACCTCAATAGTATCGCCTTTATCTATCCTTGGTACGATGTATCATCATCAATCCACATACACTTTACCTAGGTCGATACACTTCAAGATCATAAATTTTTTTTTACACTCTAAACCCATACACTTTTGCTAAACACCTCAAGCTCATATACACTTTACCTAAGCTTACACATTTTGAACCTATGGATTTAGGGCTTTGATTCTCCTAAAATGGGAGCTCAAGACAATAGATAGTGATCACCTTAATAAAAAGGAAAGGAAAAAAAGAAGAGAAAAAAAAAAGAAAAGGAAGAGAAAAAAGAAAGTAAAAAAAAAAAAAAAGAGAGAGAAAAAAGAGAAAAGAAAGAAAAAAAAAAAGGGAAAAATGAAGAATGAAAAATGAGAAAAAGAATAAGGTGATCATATTCAAAAGTGAGACTGGATTTATAAGTACAAAGCCCCCATATATTTAGAAAGTGGAGTTCAAAACCCATGGTGGGATTACAATACTCAAAACCTTAAGCTTTCACAAGAGTACTTGAAGCCTAAACATGACAAGTTTTCCAAGCCCAAGAGCATGAAGCTCAAATTCTACGGCCCTGCTTGCATGACTACCCTTAATTTAGCTCTTTTAACTAAAGAAATGGATTTATCTCAAACAATAATTGCTCATGAAACCTGGGTAAGCTCATGTTTAGTATTTTTGTATAAGGTTCTTGATTTATAAACCTAGGGGTGAATGAATAAAGATTTTCCCTTAAAATGGGCTACAACACATTAATATCCATTTCCCTAAATCGTTGACTAATACATTGTAAGCCAAAAAAAAAAAAACCTAGCTAATTGACTAAGTATATCATTTGCAAGAGAGACTATAATTTTTGGAATCGATACTGAGAGTAAAAATAAGCCTCGTATGAGGAAGTCCTCTTAGACTAAATATTATAAGTAATGGTATCCATTCCCCAAGTAAAAAATAAAGAAGAATTGAATACTTCTCGAACGGCATAAATGGTCATTTGCCCTAAGTTTAAAATTGATGCTTTCAAAAATCAATGCTTTATGAAGCTATGGCATAAGTTCTAGCAACAAGTCATCAGGCAATCATAAGAAGAAAATGAATGGCCATCAAGTATTGAGGCAGTTTACCACCAATAGGCAGCTTTGAGAATAAGTAAAAATTCTCCAAATTGTTAGCAATTTCTCCAAAATAATAAGCTCTTTAAAAAGATATTTTCTAGATTCAAAGTTTTCAAGGGCAAATAAAAACCAAAATTTTCAAAAGAATTGAGTTGAATCAAGTCTAGATATGTCTCAACATCCTTCAAAAGTGATCTCTTAGCATTTTCACAAAGCCTAGAGTTTAGAACCTTCCAATCTTAAGATTTACAATCATTACTAGTTTTATTTATACAAGACGAATTACGGATCTTCATCCATATAAGATGGCCCTTGCAATTGTTCCCGTTTATCCATGATAAGTCTTACGAAAGAGTTGCCTATCCATTCAATATAGCTTTTGATAGTCTTTTCACTAGGAGAGTAATCACCTCTAGCCTTAACCCGTTGATTCAAGCTAGGGTCTTTTAAGTTTTTCAAGAAAATCTTCATTACTTAAGGATACCCGTCAGTCCAAACTGGGGTTTGTCTTTCTTTAGGTTCTTAAGACATTAGTTCTCTTAAGGATATCCAACCTTTTAAGTTAGGACCCCATTTCCTTGACATTTTAAGTTAGAATCCTTTTTATCTCACTCTTTTGAGTTGAGATACTATTTAGCTAACTTTTCAAGTTAGGACATTTTTTTTAGCTAACCTTTCAAGTTATGACCTTTTTAGCTGACCTTTTAAGTTAAAACCTTGTTTATTTGACCTTTCAAGTCAATCCTTTTATCTAACCTTTTGAGTCAACATCCTTTTACCTTAACCTTTCAAGATGGGACCCAATTTATTTGACATTTTAAGTTAAAATCCTTATACTCCAATCTTTCAATTCGAGACCCTTCTTTACCTTGACTTTTCAAGTTAAGACCCTTCTTATCCGATCTTTTGAGTTAGGTCTTTTTTATTTGATCTTCCAAGTTAGAGTCCTTTTACCTCAACCTTTTAAGTCAGGACCAATTTATCTAACATTTTAAGTCAAACTCCTTTTACCTTAACCTTTCAAGTCAGAAATCCTTCTTAATTAACCTTTCAAATCAGGATTTTTATTTTTATCTTAGTTGACCTTTCAAGTTAGGAGTTTTCTTAGCTAACCTTTCAAGTCAAGGTTTTTCTTAGTTGACCTTTCAAGTTAGGGTTTTCCTTAATTGACCTTTCAAGTCAAGACTTTTCTTGGCTAACCTTTCAAGTCAGGACTTTTCTCAACTAAGCTTTTGGGTCAGAGTTTTTTATCTTTCTCTATTAAGATGGGACCCTTCTTATTTGATCTTTTAAGTCATAGTTCTCCTTACCTTACCTTACCAATTCAAGCTATGAGTTGATAAAAATAGGCATATTTTTTTGTCTTTATAGCAAAGTTTTCATCAAGTTTTCCTATAAAAAGGGATAGTTGTAGATATCTCATTTTTACTCTTTTATTTTTTTTTTTAATTTTAGGCCAAGTTTACCAAAAAAAAAAAAATTAAAAAAAATGCAAAGTGTCAAAAGTGTCTGAGTTAAGTCGACTAATTAGTCGTTTAAGATCGAATAAGGTAAAATTCAAAAGAATACATGTAATTTAATAAATTCGAAGTCTTTAAAAAACTGAGCTTCATTAAAAGATAATTTTCGAGAAAAGTCTACTAAATTTTGAGTCATGAAATGGGCTTTATTTAATTGAAAATTTGAATTTTAAAATAATTTTCACTGGAATAACTTAAACAAAACTCAAGATTTATTAAATTAAATTGTGTTAAAAATTCTCTTTGCATGTATATTTTTGGTCATGCAATCGTCTTGGGGTCATTTGGATGAATGAATTTGGTTTTGTTCTTGAAAACCCGATATAAATTTGGCTTAGGATTTATTGTTTAAACATTGGTGGATGTGATAAATCATTTACAAAAAAACCATTGGCTTAATAGTCAACACACATGTTATAGGTTTGAATTCGAAGCGTGCATGATAAGGGGTCTATGTGGTCACATGCCTAGTACATAACCCATTTTATTTTCTTTTTTCCAAGCTTTTCATGGCTGAGAAAGAGACAGGAAAGGGAAGGAAAAACCTAATTTTTTGTTATGGATTTTAACAAATCCTTAGTTTTTTTAGTGGATTTGATTGATTCATTACTACATCATTATTAAAATGATTGAATTCAACTAAAACTCGAGTTAAGAATAATTTAATAAAGATTTGTTAAGACCCATAAATGAACTTGAAATTTGTCTATGTGTGTGATCCGAATCTTTGAAGGACCGGAATGAAAGGTTTATAAAACAAACACAGGCAAGAGATCAAAGGAAGGAATTTCACTTGAAAAAGACAGCACATAAAATCTCTCAACCCAACCCAATTCCTACTCGACATAGCAAACAACAGCCCCTACGTATAGCAGACCCTAACCCAACACCGTGAACCAACACGACCCCAACTCCATACACTCCCATGTGACACATACAGAGCAGACACAACATCTACCGTCGACCCTCTTTCTCAGCAGTGCTACGCATAACGTACAGTACCCTTACACGAACTTACCGCCCACATCCATTGTCCATCCAACCAACTCTAACCCTAATGGCCCTTTCTCTTACCTACTCCATAGCCACTGTTCGCAACAGCCACATAACCACCAATGCGTGACCAACCTACCACTGTAGCAAGCCCCTCCATGTTCTATAATACATAATGCAACCCAAACATGATTGCCGCCGTGCCCATACATGACCTACACTCGCGTCAGCTACCACCCAATTCTCAAAAACACCACTTTACCGAAAAGCATAGATCTTAAATGCCTTTTTGCTAATTCAAATCTCATGAAATTGTGATTTCTCACAAGATTTAATGCTTACAATACATTGTGAGAAGCCTCCAAGTACTGCTTCTTCCTCTTCTTCCTAACTTGGATTCAACCCGCTTAGATGCTCCAAGAAACTGACCCGACTTGGGCGCCCACTTCCCTTCTTTCCTTCGTCTGACTTGCTTGTGTTAGTGGGCTCTTTGCCTATCTTTTTCTTATTAATTATTTATTTTATTTTATTTCTTTCAATTGTTTGTTAATTAATTAAATAAAAATAGAACCTACACTAACTTTATTTATTTTTGTGCAAGTCCTTATTTTTTAAAATGCTAGTTTTATTAGTCTAAATAAATGGTTGTTCATTTTCGATCAAATTAGTATTTCTAGGGTTTTTCTATATTAACATAAGGGTTTTTTTTTTTTTTTTAAGGTTCTTATTCTTTTATTGTTTCATGTTGTTTTTGCGTATTTACCATTAGAATTGTGTTCTTTATGCTTTTACAATAAATTACATCCTTATGATATTTATTACATATTTATCATATAAATTGCATATTTTAGTATAAATTTGATCTTTTTAGCAAAAACTGTGTATTTTTAGAAAATTGCATCTTAGGGCATAATTGCATCTTTTATCAAAATTCATTTCTTTTAGGATAAGATTTGCATATTTCACATTAAAGTTGCGTCTTTAGGAGTTTTTGGTAAAAATTGCATCTTTCATAAAAATTTGTGTTTTTTAACAAATTAGGCATTTTAGGGATTTTTCTAGAAAAATGATTTTGTCATATAGTTGTTTCTTTAAAATAAAAAATAAAAAATCTTAATTGGTGTTTTCCTCAAAATTATGTTTTCTTTAGTTTTTTTTTTTTTAATAACATCAGGAGTAAATGTTAGGTTTTTTAGGATTTTCTTAAATAAAAGTAAAATAGTTGAAAAACACAAATTTGTCCCATTTTCAAAATAAAAAGGAATCAATACACTAAACTTTTCTAACAAAAATAAAAATTACATTGGTTTGATCTCGACTAACATGTATATAGGTACCTTTGAGGCAACCATAAAATATGTAAATGTTTTTTTTTTTTCTTTTTAGTTTTTTAGGAAAATTCATAATTAAAAGTTATTAAAAATGATTTTTCATGCATTCTTCATATTTTTGCATATTTCCACATTTTTAGAAAAATAAAGGCCCAATCTTAGGTTTTTTTTTTTTTTTTTTAATTTTTATATGATGACAAATGTCTTAATAAGTTAGTTTCCAAACCTAGCTTTTTGGTTAATATTTTCTAAAAAAAATAATATTTCCTTAGAAAAATTAGCAAACTAATGACCTGATTAAGGTTTCTTTTATCCAAGAAACCCTAATCCTATTTTTGCCAGTTTTACTGGTAGGCGATTTCTAAACTATTTTCAAAATATTCTTCTAAGAAAAATATTTTTTCTTAATTTAATACAGAGTATTTTATATTAAGTGGGTAAGCTTAGTATAAAATAAATTAAAGAAAATCAAAATAAAGTTTGACAAGATAACATCTGAAGTAGGGGTGAAGAATCTTCACATTGAAGATTAAGATGACTTTTTGGTGTGGAAACTTTTTTCAAGCTTGCGAGGAGTTTCTCGAAAAAAAAAAATCATAATTAGGGGCTCGTTTAAAACTTATTACCATTAGGGGGCATTGAAGACACATTTAGGAAATATACTATTCTTTGTTATATTCTAAAGAATAAGGTGCTTTCTTGAAATGCTCCCTCTTCTTAAGTGAAGTGCAATTTTGAAATGCGCCTTCATTGTTAACATTTGCAATATGAAAGTTTAAAAAAACTTAGAACCCTTTGCAAAAAAAAAAAAAAACAATACATTTAAAGTAAAACTAATAAGCATAAATAGTTAAATACCATATCTCCAACTCTAAAATTCAACTCATGTAGATCAGTCCCAACAAACATATAAGTGCATTCTCGACTAATTTCCATGTGTCAACTCCAAATTTTAGGTCATTTGGATCATTCTCAACAAACATATAAGAGTATTGCCAACTAATTTCCATGTTTGCAACTCGAAACACCAAGTTAAGAAGTATAGCAAACATCTAAATGGTATCTTAGTACATAAAAGACATGAAGGACAAAAAGATAAATATAAGCAAAGTAACATCACTTTTAAGGAGCTAATAACATAAAGGGAGGATTGTTGGGTCTCCATCAGCAGAGTCTCAAATGAGCTCAAAGAAAGGCCGGACAATAGGTCTACATCTGGATGACTAGATGATCCCTCGATCAGGGATGACCTTAGAGTTTCATCATCATGCCGACGTCGCTGGTGCTGTTGCGTTACTCCCCCCATCTTGGTGTGATTGCCTTGCCTGGGTAGATGTAGATCATCATAATTAGCCTGATTTGAGTCATTCTTTCCCTCTTTGTGCTCCTCAGCCAAATATGGCGGGTATAGGGTCACTGCCATGTTATCATGTAGTAGATGCATACCCCAATTGGCATGGTTTCAGGCCGTGGAATAATGGGACTAGTCAATAGAAATCCTAATTTGCTGGAATTCATTATTTAGCAAGAAAAAGGAGATTTGCATGAGGAATCAGAAGGTTAGTCAACTCTCTAGTAAATCATCTTTGGTCATGTTAAGGAATACATTGGCTATTGTATTGAAATCCATTTCACTTGTAGATGATCTTGATGTATGAATGAGTTTACACACATGTAGGGACCTTCTAGTCTAATTATGATAAACAAGCCCTCAAGCTTCTTCTTGCAGGCCCGAAGCCTCCATTTGCAACAATTGGCCTTCTTAGAGCAAAAAAATGAACTACTTACCCTTCTTAGACTTGTTGACAATAAAGTTGTAATGATACTTGATGTGTTACATCTTGACAGCTTGTACAAGATCTACTTTGGTGTTAAACCCCATACCTCTATTGAGATCTTCATTGGTCAATAGATTACTACACCTAGCATTTACAGTTTCCTTAAAGTATATATAGTCATCACCCCCACCGATATTGAAAAAGGGTATAAAATCCCTAATTGCTGAGTCGGTCATATGAATCTCAATGGATGTTTTGAGACTTCAATATGCTCCATTAAAGTTGTGCCATATACATGGAGCTTTGCTATAGACATTTGAGTGATAATGTTCTCACTTAACCTAGCCTCTATCTTCTCGTCATCTTCTTTAACCTCCTCCTCATCATCATCTTATTCATCATCCTCATCATCTTCATCGTGGCACAATCCCATACATTGAAGCATAGGGTCATATGTGCTTCATCAATGACATTTTTATCATCCCACATAGATGCAAACATAGACACTAGATCGTCCCTATCTATCGTAGGGGGATTGATGGAGTGTATACCACATTATTAGGTAATTACACCTTCCAAGTAATAGTATAGAGAAGAGTCCTAGGTTATCAATCTCATAAGGACTGAACACTTACTTACCTGTTCTAATTGCTCTAATCTATGTTGAATTGCATTATAAATGATAAATTGAATGAAAGCAAGAAATAAGAACTAAATAAAAGATTAAATAATGACGTAAAAACAAAATAAAACTAAATAAACATAAATTGGGATGTTTAGATGCTGATCACTATGAGTGTAATATGTAGGATCTTTTGGGATTTTAACAAATTTCTTATTTTTATTAATCAAAGGAATTTAAGTATTAATCTAATAGTAATATCTACTTGATTCTAATTCTAATTATATCTTACTTGAATCGCTTCTAGAGTATAACTCCTTATAACAGCATTAAGAATAGGAATCCTGCACAAATAATAAATTAATTAATTCCAGAAGAAATATATAACTTATCTTTAAGCTTGTAGCAAATTCTTTCAGTTATGATAAATGTAATTTTGTATTAGCCTTACTATTTCAATACATAATATTGAATAAATTAAGCTAAAACTCTATAAATAACAACTTAATTCAATTTAAACACGTAATTGAAATAATAAAAGTAAGAAGATTGCATTAAAATAAAACAATTCATTTATACTACTTTTTTACCTCAATGGTTCACAGATTTAGATATTATTGCTTTTAATCTATAATCATAGAAAAGATAGTAACTTTCATAATTACAAAGTGTTTTTATTCCCTACTCTTTCTTTACAGTACGTTCTCTCTCTTCTGGATACAATTGTCCATCTTCTATTTATAATGTTTGAATTAAATAATCTCTAAATGGCAAGTGTATCATAGTAGATTAGGGTAAATGGCCATGAACATGATTGCGGTGGTTGTGTAGGAACAACACCTTGCAATAATTCTTGCACGAATTGTCTTGAAATTGATTACGAGGGGAATATGATTGGGAAACATAGTCGTGGTGGATGATTGTAGTCGTGCATTTGTCAAAAATCCTTCAAAATTCAAATTGCAATTAAAGACAAGGGCTTACAGCCATGGTGCATACTCTTAGTCGTCTTCTTTGCTTGTTTCTTAAACAAATTCTCTCTTATCTTTATCATCTTCAAATTATCCTTCAAAATAGATGAAATCATCTCTAAAAATTACCCAAATTCTCATCTTTTTGTCATATTACTTCAATTTAGTCCTGAAATTAAAAAAAAAAACTCATATTAGTAGCAAATTCACCAAAATGATATTAAAATAGCTCAAAATATTCATGAAAATAGCATGACCGACGAGTGTAATTTTACACTCATCAGGGATAACTATCATGGGTTGCACTAAGGGTGTTACGCAAATGGAAGTGATTGCTTGAGATCTAACCTGTAGAGGATTCCCATCGATTTCTTCTTTGGATGTTCTCACATACAAATGGTGAATATGTATCTGCCTAAATGCTTTAATCATCTCAAATAGGTTCTCCACGTCATCATCATCCCTCATAGTAGTTAGGAAGTATGAAATAACTCTCAAATAGGGGTTGAGGTAGCGTTAAGGTACTTGTATAGTACCTCAACCCCACTTACACTAGGATCAATTCCAATGCTCATGCAAATCCTCCTAAAGAATTCATCAAATGTGGTGCTGGTTTTCATTTTTAATAACTTGATAGGGTCTTTGTCGTATTTTGGAACTGAATTTCTTCTTACGATATTTCCATAAGCATATATGGATAATTTAACAAAACTCACTATTTTCAACCTATACACATAAAATTCATCACACTTATCAGTTTGGTATTATCATTGCAATCTTCGATGTATATCTTATAGTGTATCAAACTTTATACTTTACTCACAAATAAGGTCTTCTAAACAATTCAACTAACATATTATGGGCATTTTGTCAAATGCCTTGTAGGCATTTGCTTATACCTCATAAATCATATATTATTATACTAATTTATAAACAATCTAACTACAAAATATATTATCAATGATTTTTACAATCCAAATATACAAGCATCAATCGAACATGCAAGAGAAATAAATAAAACCGTATCACACTCTAACTCTAAGGTTTGATTTGATCCATGCGAAAATAATGTAAAGATTGTTGTATAAAAAGTGTTATAAGAGGCTTACTTGAGTATTTGTCAAAGCTTTATGAAGAAAATGCAAGGAAAATTGACTCCAAATTACAATCGCACTAGAGGACACGAGAGAGAAACAAGAGATAATGTAGAGTGTTTTGATGTTGCAAAATGCGTCTATTGCGCCCAATCTCAGGTTTTATTTTGAGTATAGTAAAGGCACATTTCGTAAGTATATCTTCACGTTTGTAAAGAAGGCATGTTAAAATGCACCTTCTTCTTGTTAAAAATAAAAAGAATGAGTATTGTAAAAAAGTGTCTTCTTTTTTAAAATATGAAAGAAGAAGAAGGTGTATTTAGGAAATATGTCTTCATTGTTAATAATGGTAACAAGTTTTAAACTAGTCCTTAAGTACAGTTTTTTTTTTTTCAAGTCAGCTGCATTTCTTAGCTTGTGAATCTTATTATCTATTAAGGTAGGGTGGGGGTAGGGGGTGTTGGTAGAGCAGAGTTGAGGGAGAAATGGAGGGGGGGAATCAAGATTCTAAGGCTTTTTTATTAGAGAGGCATGAGAAGCATTCGAGTCAGCTTTTTGTTATGCTTTCATTGTCAACATAGGTGGGATATAAAGTAAATTTTCCTTGACAATCACGAATGATGCCTACCACAAAGGGGTTGCAAGTTCTGAGGCTTGCTTAATTTGTGATTGTTTGGAAGTTTGACAAATTTATTTATTTGGGAGGGGCTTTGAACAACCATATTTTTTCCTTGCTATCATTGGAGACTTGATTCTTGATGTAAAAGTCTTGGGTAGCTTTGTTTATATAGGGTTATCAACTTGAGCATCTACTCCTCTAGTAACATAGCTCTTCCCAATTCATCTGGATGTGTTGTGTAGTTGGAACATTGTTGTTCTTATCTAATGTTCCTGACCTCTGGACAGGAAGTTGTAGTTAGGCTATGATTAAGACACCAACATCTGTAACAGATGGATTTTAATCTATCACTTCATGTACTGGATCAAGTAGTTAATGCTTTAGATGTTTAGTGCATGAATTAATCCTTTTTTAGTGATCATCATATATGAATTAATCCTTAGGATAGGACCAATTGTATTTCCTATTTTTTGAAGGAGCAATCAGCCTATAATCTTCCAGTGGCAATTCATCAAATTCTTAGCCATACTATAGTAAAATTAAAGCTTAGAGCTTTATGTATGAAAATTCGATGCCCATTTCTTCTGACAAAGTTGCCTCGTTGTCATCATTTTTTCTGTTGATAAAGTTAAAGGAGTCTCCCTAAACTTCACCATTCAACTTGCATGAATAGTAAAAGCTATTTCTTTTGACTTCTTTTGTCCTTGTTTACAAAAATTATTTCTTATAGCCTTTATTGCCCTCATCTCCTTTTATGCTTCTATTACAAAATTTGAATTTTCTTGAATAAAATAATCTTTATACATTTCCATGACTTTCATGTTTTTCTTTCTTTTTTTTTTTTTTACGTAATGAAACATTTCCATTAGATGAAAATTTAGATGATTACATCAAATACATAACTAAGAGATAACAAACATGCAATGGGCATACACTTAGCCACCAGTAACACTGACGGCACTAACAGTCACAACATATAAAATGGAAAATAAACATTAGTCCATGTCCACATTAAAGTGTTGACTAGGACTCATTAACTAAAGATCAGAGCATGTAAAGAAATAGATTCCTTGTTATTGTTCCTTCAGGCAAATATAACTCCATAATGGCATCAAGATTGTTCACTCAAGATTACATGTTTTCTCTGAAGAAAAAAACAGGTGCAAGAAGGTTGCAATTGCAACAACACGAAGTGTAGTGCAATAGCTCCAACAGTCCAACTTTCCACTTTGCTTGGAGTGCCATGTGTGTAATAGTAGAGTAGGTATAGTATACTAACCATCAGTCCAAAGTATAAATAAATGGACCCATGTCAACATTAGCGAGGTTAGGAAATCTTAGAACACAAAAGATTGTAGTGAAATGGAATCCATAGAGAAAGTAGACAATACATAATAATGTAGCAAGCCTTGAAATTGAAACAAAATTACCATGGTAGCAAATATGTCATTACCAGCACAACATGACATTGAGTTATCATTCAAGCAGCTCAATGTAAGTTCTTCCCTAGGCTGGCCTTCAGTTCAATGCATGTAATACGTATAGGACTGTATATTTAACCTGTTAGTTAGTTGTTAGAGTTGTTTATTTAAGCATGTTTATTTAAGAGCAAAATTGGAATTAGGATTCATTGATGGCAAAATTCCTAAACCGGATGAAGACTCTAAGGATTATACTTAATGGATTCGTAATGATTACTTAATTAGATGCTGGATCTTGAATTCTATGGTGAGTGATCTGACAAGTATAAATCACTTTACACTTTTTAGGCACATTTAGGTATAAATTGACCATAATTGTGTTTATTTCTTAAGTTCTTGGTAATTAATTGTGTGATATATCAATTCTAGATGATTCAAAAGCAAAAGGGACAAAATTCAACAAGAATAAGGAGATTTAGAGCTATCATGACTGTGATAAAGGAATAATGCTAAAGAAAGATCAATTGAGACTCATCACTGGCGTGATAAAAAAAAAAAATTTGAGTGTTCAGTGCTCGTTACTCCCTCCATCACAGTTGTGATCAAGAGAGTGATCAAGGCTAAAGTTATTTTTCCACCTGTTCATTACGGTTGTGACTCCACCTCGGAAGGATAATCACGCCCTTAATCACGGGCGTGATTAGGTAGAATGTTTGCGATGAGAAGATCACTCTTCGAGTTACGGGCGTGATTGGAGTAGACACGATGATTCTTTTTAAATCGTTTCACACAAATTGGTGTGTGTAACGAGTCTAAATGCCAAGAGGTGTCTTGAAGTAGTGTATTTCGAGCCTTTTGACAAGAAGAATATAAATACGCCACAATTTTTAGAAAAAAGGAGGAGATTGGATCATACATCCATTCATACATCTTCGTACCCATTGTATTTTCGATTATTTTCTTTTAGTACATTTTCTAAGTGTTATACATTGTACCTTTCTCAGAATTACTTGAGAGAGACAATGGTAATTTATTGTTCGTATATTTATCAGATTTCTACAGTAGAATTCAAAATAGGGTTGTATTCTTCTACTTGTTTTGTATTAATTTCTTTGTTATTTTTGCATTTTATTGATATGTTTTGTTTTTTTCCATATGTGTGAGTAATATGTGAAGATTTACTATATTATTTAGTATGATCAAGTGCATAAAATAGTGGTTTTTTGATAAATGTTAATTCCAATGAATTGCACTTAATGAATCTAAGCTTGGTGTAGTGTACAACATTGACTTAAGACGGATTTCAATAGAATATGTCGAGAGACAATTTTATTAAATAGATCTAATTTATTGGAACAACTTACTCCTGATAATAGAGATATTATTAGGAAAGTTACTGCATCTTTAAGGGAACTGATACATTAACATGACATTAATGCGATTTGACTTAGTTGTTAATTAGGAAGAAATTCTAATAGATGCAATTAGGATTATAAGTAAGTAGTTCTGAGAAGAATGCTTATATACTGTAATTTCCCGTTGATAACAAGAATTAGGTCAAAAAGTATTTTGGTAAGATCATGCTAAGTGGTGAAGCAAGTTTGCATTGTTAAATGTGTTGTTAGTAATTGTTTTGTAGCCAATGTGTTAATGGCATTAGTTTGTAGATTAGTGTAGTTTAGTCAGCAATTTAGAGTTTTAATAATTAATCACTTGATAAATCAGATTGCTAGATAATAGGAAGATTAATTAGTACTAGTGTTTATTGTTTCTCCCAATAGAGACAACCCTATACTCATTCGTGCTATAAAACGATAGGTACACTTGCCTATTGAACCGAGTTAATGATAGAATATAGGACTTTAATTTGTAAAACTCGAAAGCTCTGTTTAGGGGCGATCATGATCTGTCACAAAGCTTTTTATACGCACAATCATCATTCGATTTATGGAATGAGATTGTTAAGCAATACAGTTAAGCAAGTGGACCTTTGATCTTTCAATTAGAATACAAGATTAGCAATATGAAACAAGGAAATTCGCTAGTTTTGGTCTATTATAATCGATTGAAGAAGGCATGGGATGAATTGTATATGTTAAACCCCTATCTAAAGTGTGAATGTGGAGTCGTAAATGGTTGTAATTACGGACTGAAGGATAAGCTTACTGAGTTTGAATTGAAACATAAACTGATGCAATTCCTTATGGGATTATTTGATGTGTATGAGACAGCACGGAATCAGATTTTGTCTTCAGATCCTCTTCCCAATGTTAATAAGGCGTTTTATATTGTTCAACAAGTTGAGAAGCAAAGGCAAGCGACAACATCTTTGGATACTAATTCAATTGCTTTTCAAGTGAACAAAACTTTGCTGCCTTTGAGGAATACCAGGAAAGGGTTCACTAAGACAAATTTGAAGTGTAAATATTGTAAAGGAACATGGCACACTATAGATTCTTGCTTTGAGATAATACGGTATCTGGAATGGTATAAGGGAAAGCGTAACAAAACAAAAGGAAAAACAGTAGCAAATTTTGCTAGATTGGAGGAAACACCATTGGAATCAAATGATGAAATGCTTAGTGCTAATGATTCAGATGTTAGTCCTCAATTGCTTTAGGGTTTGTATCAGGAGTTCCTAAAGTTTATGAAGACAATAGGAGATAAGGAACCAGATACAAGAGGAATGGTAAACTTTGCAAGTACTTTTGCTTCAATCGCTGATAGTTCTCTTGATGCTGTAAATGATAGTGAGGTTACTTGGACAATTGATATAAGGGCAATCGACCACATGACACCCTATAATCATTTGTTGTTCAATAAACATAATCTCATTAATCCTATCAAAGTAATATTACCAGACAATACATATAAACTCATCAATTTTGTTAAGTTAGTGAAGATCACTCCATCCTTAATTCTTCATAATGTTCTTCTTGTAACAAATTTTAAACACAATCTTCTTTCAATTCATAGACTCCTACACGATAGTAACCTTTTAGCCATCTTTAATTAGCATTCTTGTCTTTTTCAGGACAATGGAATTAGTAAAATAGTAGGTACTGCACAACTTTGACATGGTTTATATATACTTCAAGCCACTAGTAATGTTTCTATCTCTATTCCAAGAAATGCTAATACCTCATGTTCTTCTTGTACTAGACATGAAATACGAAATACTATTGCTACTAACAACATTGACACCACTTTGTTATATAATAGATTACGTCACTCTTCTTTCTCAAAATTACATCATTTGTTTGATTTCAATCATGTGACTAATAAAGATCCTCTTTGTAAGACTTGTTGTTTAGCTAAAATACATAGACTTCCATTTTCTTTAAGTAGCAATACATCTACTTTTGCTTTTCAATTACTACATCTAGATATTTAGGGCCCATATCATGTCGAATCAATTGATGGTGCTAGATATTTTTTTACTATAGTGGATGATTTCTCAAGATGTACCTAGACCTTTTTGCTTGCTCATAAATCCCAAGTTACCAAAATACTTACATATTTCCTTGCTTACACACAAAACCATTTCTAAACCATACTAAAATTCATCCGCACAGATAATGGAATGGAATTTTTGTCCACAGAAATCCATGATCTTCTTTCTAAACATGGGATTTTACATTAAAGAACCATTGTCCATACCCTATAACAAAATGGTAGAATTGAGAGAAAAGATAGGCATTTGATTGAGACTTCAAGAGCCTTAAGACTACAGGCCAATTTACCAAAGTCCTTTTCAGGTGAGTGTGTTTTGATTGCCACTTACTTAATCAATCAAATGCCTACAGCTACCTTACAATGGAAAACTCCCTATGAAGTTCTTTTTGGTCATCCACCCACCTATAGTCATCTAAGGGTTATAGGATGTCTATGTTTTGCAACAAATTTGTCACCTCATAAAGACAAATTTGATCATAATGGTATTAAGTGTGTAATGTTGGGATATGGACATGGTCAAAAGAGTCATTGACTCTATGATCTTAAGGCAAAACAAATTGTTATGAGTAAAGATGTTTTGTTTCATGAAAATTGCTTTCCTTTCAAGGAATATGATGTGTCTGTTGCTACTTTTCAATCCGATTTGACTTCTTTTTCCCCTATTTCTTTTCCAACCACTTATGAAACCCATGGAGTACAACCTTCTGTTAGTCCTCCTTTTGCACTTTATACCATATCTTTTGTTGTTCCTTAGCCCATTGTTCGCACTTCTTCCAGAACGCGACACCTACCTAAGTGGCTTGAAGACTATGTTCATTGTGTCAATGTAGCAGTGGCTCCTCTTTTTACTGATTCCTTGAATGATCACTCTATTCCACATCCTTTATTCACTAAAGATATGTTTGCTTCTTATCTTTTTTATTATATAGTCTCTTTAGCCCAAGTTTTAATTACCAAGGAACTTACTACTTATTTACAAGCTTCATAAGATGAATTATGGGTGGAAGCTATGAACAAGGAACTTGCAGCATTAGAAAACAATCATACATGGGAGCTTACTACTTTACCTAAAGGTAAACGTGCAATAAGATCAAAATGCGTGTTCAAAATTAAATATTAGGCTGATGATTCAGAGGAGAGATATAAAGCACGTTTAGTGGTGAAGGGTTACACTTAAGTGGAGGGTGAGGATTACATTGAGACATTTTCTCCAATAGCTTATTTGGCTATTATTCGTGTTTTGGTAACTGTTGCTACAGCTAAACATTGGCCTATACATCAGGTTGATATTAATAACGCTTTTGTTCATGGATTTCTTAATGAAGAAATCTATATGAATTCACCTCGGGGATATACAAAAGCATAACCAAGTCAAGTGTATAAGTTGATGCGCTCCTTATATAGGCTTAAGCAAGCCTCACGTTAGTGGAACGTTGAAATTTCAAAATTCCTTGTTGCACCAGGTTTTGTTCAATAAAAAAATTACTATTCTTTGTTTACTTCAGTGCATACTAATGGTTTTTTAGTTGTTCTTCTCTATGTAGATGATATCCTTATCACAAGTGATTGTGACGCATCTATTCTCGCTTTGAAGAATAAGCTTCATCAAGCCTTTACTATTAAGGAAGGTCTTGCTCAATACTTTCTTGGTATCAAATAGTGTACTACTAGTTCTAGTGTTTTTCTCAATCAACACAAGTCCATTACAAATCTTTTATATGACATGAGCATGACAGTTGCTAAACTACTTCATCTTGCTTTACCTTCTGGCGTACGTCTTGATTAGAATAGTGGTGATCCTTTGTTTGATTCGATTGTTTATCAACACTTGATTGGGCAAATGTTATACCTCTCTCTTACCAAGCTTGACTTAGCCTACCTTGTTTACTATCTAAGTTAGTTTTTATCGAAGCCCTGTTCTCTTCACTTACATTATGTTATGCTCTTGTTATGATATTTCAAAGGCATACTCTCCCTTCAATTGTTCTATTCTTCAACAAATTCCTTAACTTTGCTTGGTTATGCTGATTTTGATTGGGCTGCTTGTCCAATGGATCACAAGTCTATTGGAGGATTTTGTATTTTTCTTGGTCAAGCATTAGTTACCTAGAAATCCAAGAAACAATGTATTGTATTGGTTTCCTCTGCTGAATTCGAATATTGCACAATGGCTGTTGCTACTCATGAACTTAAATGGATTTTTCATGTTGCGAGCAACTTACATGTTTTCTTGCCAACTCCAATTGTGCTTTGTTGTGATAACAAAGCTGCTACTTTTATTGCGAATAATTAATGCTTACATGGTCAGACCAAACACATCGAAGTTGATATTCATTACACTCGCGATCAAATTACTTAAGGTTTCTTAAAAACTTTTATGTTCCTTCTTGTTTGCAATTGGTTAATATTTTTGCACCAAGCTTGTTACTGTCATACAGTTATATTTCTTCTTGTCTAAGTTAGGTCTCAATATTACCCTAACTTTAGCCCCAGGGGGGGGGGGGGGTTATTTAAGTATGTGTATAAATGACAATTGGTAAGTTAGTTAAGAACAGCAATTGTATATATTTTGTAAAGCAACAATTTTAGTTGTGCTTTTCCATTTTTCATTCCTTCCTTCGGTTTTTTATTGCAACTTCTTCCTTTACTATTGAATCAAGTTCTCGTAATTTCCTTAATATGAAACCTATGCAATGAACAACCATAACCTTTCCTTCTATGGTTAAAAAGTCTCCCTTTCACTTTAGTTGGGTTTCTTGCACCATAAAATGTTGCCTTAGACCATGAAATCCACCCAATAAAATCACATCCTTAATAGTTAGTAACTCAAATTTTTTTTACTGCCATTTAAAACCCATATAGTACCAGGTTCTTCATTAGCATTGGTTCTTTGAGCACAGCATGATCCCTACCACTTCAATGACCTAACCATTCAACAACCAAAACAAAACAAAAAGTGAAAGGCTTCGGAATACCTATTGATATATAACTCTCATGAAGTAGAATAAGATCTTTGGAAGATCAAAGAAAGAACAACTTTTTCTTTCATATGGAATTTTTTCAATAAAAATATATACATTTCTTGTGTTTGCGAGCTAAAGTTTTAACATAAGAAAGTTAAAAGTATATATTTTATTTGATATAAACTTTTTTTTTTTCTTAAGGATCCATTGTGATAATAAAAAAGATTTCTATATATATAAATAAGTTAGTCAATGATATCAAAATCTAACGATCAGTCCGATTAATTTACTAATAAGATACCCAAATACCTTACAAAATTTTCCTTTAAACAACAAATTGATAAGAGACAGTTGAAACTATTATCTCGAACTTTTTCATAGGATTATCTATTAGAAATGAATTTTCTAATATTTGACTTCATACCACTAAAGAATTTACTGCACTTTGAAAGATAGCCTAAAAAATCAAGAGATTACTTACATAATGAATCCTTTCTGGTTGCTCTCTTTCTGCCTCCTCAAGACAGCAAGCAAATAAACAAAGAGAATTACTTGAGCTCTAAAAGTGCATTATGTCAGCATAATGCACTAACAACATCTCTAGACAGCTCAGAAATGATGGAAATCACTTGAGCTCTAAAAGGGTCCTTCGACTTGGCAGGTGTCGGTGTCGGCTGCACCATTGCATTTGCAGAATCCATTTGTGGCCCTCTTCTTCACCGTCAGACTTTGATGGGGGCCTCATATGGCTGTTCATGTACCTTCAAGTAACAAAAATATTGTAATTTTCCAGTACACCAATCGCTCTATGATGTCTCGTAATGGATTTCTTTGAGTTTGGAGCATTTTAATCGATGCTCTGATAGGAAACGTTAAACAATAACTAGTAACGGCAAGGTCAAAATGCAAAATTGAATCGACAGAGGTCTATGAAAAGAATAGAGCACACAATGGTAATTTCATGAAAAATGGCATGTAGATGAATTTATTGTTCATATCAACCATAATAAGAATATGGGCCTCAAAAAATATATATATGTAAAGGAAAAGGAAAATGAGGACAACTCTTGCAACCGAAAAACAAAAGTCACTACCTAACGCGCACAACTTACACGATACAAAATCGTCCATGAAAGATATAATAAAGCACAACTTTTGTATCCTCTTATACTTGCGGTGAAGGACTCCAACAGAAACATTGTTTTGCTATGTCAAACTCATACACCTCATAAAGTGATATATGCATCTGTACTGAAGAATGTTATCGTACTCTTCATCGATACCCACCACCATAGGGTTGTTGTGGGTAGCCACTTCCTCTGCCCAGAGGGTTATTATAACCACCTGGCATGGCTGATCCAGGATGATACCCACCTTGTTGAATTGGTGCTCCTTGTCCCATTCCCATGTTCATCCCCATGCCACCAGTATTGTAGCCAGAACTCATTCCCATGCCCATGTTCATTCCCATTCCCATTCCCATGGGCTGTTGGTTCATTCCTCCATACCCTCCCATACCCATACCCGATCCTTGACCACCACCCATCCCCATTCCTGCACCCATGCCCATGCCACCCATGGTTGATCCATGGCTTCCACCCATTCCCATTCCGATGTTGGAACCAACCATGGGATTAGGTGAAGGCCTAAGGGCACCCGCACCAGCTCGACCTATTCCTGAACCAGCTCCCATAGCTTTACCCATGGTGACAGTAGATGTTACAGCTGAAACAGAAGGTTTCTCCATCCTCTTTTCCTTCCGGTTTATTGCATCAAAATCAATTCCTATATCTGCCAGAGGATTGATTTTAGCTGCATTAAAAAAATAAATTAGTGTCACTATCGGCCAAAAGAAAAATAGTTGACTGCAAATAAACATAAATATATTATGGCATCAACATCGGCACTGTAACCACTCACGTCCAGATATATTCAAGTTTACAAGCCCTCGACTCAATGTATCAGCCCATACAGTTGATTTAGTCTCAAACTTGTCCTTTGATGGTTGAGGGACAATAGCCAAGGCTTCGGATGAAGATGAAGATGAAGTGGACTGTAGAGTACTAGGCATTTTTGATCCCGTCTGTGGAAGCAAGTTGCTGAGGCCGTCTTTGTTCTGTGTTACACCCGTAAATGGTGCTTGTTGAGCACTTTGAGAAGCTACTGGAACTTGAGATCCCCGTTGGAAGTTGCTATTGTTTGGTCCTGCTTGCAGAAGCAAGTTGCTGAATCCGTTGTTCTGTGGTACACCACCAAATGATGTTTGTTGAGAACCTTGTGTTGTTACTGGAACTTGAGATACCTGTTGGAAGTTGCTATTGTTTGGTCCTGTTTGTGGAAGCAAGTTGCTGAGGCCGTCGTTGTTCTGTGGGACAATACCGAATGGTGCTTGCTGAGCACCTTGTGGAGCTGCTGGAACTTGAGATCCATGTTGGAAGTTGCTATTGTTTGGTCCTGTTTGTGGAAGAATGTTACTGAGGCCATCTTTGTTCTGTGGTACACCACCAAATGGTGCTTGTTGAGCACCCTGTGGAGCTACTGCAACTTGAGATCCCTGTTGGAAGCTGCTATTGTTAATCTGCCCAACAGATCCATTGGGATTTTGAGCCATATGTGAAGCAAAGGAAGTTGTAGGAGGTCCAGATGGGAGAAAGCTGTCCCCGGGAAAGTGTGTATTTGACATTGTAGGGGGAGGTGTTTGAGCACCAGCTGCTGCCATAAATCCTGCCTGTGAATGGACATTTCCGTTCTTTACCTGCATGCTTTGAACGCTGTGAGCCTGTGGAGCCACATGTAGCATAGTTGCATTTTCAGCTTGCTGTTGAAAGTTTCCAAGGTTAAAGTGGGAAGTAGTGCCACTATGCATGTCAGGAGATATTTGTTGCACCCCTGGAGCAACAGTTCCTGTTTGTGAACCAAATTCCCCATAAGGATTAGCACTTGGAGGAACAACAGATTGACCACCTGGGGCTGAAAATGTTGCCTGGGAAGCTGTGGCAGGCAATGGTCCAGAGGGTGGCAGAATATCTGCCAATATATCAGTCTCAAAATTTGAATTTGATTGTTCTTGAGATACAAACTGATTGTTTGTCGGAGAAGGATGAGTAATGGGGGCAGTCATTTGAGGCGGTTCAACATTTTGATTCATGTTTGCCTGGAAAGAAGCTGCAGATGTGGCTGGCTGTTGAACAGGATAAGCATCTGCTGAAGGGATGGCTTTGAAAGGAGCATCACCAAACGGATCTTCAAATGACTGCACAACAAAGAGAAAAGAAACTTAGATTGACTCTAAAAAGATAAAATATGAATTGGTTTGTTAATCAGAGAATAGACAAGTGGAACTGTGGAGCTAAAGCATCAAGCTAAACTAAAAGCTAAAAAGGAGGAGGATCAAAAAGAAAGGTACCAAAAAATCAATTGTTCACCTATCAATACTACACAAGATTGTCAACCATTACATTATTCACTCAGCTTACTAAGACCTAACTATACAAGGAAACATCTAAATATATAGCAACTAAGTTTAAAGGTTCTGATTTCTGATCAATATTTAGAAAAGAAACTTCATCTTCATATTGTACATGCAAGCATGATCTCATAGCTTATGCAATTCATACAAGATACTTCAATGCAGTTCTATAATTTGCTTAATTGTGAAAGATATCACAGCAACTGAGGTTTTCGTGTTCATCAGATCTTCACACTCCTAAGTGGCAGAAAATTTGCCCCTATGATCTGATGTCAAAGTATATCTCAGCAAGTGCTAACTGGAGATCTGGAAGTTACTTCATCAGCCAAAAGAACCCACCTGATTCATAGAATTAGATGCTGGTGGTGCTGCAGCAAATGTAGATCCAAAGCCAGTATCAGCAGGGGCATCACCTGTAGTGGTTGCTGCAGATGTAACTGGCGTAATAGCTAATGGATTCGGAGCAAAGGAATCTGACAGGGAACCAAGAAAATCCATTTCCGCACTATTGGTAGTAGTGGAAGTAGGAGCAGCTGATATTAACAAAACATACAAAAGTTATATTCATGTCTGTCTCCATCATATGGTTGTACAGTATTGCCATTGCTAAATCAGCCTCCAACAAAAATCATAGCTCTACTAACCAGTTTCAAGCTTACACAATATGTAAAAACATAGAGAACGTCGTGTTGTTAGATCAGAAAGTGAGTCCATAATTCCCTGGGACAGCCATCAGTCATGCAGTCATAACCTGACTTTAAAATGCATCATATGCCAAATGCAACCAAAACAGTGTCTGCAGTTGTACCTCTTCTCAACCTCTTTGCTATGCATCAATTCAAACACAATATTAATTTATTATGGTCAATACATAAGGATAAGATGATGGTTGGACATTAGACACACTAGAATCTTGACCCATCTTATATGACACTAGTTCTTTATACACAAGGAAGCAGTACTCCCATATGAACTCACCTTATCACATGTCCAACTTAAAAGCACAAAACAAAAGGCGGTTGCTGGCTTCTGGACACAGCAAACATGCCATGGAGGAGCAACAATTACTTTGAGTTTTTCAACGAATCTGTTCTAAATAATTTCAACAAGGGATGGATGCAGGCATCAAGCACAACATAACATCAAATCAAACAGACAACTGGAATCAAATATTATAAATTTTTCAAATTGAGTGAGATCATAAGACAAGCACAGGACCACACTCTTCACACAAAGGTAGAAAATCAGAAAAGGAACTGGCTCACAGAAGTATACAACATATACACAAAGTCTGAATGTTCTATACCTGAAAGTGGACCTCGGGGATCAAATTCATCAGAAGCCTCAAATTCTTGCTTCGCAGGGGAGGCAGGTGGTGGAGGAGCATCTACGTGTGGGCTAGCATCATTTCTTGGTGGGGGCGAAGAATGTTTGGGCGCAGAGGTTGAAACTTCTTGTTCCCTTAAATAAAGGGAAAATATAAATATATGTATTCAGATCCACCGTGGATAATGCAAAACAGCACAAATCATATTCACATAAGCATCTATACCTTTCACTGTGAGCAGGACTTCGTGATTCATTTACAGCTTCCTCATAACTAGGAGGAGGACCAAGATTTTGCTCAGAAAATTTTCGATCAAGCCGTCTGCCACAAGTATAACTAATGAAAAGATATGTATGATAGAAGAAGTAAAGAAACTGGAACCAAAGAGTCACAGAAAGCAATACCTTCCATCCAGGGAGCTATCATCAGCTTTGCTAACGCTGCCTCTGAAGTAAAAGCAGTAATAGTGTGAGGGCCCCATAAAAAGATAGTGGACAATGGACTCTAAATTTTTTTTCCCCTCTCAATAAGCAACTTCAAAAGTTCTATCTATCCTTACGGTAATCTAAATTCTTTTCCTCGTTCAGTAAGCAACTTTAAATGTTCTCACTCTCTTACATTAACCTTAGAAGTCATTTTATCCTTGAGTCTAGGCATCAATCAGAAAGAATAAATGGAATCTGCCTCATTGAAAATTGGGATGTTCCTCTCCCAGCAAACCAAATGCAACACTAGAATATCTTAGTCTTCGACAGCAAGGTTAAATGAACTTTAAATTAGAAATCCAAACATCAAAATAACATCTTCCAGGATAATTTGTCAAAAGAAGTTTCAAAAGAAACATACCGAGAAGAATATTGACCATCATCATCATAAGCACGCTCTCTGTCTCTATCAGAGCTTCTACTTCTTCTTGGACCATATTGATAATCATCAGCGTTTCTACTTCTTCCCCGGTGATCATCATCTCTGTAACTATCTCTCCCATAGCGCTCTTCACTGTCTCTGCTATATCTGTCTCCATCACGGCTGTATGAATCACCATTTCTGCTACTCCGATCATCATCCCGGTAGGTCCATTCTCTATCTCTATCATAGTTATAATCATCTCTGTACCGACCTCCATACCGATCATCATCATATCTATCATTATATCCTCCTGAATTTGGCCTATACATTGATCCACCTGAGGACATGCTGCGAAACCTATTTTATGCAAAACCTTTTATTAAAAGACACACAAAAACATTGTACATATGCCAACTAGATGCACAATATCAATGCCAATAAAAGTACTTTTCATGTTCAACATAACAATTGTGACACTAGGATTGGACAGGAATGTTCATGAACATGTGTCAGAGTTCCCCTGAGCAACATTTGCAAGATTAGTTTCTCAACTTAAGACATCCAGAAAAGTGGCCTTGTCTCTTTTCTTGAAAGTTTGCTGCTAAATTGATGATATAGCCCTCAGGAAAGATGTAAGTTTCTTTTAAGTCATCAGAATCAATGATTATATGTGAAAGAACCAAAATCAATGACACACCAGATGTGGAGCAATGTGGAGAGAGGAGCTCTTCTAGATTCTATACAGAATTAGGAGATATTAGATCAACCCATGAACAGACCACACAAGTGATGATACATCATCAACAAATTAGCAAGATTTATATGCATAACAGCAGATTCCTATCCTAGAGTGCGGTCTCACTTGTCCCGGTTGGCAGCAGCCTTCTGCCTTGCTTCTGCAATCCTTTCTTTGTCATTCACAAGCATCACAAGACTTTGAGACTTCCTCCTGACATTATTGCCCTGGTCCCTTCCACTAGAATCAATGTATTGAAAGTCGGACAATGTCTGATGATAAAAGGGAAATTTAGATAAGAAATCCGGTTTTTCTCATCAAAAGGGCGTGGGTGAGAGGAGATCAATAAGTATAAAACTGGAATATAATCATATAGCAGGGAAAAGGAAATTACAGATATTTGGTAAGCATGCTCCCGTATGTCATCTATGACACGTTCTGAGCCATGAGCAACCAGATATTCAAGTACAGTCAAAGCCTGCACTAGGAGAAAAACATTACAGCTTCAGCAAGATGCAATTCTGCGAAGAAATAGATACAACAGTTACCAGAATATATATAGCAGACATTATATTGACAACTAGCTTTGAATATACCCAACCCCTCTCCCCCCAAAATACAAATGCACATGCAAGGGCACAAATATTTACAAGGAAATAGATATTACTAGGATTTGAAATGTGAAAGGGAGAAATGCAATCGACTTGAATCAGTATGCCGAAATTCTAAGATGTCTATATTTGACATGAAAAATTCATGGGCCAAACAATACAAAAGCAACAGGAAACAAACCTTGTAAACATGCCTCCAATTTTTTCCTGTATCATTGACCCGCTTCCAGATGACAGTCATGATCATCTGGTACTCGTGACTGCATTGACAGTTAAAAATCAGTTAACCTCCCAAAACCAGAAGCAATGATTCAAAAAGGCTCTTCAAGCTTACTAGTTTCTAGAAGCCTGAGCAATATCAGCAAGCAGTGTGCCATGTGGACCCCAGGGTTCATTGCTGGTGGCATCAAGAACCTAAAAGAGGAAAAAATAAAATAAAAAAAAATATCAGAACACTCCTACAATCTGGATGCTAGACCTTCAAAAGGATGCAGAAAGAAGAAAGGCAAGGGAACTCAAAGGCGGAGTTAATTCCAACTAATTAATAAGAATATGATAGATTATGTTTCCTCTAATCATGTAAAATTAGGCAAATGGATACCTCATAATTTAGAAATTTGTTTAGATACGTAGACTAGGAAATGAAGTAAGCAAGCTTACCTTTTGCTCTGTGCTAGGAACTTTGAGCACCTTCTTGTTCACTTCTCTCTTGCTGCAAAGACACAAGACAAGTAAGCAAAAGAGCAACAACATTCTAAATCTTAATCACAGGAAATCTGGATCAGATCGGACATTATTGGGGCAAAAAATCTTTTTAAAGCAAACTCACAAATCTCCAAGAAACGTTTGAATTTAGTAATTATAGGCACATATTGTACATGTTGTAAATTTCAGATGACTGAGCTAAACTTTTCTAGAAACAGCTCAAACTTACAGGTCTCTAACGGTTTGATCAAAAACTTTCTTCATTGTAGCTGCAACCTACAGAGGAGTCCACTTCGAATTCGTGAAAAATGGCACTCTCCACAATGCAGAACCTCTCTCACAGCGACACGGTTCTGTTCATTCAGATATTCAAAAAACATTGAGTGGAAAAAATATAGCATGAACACGAAATTATGGTCTGAATGAACCGCAGCAATAAGAAGTAACTTCATTTAAGCCCAAATACTCATCATAATTGACAAAACCAAGAATTTTTAAATCAATTCCAGATGACAACACATCCAATTCTCAAATTCATCCTGCAATTACATGGAACAGAGATCTGGATCAAGAACAGTCACGACCCTGTTTCTTGTCCCAACATACGGCGGAACCCAGAAACCCCAAAAATTGGTTTACCTCTAAGATCTCCTCATCTTAACTCCGCCAAATCCATAAATCTCAAACATTCACAGGAATTGCCAAAAAACACTCAAACCATCTCCATCATATACAAAATGCAAAACTTTACAAGAAATTCTACCATATGAAGCCCCGTTTATCAAACAAGGACAGTTTAAGCTCCAATCGCTATTCAAGACAAAAAATTTAACAATTTCAAACCGTCAAACGCAGCATAGCACTCGATCTACAGCAAAATAAGCCATGATACCACCAAACAAACACAGTTAGCCTCCAAATACGATTGAAGACGAAAATTTTTCAACAGTTTCCAATCATCAAACATCATATAACTCACGATTTGTATCAAGATCAAACAAGAGATATGATAAAGCCGAGCTCATTGCATAAAGAAGCCACGAATCTAATTCAAGAAACACACAACAAGATCTGAAGAACGCAATAAAAAGTTAATGAAAACAGCGGATCTAAATGAAAGAAGAACTAAATCGAACCTGATCCGACTGATGAATCGGTGAAGCAGAAGAAGAAGAGGAAGAATGGATGGAAGGAAGGAAAGCAAAACAGATAATAACGTTTTCTTTTTGGAGAGAGAGAAAGAGAAAGGAAAATGTGTAAGAGCTAAAATGAAAAAGAAAATTAAGAGGAAAAAGAGAATTAAACTTTATGGTTTTCCTAGGTGTTCCTCCCTCTCTCTCTAAAGTTCTCTTATTCTTTACTGGAATTCTGTTTTCTCTCTCTATGAATGCGGAGAGAAAATGGTAAAGAGATGGAGAATGAGAGAGAGAGAGAGAGACAGCGCACCTTCAACGCAGGAATCAAAGGTGCACTTTTTTAATTTATTTTTTCCTCCTTTTATTGGTTTTTAATTAATTAATTACTTTCTTACTGAGTCACTTTTTTATGGCTAAAAAAACAAAATTGAGTTACTTTTTCAATTATTATTCTATTACTAATCATGCTAAATAATTACACCATTCCGCTAGTTACGGATTTATGTTGAGAATCTTGCCATATTTGCATTCACATATTAGTTTCTTTCTCAATTTTTAAAATAAAATAAAAAAGAAATAATTCTTTTTACAAGTGATATGACCATTGTTTTCTTACTCACATTCATCCATTTGCATGTGTTCATATATAAGAGAAAATTAATATAGGAAATATTATACAATTTTATTAGTGGAAGCAACATATTGTTGCAAAAGAGGATATTAATATATAATATATACCATAGGGTTTGGTTACTATATTTTATAATACCATAAATTCTTGTCAATGGTAGATTACATATTAGTTAAAGTTATTGGATAAAAAGATATTAATTAAAGTTACTGGATAAAAAGACTTGAAGTATAGGATTAAAACTAAAAAATCTATACAATATGTTTTGTAATATAAAAATCTATTTCAACAATATATCTTTGAAATTTCAAAAGTAACACTATATCAAACTTCCAAATTCTTTCTTGTAACTAATATAATATCCTTTTAATTTTTGAAAACTTTTCAATCATAATATTTGTATTTAGTATATTGTACATATCAAATATGTTATAAGAGAATTATATTATCCATGCAATCCAATTATGTTAACTAAATATTACTTTAGTGACATAAATGTTATTTTTTAATGGGATATATTATTATACATTGGTCATTCTATGTGTCCGCCCCCATTTGATTTTTATACGATTTAATTTGTGGTTGTTTGTGATGCTTTATGTTGTAATTGGTTGGCTGTAAATTAATATTGGAGAGTGGAGGTGGAGAGGGAGGCTTCAAGGAAAGGAGGAAGGTAGGAGGAGTGGTGAAAGGCTAACCTCACCAACAACAGCCTTGTTTGGTCAAATAGCATGTCCGAATTGAAAAGTCTCCAATTTTGATCGAAAACGAGGTCAAAAGCAATACCTTATTTCTAGATCTTATAAGACTATACTAAATATTCAACCATAAATTCAATAATTAAAATTCCACGGAGCATAATATCGGTATCATATTCAAGTAACTTACCAACGACTTATAGATAATTATTATTTTATTTATACTCTTAAGAGTATTCTCATCTATAAGAATTCTATCCTAAATTTTACATTAATAATTTTAAATTTTCTTTCAAAAGTCATTTTCACTTTGTGTACGTCTCTTTACAAATATTTTAAAGATTTATTTATATTATTTATAAGATTCATAGCACGTTAATTTAAACTAACACACTATAAAAAAAAAATTACATTTTAAGATTATTGACTAAAGACCTCTCTTTATTTGTAAAAAACTCAAAAAGAAGATTCTTAATCTTGCATCTTGTGCTAAAATCATTTAGTAGTATAAATACCATCTTCCAACATGATAATTATATTTGATTTCCCCTCCCAATATTATAATATAAATAACCATGCATCTTAAAGATAATTTTTCAGATGACATACTATGGTGTAATCTATACGGACATTAGCAAAATGTTGATGTTTTGTTGGACTCCTTTAAACATTTATGATCGATTTGTCGGTACATATAACCTTTTTTTTTTTTTTTCACCTTGATTCGTACAACGATTTAGACCTGTTAGATTTAGGATTGAACCATAAATGTTCTAGAAGTTAATGGTTGCATTTTTATTCCATTTGGATCGGGTTGAGTGTAATGGGTGGGCCGTGAACCAAAAAAGATATCCACCTAATTGAGCCTCATGCAATATTTCTTAGGTTTTGGGTTACTATCTTCTTTTATATGGAAGGAAAAGTCCTTTATAAATTATATATAACTAATAACTTAGTATCAATCATTAAATATATTTACATGATAGTTACCAAAATAATTTAAATATATTTCATAAACCGCTTAACTACCAATCATTATTTATAAATCTTTCCAATTATACAATTACTATTTTCTATCATATTTAATTCTACGGTTACTATTATTTTAATTATCGAACATCACTTCAAAAATTCATTACACCTTTTATTTGATTAACATTTATTAAGGAATTTTTCTTTTGAAAATTTTATTATAGTTTTGATTTTATTCACATCATGGAATCCAAACTTTTTTTTTTTTATATATATAGTTTTTACATATACAATGTAAGTAAGTTATTTACTAGTAAAGTTTTAATCGTTAAACAACTTGAAAACTCAAGACTTGACAAATCTGATCCAATAAATAAAAACATATGGCACTATCATTATGAGCCTATTTTAAGGTGCAAAAATATTTATGTATGCAAGTATAGTTGATTACATATTCTTTAAGGTGCAAAAATATTTATATATGAAAAATATAATCGTTTACATGTTCTAATTAAATATTTATAATCTTATGGGCTATATTTGATCTATATTTTCTATTTAACTTATTGGTATTAAAACACATTAATAAATAAAATGTACCTAGATGCCCTAAAAATTGGGGATAGTTAGCTTTCAAATGTAAATCTAAGGAGAGATATCATTGCTCTGATCAACAATCCTTTTTGGCAAAGGATTCCAGCCATATTTTCACTCTTCCTTTTTATCACCCAAAGATGATCATAGCTAATTGGCTAATTACATATTATGGCAATTATATTTTAATAGATATATTCACTAAATCAATTTTTTTCCTTACCGTAGCACAATTTATTCATTGGGGTTAACATGCAAATTTTGTAATATAAACTGCTAGAAAATATACTTTGTTAGTTGTATACGCTTTCAAGTCGCTATTATTTTCCAACACTTTTGAAGTGCTGGATATATAATACTAATGAAATATATTTGCAACTGAATGTTACTATAGAGCGACAATTGCTACAATTCCTCTTAAAATAAAGTTCCAATTGTTTTCTTTTCTTATACCAATTATCTCCACAATTCATGAAAGATTGTTGCAAAAGCTTTCACTAGCTTTTTAATTCCCAAGGAAGATACCGAACTCATCAAAATAAGTGGCCGACAATCATTTCGTTATATAACCCTTAAAGTAATCTATGATTTTTTGAAAAAAAAAATTGACGAATAAATTGTTGAAATAAGAAAAATTTAAACTTTTACGGTTTTTCTTATATTTTATTCATAAATCATATAATTAATATTAAAAAAAAATGTGCACTTCAATTTCTGTTCCCAACACCAGAATGAATATGTTCTAATTTCCTCCTTATCACTCCTTATGTACTATAAAACAATTAGAGAAAACATACCTAAATTTTACGTTTTTGCTACTCCGCATGCCAGTATTTTGGCTTGTGATACATCCTATAGTCGTAGTTCCCTTTTTTTAGACAAGGATAGTCAAATAATAGGCAAGGGGAATGCATGTAAAAGGGAAAAAAAAAAAAAACCAAAATTCTTCCCTATTTTATTTTTCTAATCTTAATGGCACATTTGATACGTGAGAAAGGATCGGAATAAAATTGCGATTATAGTTTTCATTTCCTTTTTCCATTGTTTGAAAGTATATTTATAAGGTGGAATTGTCGATTCTATAAAATTAACAATTTCAGTTGCTAATAGAAATTCGAATCTTTTTTTAAGTATGCAAAATTGCGGTTCTAATCTCAATTCATTAATTAGGATTAGTTGAAATTACTTATTTAATCTTTAAACATACTGTGGTATGTAATAATTAAAAACATTTTTTATAAGTATTACTATTTATTTATGCATTTTAGTAGTGTTCATTTATATTCCATAAATATTTCCAAATACAGAAAATGATTTCCCATTGCGATGGTCGTCTCCTTCCATGGATCATTCTTTCTTATTGGCATAACATCTTTGTGTCTAACATGTGATCCACACGTCTATTTTGATTGTCTAACTAAATATAGGCCTATAAGTTAAAATATGATTATGCAAAGTGAAAAAAGGAAAAAAAAGTGAAAACATAAATATGTTCTCTTCCATTAACCCTTAACTATATATGTAGCAAAAATAAATAAATAAATAAATCCAAAAGATAGTTATATAATAGCTAAGGCTGTCCCATATGGCCTATATACTCAATCCTAAAGCCGAGATTAAAGAGTTTGAGTTTGTCTTTTGTACTATTTTAAACTATATTATGGGTATAAAAGATTAACGTGTATTAGAAAAACAAAAATCTATATGTTGTCATCATTTTCCACCTTATATATCTATATTATTTGGGTTTCATTTTTACATTTTTGTATAGTTACTTGTTAAAGATAGGCATATAGGCAACTTAGAAAATAGGTAAGATGGAAAAGTTTTACATAAATAAGCAAATTGTGAAAAAAAAAAAAACTAAAACACGGATATATAAAATAAAGAGTAGATCATACACAATACCTCTGGAAATTTTAGAAATTATAACGGTTTTAAGCCTTTTTAAATTAAAAGTCAATACTTATCCCTCTCAATTATTGACGTAGAAGGCTAAGTCTTACATTTTAGTTGATAGGCCACTGATGTGATAATTAATTAAATATTTAAAATAATAAAAGATATTTTATTAGAAGATATACTTAAAAATGCAAAAAATTTTAAAAGAAGCAAAAGTCGGGGGAAACAAAAAAAAAAAACACCGGCTACCATGTCTGTGGCCGTTTTCCAGTCATCACTGGCTAGTTGCACCTCCTAATTTCTTGTAATGGCTTTTTAAATTTTCTACATTTTTTTGGGTTACTTTTAACATAGTCAATAAAACAAATATAATTAGTTACCACGGTAGTTTTTAATAGGGTAATTATTAACTCTCGAAAAAAGATGGGATCTGTACAATTTCTAAAATTTTTAAGGATAATTTGTATATTTTACCCTTAAAAAAGGGAAAAAAATATCAAAACACTAGCGTATAATCTATAATCAACCTAGCTAAAAGATTATTATACCTTTGGTGCCTTTTAAAGGTTAACTACAATATTTTGGCAAAAATAAAACAAAAAAAAAGAAAAGAAGAAGGTCAACTACAATACAAATGACCTTAATAGTACAAGGCTTGTGGCGGAGGTACAGCCTATTATCCAACAAATACGACCATGCAAATTGTAAACCACCGAGCCAAACCAAGCTTAGCCAATACGCAATAGCTATACACGATAACAAACAACAATAATGAAGTGAAATATATATATTTTTATAATTTCATCCTTATTTTTACAGAACCAATTTAACCCTTTATTATATTGTTGATTTAATATCCAAATCAATTATATTTTTAATAATTTAAATCTATTGAATTTTATGTTAATAATAGACTTAAGGACTGGACTAGTTCCGTCAATATACAAAACAAAACTGTAAAAGCTCCTGTATATATATATACTCATATTTCTTCATCCAATGGAGTAGTTACTTGGTGAAGTTTTTGTGGACGAGGTTAAAGCGGAATGACAAAAAAAACTTCATTACATACACGTGCGACAGCCGAACAACAAATGTAGTTGTGTGGATGCAAAGCTATCAGATAGAAATTAGCATTGTTTTACTTCCTTTTTCCCTTTTAACGTTTCAATTAACAAGTGTATTTCAAGTGGTACTTCTTGAATTTATTTGAAATATACGGACAACGAAACTTATGGTAACCTTTTTTTTTTTTTTTTTTCTTCTTTTTCTTTCGGTCAACAGCCAGAGCCATGTACTCAAATAGTATGTACATCAGCACATCAGCCTTCGATTAAAATGATTGAGTATCTATAATTATATACTTTCTTTTATATAATAAAAACCGTACTTATTAGAGCTTAAAGTGGAAAAATTGCTTTTTTCTTTTACATAAAATATTAGGAAAAAATATAAATAACTTCCCTAAATTTAACTTAGAAGTGGATATATCTACTAAACTTCCAACTATTGTAATTAAATTTTGTAAACTATGATAAATTGGAAAACAATCTCTTAAAAATCTTTAAACTTTAACATTGGGACCGAAACATCCTCCAAAATGATCAAAATGCGCCTTAACACCCTTAAAATTTAAAAGAAGGTGAAACCCACAACCACAACCACCCCCCCCCCCCCTCTTTTTTTTTTTGTTAATGCTCTTCAGTTTCTGTTACCCAAGTGCTCATTAATAGGATTTGTAACTTAGATTACAAAAAAACTATTCTCTCATTGGAGTCAAACATGTTCGAATCCCTTTCTTATCGCTCCTTATGCACTATAAATTAATGAGAGAAAACATATCTAGATTTTACATTTTTTTCCCAGCCCGCATACCAGTATTTTGGTATTTTGTACGTTCTGTTGTTGTCATTTGGTTAGATACTAAAAATAGGCAAGCGGATGTATGAAAGGTTAAAAAAAAAAAAAATCCTTCATTATTTTACTTCTCTAACCCTAATATATTGTTTTCATTTGTGTCTAACATGTGCACTACGTATCTATTTTGATTGTCTAACTAAATATAGATATGTAAAGTGTAGAAAGCTGAAATATGAGTATGCAAAGTGGAAAAAAAAAATGAAAAGATAAATATGCTCTCTACAATTAAACCTTAACTATATAGGTAGGGGAAAAAAACACACACACACAAAAGATGGTTACATTGTAGCCGTGGCTGTCCCATATGGGTTGTATTCTCAGTCCTAAAGCCGAGATTAAAGAGTTTGAAGCTACTTTCAGTTCTACTTAAACAGGGGGAAAAAAATTATAAAAAGCGTTTGTAATAATTATCTAGATCTGTCATATATTGTGTTATTGCATGTATTGCAGAAAGCTCAGATAGATTTTTTTTTTTTTTTTTTTTCAATTTGCATATCTGTGTATAGTTAAATGTTAAACATAGGCATATGAGATGCACGTGGGAACCAAAAAATGGAAGAGCAACTTAGGAAAAGTGTAAGATGGAAGAGTTTTACATAAATAAGCAAAGCATGAAAGAGAAATCCAAAACGTAGATAGACAAAATAAAGAGTAAATTATGCATAATACCTCTAAAAACTTTGGAAATTATAGGGATTCCTAACTTCTTTAAAAGTCATTGCTTACCCCCACTTAAAAGCTAATGCAGAAGGCTAAGTTTTATATTTCAGTTGATAGGCCATTGACGTCATAATTAATTAAATATATTTAAATTAATAAAAAATATTTTATTAGAAAATATAATTAAAAATGTGGAAAATTTTAGAAGAAGGAAAAGTTGGAAAAGAAAATTAAACCACCCGTATAAATGGCCATCCCAACCAACTACCTTGTCTGTGGCCATTTTGCGGCCACCACTAGCTAGTTAAAATGGTGTTTTCTTTTTCTCCACATTTTTCCCCCTAATTTTAACATAGTAAATTAAACCAATATAATTAGTTACCATGTCAGCTTTTAAGAGGATAAGTACTAACTCTTGAAAAAGCTTGGAACTGTACAACTTCTAAAATTTCTAGGGATAATCCATATATTTTACCTTGAAATTAAAAAAATAAATAAATAAATTATCAAGACGTAGGTGTATAATCCATAATCAACCTAGCTAAAATATTATTATTTATTTGGTGCCTTTTAAAATTTTAAAAGGTTACCACGATAGAAATAACCTAAATAATAATACAACACCTGTGGCAGAGCTACAACCCATCATGCGACATATACAACCACATGCAAATTGTAAACCAACAAGCCAAGCCAATAGCCATACACGGTAACAAGCAACAATAATGAAGTCAAATATGTACCACTACCATATATATGTTCACGTTTATTCATCCAAATGGAGTAATTACTTGGTGAAGTTTTATGGACATGGTCAAACTGGAAGTACGTACAAAACTTCATTACGTACACGTGTGACAGACAAACAATGAATGTAGTTGAGTGGATGCATGGCTGTCTCATCGCGAAATGTCGGTAGAAATTAGCATTGTTTAGATTGTCTTACTTTCTTTTTCCCTTTTAACGTTTGAATTAACATGTGTGTTTCCAGTGCTACTTCCTAAGTTTATTTGAAATGTGTAGATAATAAAATTAGTAACTGTTGCCAAGCTTTTTTAGTCTGATAACATGGATGGTGTTCTCTCGGGTCGTTTGAGTCTCCCTTTTTCATTGTAATCACCTAAAAAAATTTGGTAACTTTTGTCCCTTTTATTATTTTTTTTTTTCTTTCATCAAGAGCCATATACCATAATGGTGTGAACATCAATCTCCAATTAAAATGGATAAAGTTAGGATTCTTCATTCTCAATGTAATTAAGTACTTTTTTGTTATAATAAAAGTGGTACTTACTAGAGTTAAAAGTGAAAAACTCTCATTCTTTTTAAATAAAAGATTTTGGGAAAAATGCAAATATTTTCCCTAAATTTTAAGTGGAGATATACCCACTAAACTTTTAAATATTTTGATTAACTTTTTAAACTTTAATAAATTAACAAATAATCCTATAAAAATTATAAATAATCACATAAATTTTGATCTTAATACGAAAACTTCCCTCAAACTTTTTAAAATGTGTTTTGACATCTCTAAACTTTAAACTTAGATTTTTTTTTTGACAAAAAAATTATCTTTTATGCTATCAATTTATCAATATTTAAGGCGATTTTTCACTACATTTGAAAGTTTACGAGTATATTAACACATGGATTAGAGTTTAAACTATTCAAGTATTTTACTAAATCAAACTCAAACTTTCAATACATAACTTGATTAGACTGGTTTGTAAGCTTAGTTAGGTCCAATCAAGCTTATATATAAATTGAGTACAAATTGAGTTTGCATGTCAATATTATTTTAATTAAAAGAAAAGAAATACTTTAAAAGATGGAGCCTAAATGAGCTTGAATATGATGCCCCTAGACTTCAGCCGATTGCTAGCCGTTTTATTTCACACTTTATGATGTAGCCAGAAAACTAGATGAAGTAACCCCATAAGCTCATTTGTCAAAATAGAAGTTTATGAAACTTTATTTTAATACAAATACGAGTTAACCGTATATTTCGTTATTTATCAAAAACCTTAATATTCAAGCTTCAAGATGTAAATGACCCAAAAAAATAAGTTAATCGACATATAAAGTTGGTAATATAGAATGATATATAAGACTATGCAAACTAAATAAACCTGGCAATTAATATATATATACATATACATATATATATATACAGACATGTTAACATAAATCACTAAATATAAGCAAAATATATCCTGGAAACATTACTTTACTCAAGTTAAATAAATCCAGTTGATAAAATTTGTTTGGACGAAACGTGGCAAATAACTTGAGTAATTCATGCGGAGATCACTTAAACTATTATTAGAAGCATAACCCATCAAATTGGTACGACAACATGTGAAAGTTGTTCTCCATATTTATAAAGGTATGTGTGAAATCAGATATATATCAATAGTAACTAAAGGTAAATTTATTAGTTTGCGAAAACATGAGAGTAAAGTGTGAGTCTCATAATTAATTTTCTTCCTTTCACATGTGGACTTGTAAAATTCAGAATTTTGAAATTTAAAAAGGAAAAAATAAGAAAATATTGAAGTCCTAAGTAAGGGTTACTATGGCATGTAATTGATTAATACAACAAAGGGCATTTTAGTCGATGAAAAGATTAAGAAACCCTCCCTTTTAACAAAAGGGATTAAGAAAATCCTAAACCTTATATTCTTTTAATCCCTTACTTAACCAATAGAAAGGCCTTTCATCGTTTTTGAACCTAGAGTCCAAAATTTGGATCTTTATGCTTTTAAGTGTTAAAAATCATATGAAGAGGCCAAATTTGCTTCAAAAGTGTGATTAAAAGGTATGTTAACCATAGTGTACTTGTAAAAATTCATTTTTCCATGGAGATGGGTGAAAAACATGATAGATTCCATGAATTGTTGTATGGTGAATGTAATGTCCCAATACCTGAAACATCACAGACCGTCATGTATTTTTAGTTATCTAATGACATGTGAGGCTCTGAAAATCACAATGAATATTTCAAATTTAACATTTAAAACCACCAACGTCGATATTCAAAATAAAAAAATAAACTCTCATTTTCTGAAATTCAAACTCTATAGTTCATTCTTCATAAGTACTAACAAGATTAAAGAACTCATTCATCTTTCACAGCGAAAAAAACGTAAATGAAATCAAACAATTAGTATGAATAGAAATTAGAAGATAGAATAAGTCTCAACCATAGTTTCATTTAATCCTTATTACTACTCTTAAAACTGTTAGTTATCATCATGATAATAGTCTCTAAAACCGACATTTAGGTAGTAATAACTATCATTCCATTCTTTAACTCCCGCATTCTCATAATTTGTATATTCTCCATAACTATAATCTTTATAAACATTATTTTGACATGTAGTTGGGAAAAAGAAATAATATGATGAATCGAAGTCTAGTACATAACACACAACCATATACGCATGATCAGACAATACATATTCACATGCGTAGAAATGCAAAACAAGTAAATCACACAATTCATTTTATTATCTTTGCTTTTAAGTCGAATGCACAACACATAATAGTGGTCCTCATGACCCGTTCACATCATAATCATATTATGACTTAGTGTTTGGGTGTACCTCTTTAGGCCCCTCTATAATTTAACGTTGGGCATGCCTCTTTGGGTCCCTCTATCATAACCTAAATCTACCTTAGATAATTTCTATGTGAGACTCCACAAAGAATAACACATTACACAGATTATTATGGTTGCCTTATAGGAATTTGCCACTGTGAACCCTTAAGACAAACTAAATATAGGCAACAAAAAAATACATAAGCCAGATATACATTTAATTCATTTTAATTTTTGTTATCCTAACACATACATACAACAAGCAAGTGTCATGTATTTGGATATTTAAAATCTATTACCAACGAATCAAGCCTAACTTTAAATTCTAGAAATAATAGATACTCATTAAACTTCTTAAATATTGAATAAATGATTTCTCTTAACTACAATTCATTTTTAGACCATTTAAATCTCCTTAAATTCACTTAATAATACATTAAAAAGGGTTGCTTTGGAAGTAACAAAGGAATAAAATAAAAAGAAGTGGAAAAACTCAACTTGAAGAAGCAAAGCTTATGATACGATCAAGGATACAATCGAATCTTTTTGTCCGTGTAACTTATTGAGTTACACTTTACAACTGTAAGAGACATGACTAGAGATACGGTCGTGTCTTTTGGTTGTGTAACCTTCTGATCTACCAGCCTATGCCACCTACTACAAAGGATACGACTAAAGATACAATTGTATCTTTTGGTTATATGACCTACTATTTAATTTTTTTTCACCCAAAACCTCTCTAAACCCATTTTATCCTCTAACACCTCAACATAAGGACCAAAAAACATCCCTTAATTTATAGAAAACTCAATTCCATAGCATAATCCCATCAACAACACCACTTAAATTTCACATCTCTAACTCTTGTTTCAAATTAATACTACCAAATAAATTCTATCATCGCCTTATTTAACTAACAAACATTTTCTAGACTTATTAAAAGAATAAGAATAATAGAGATTCTATAGAACATAAGATACATACTTTAATTTCGACAATTCTTTAGAGTTTCTTGTTTTTCCCTTAACAGATTACATACAATCCTAAAGATCAACATAAAAAAATTTCTTAGCCTCCAAAAAGAAATCTTAAATTTCGCAAATCAAATCTTCACTTACCAAGGTCCTTTTAGAGTTGCATAAACTTTACGTTTCTCTTCTTCACATGGCTACTCTTGCTCTACCATAAAAAAAGAACCTCATGTTATACCAAAATTTCTCCTTTGCATAAAAAGAAAAACAATGGAATTCCCCCTTACCTTAAGAGTTTCCAAAGTTTATAGGAGGATTTTAGTCCTATAGTGCACAATGAGTCATGTTATGCACTAGCTAAGTTAAGACTAGGGTAAGATCTCTTCACAATTCCGTTAATACTCTTCATTAAAATACAACTTAAGACCTTAATACCCCCTAATAAAAACTTAGTTACCTTTGATTTTATTATGACTTTTATTATTTAAGTACTCACCTCTTTTTTTTTTTTCTCGAGGTATTATAATGAAGGTACAAAAATGATCCTTGGTTGTTATTATAGTAAGGAAAAGAGTAAGTACTCTTGAATCTAAAGTTTATGTTAGTTTCATGTAAATAGGAAAAGTTAAGATTGATTTGATATATCTATGATTTGGTTGATCTTGGCATTTGAGGAGCTAAAATTGGCCGTGTAGAGGTTGGGTGGTTTGTCGAGGTTGTGAGTGTAAGTCCTAAATATAAGCCAAGTAACTGTAAGATCGAATTTAGTACACAAAATTTAAGGCGATCTGTTAAAAAATCTAATCAAACCTAAATTATAAATTAAAGTTAGAAATATTAGTAAAAGTGATTTCGTAAGTTTAAATTTAAGAAAATAAGTAATAAAATAAGAGAATATAAAATTTTTAAATTTTAAGTATATTACTTATTATTTATCGAAAGTACGTAAAATGCATTCCGATAACTAATAAATCGGTAGAGATAAATTATATGTGTACTAAAAATCATAGAATAATCTTACCTTACATATATTTACGTGTAGATAGAAATACGCAAAATTACCTAAATTGCTCGACATAAGCTAAAAATTATTAAAAAATTAAGGAAAAATCATAAAAAAATCAGAGAGATAGTGAATCATCCAGATCAAGTTGTGGCAGTAAGGGGAGAAGAAAGAAAATATTTACCAATAAAAAACAAACACTTAAAAAGTAAAAATAATAGAGATATGGGTCTTATTTTGTCCAAATTAATGCATTATAATTGCTTTAAGGCCCTATAAATAGCAAAAAAATTTATAGAGCTCATTTGATTAGTTAGGAATTGAAAAAAATTAAGAGAATCAAAATTGAGAGGGAAATTAGGGTTTTAGAATTTTTTTCCTAAATCTATGTAGTTAAGGTAAGTAAGCTAAACTCACACATCACGACCACCTGGAACTGAAGCACCACTACTACCACCCCACTCCACACTGATCGCTTAGACCAGCTGATACACTTGAACCAGTGTTGTAAGCCAAAAAGCTCTCAAACCAGGTGAGTCTCAAGTCTCCTCTAATTTTGCAAAATTTCTTAAAATTATTAATTATACCCAGAAAATTATAAAATTTATTATTCTGATTTTTTATTGTATTTAGATTTAGGAAAAAATAGTGATTAAGTTTAATTATGTCTGTAAATATAAGGTTCTTAATAAATTAGACAAAACTGAGCATGTTTAGAATTAGAAATAAATAGACTTGGGAGTATAGTTTGGAACTTAATTTTTTTCTATGGAATACTTAAGTGTTGTAGAACAATGCCACCATTTTTTTAAAATTAATTTTAAAAAATTTTAAGTAATTTTTTAGCCCTAAAATAATGAGAAAAATAAGTAATTTTGGCTTAATTAAATGATTAATTACTAACTTAAAGGGTAATTAGATGTTTAAGGATGTTAATCTTTGATGTGGAACCTAATCCTAACATTTGGAGTGTTAATTGTAATTAATATGGGAATTATGTGGTAATTTAAGGAAATTTAGTAATATGTGAAGTTGAGATTTAATAAATATGAAATAATAAGTTAAATTGGATAATATGATAATAATATCAATATAAAATAAATCTAGTACAAAAATTAATTTTAGGTAATTGGATAAAAAATATAAATTTTTTTCACATCAGGAGTAAAATATGGTACCTTAATTAGGATTAGAGTGTACTAAATAGGTTAGAATACTAAATTAAGACATAGTATAATATTAGAATACTCAAACTTAATGTGATTAATTTCACATTAGGATTCGAGCGTATTTAGGATTTCTTGTAGTTGAAAACAATTTAGAACCAAAACTGGAATCTAATTCAAAAACCGAACCTCAAGCTAATGTAGAATGAATCGTTACTAAATAATAGGAATATATGGAGAAGTGAGTTAAACCATAACTTAGATTATGTATCATCAAAGTATAAGTACTAAAAAGACGTATTTGTATTATAAGAAATACGAAGGCGAACCAACCTGTAATTAAACGATTAAGCAACCGAGAATTCCAAGTAAGTTGGGTTTATTACTTTACCGTATTTGGAGTACTATTTTAGGACACTCGAAGACTTAGGATCATGTATGACTGTGATTGTAAGTAGTTTTATACATGTGCTTACGTATTTGACTTCGTGTTGGAATTTGTATTGTGATTGATGACTGTTATGACTAGATTGGTGTGAAATTGTCTAAACACCCTAAATTGAACCTAATCCTAATCGACCATAATACGCTAAATTGTCATGCATCGTAACCTTTTAAGGGATCATTAGGATTCTCCAATCAAACATTGACACTTTCGAAAATGATAGCACTTGATAACAATTTGATCTTTTTCTCATCTTTAATCGAATTAAGTGACAGGAGAGGAAGTCGCAGTAAGGATAAGGGCATTGGTTCGAAGGATAGTCTTAGGAGGAGTAATGTCTCCATTGCACAAATCTGGGTTTAGTTGTGAGCTATTACATAACATGAAAACTCTTCAATCCGGATTAAAGTAGGTGAAATTACTTTGATTTCGCAACGAACCTGACTACATTATGTGATGAAACTTGCTTATTGCATTATATGAAAATAATTGCTTGATAATCTTGTTTATGTTTGTATACATTCATGAGTGTTCAATTCAACTTACTGAGCTGTAGTTACTTATACTAGTATAAATCCTTTTGTAGGTCCTAACTTCTGCTTACTCTGACTAATATGTCGCCTTACAACTATCTAGAGGTTAGTTTTTTTTTTAAGCCTGGGGATATAAGGATCAATTTGCTTAATAGTTAATTTATATCTAGAGTCTCATTAGTATCTTTAAGATTGAAAGACTGATATTTGATATGTAAACCAGCTAATTGTTATGATATGAGGTAGAATCACTTAGGAATTCTACAGTAATATACATATAATTATATATATTGACTTAAAGTTTTAATACTTACTGTAACTTTAGTTAAATTCTTAATTAAGCTATTTACTTCAAAGTAAGGAGTCATTGACGTCTTGTATAGATTATATCTATGATAGGCATTGTGAGGCTAGTTGGTATCATAGAATGATATACACGGCGGGACTGTTGCAACTCTGCGACTTCGGGCAATAACAGTGAGTGGTGTTGTTCAAGTGGTGTTTAAAAGGAGGAAAATGTCATTCGAAGGGAATATGGGTAAGGACTATGGCTATGGTTGTGACCGTGTTCTTTTTAGGGGTCACGTGGAGTTGTATACAAAGGAGGAAGAGAAAAATTTAAGACGAGAGAATCATGACTAAAATATTTTAGGATGAGAGGGTCATTACTAAGGTCTACGGTGATGATCCTTGCCCATATTCCTTCTATAGTATAAGAATAAGAACTATAACCAAAGTTCACGATTATGATTCTTGGCAGTATACTTATCTTACCTTTTATTCCTTTTTTTTTTCTCGATTTCTATCCTTCTAAATCATAATTTAAACCTATATAAATCATCTTAGGATTCTCAATTCGTCCTAAAAACATAGATAACTACAATTTGAACTTAAGAATCGAATAGGATTTTAGAAACTAAGTTAAGGCATGCAAGAACATTTTAGAAATTAGATTCTAAATATTATCTTTATTATTATCTATTAGGTGTTGATGTTGAACTTGCTCTTGGCTTAAACACAAGTGACAGTATCGGTTGCTCTTTAAATCTAGGTATGGGACACATATATGTTGTGTTGTTCTTGTTTAGTATAGTTAATCAACTGGAATTAAATCAAACTTGCCTTATTAAATTCTGTGTTGCTTATGCTTAGCTTTGACCTTCCATTGGTAGGGTCCGATGGGTTAGTGAAGCCCTTAATGATCATACTCACTTAGTGAGGGTTCCATATTATGACAACCTAACTAGATCTATGAAAGGTTACTTAGGTGGTGGATAAGACTTACACCAATACTATTACAAATATTGCGTGTCTAAAAGTCATGAGTTACTACAAGTTTTGAACTGCTGGAACTGTAGTGTTTGTTGACTAATAAAAAGATAATTAAAACGTGATTGTTGCATTAGTTCTTTATGTATGCATGTGATTCTTGTTATATGTATGATACATACGTATTTTTAGTGTTTCATACTAAATTTTCTTAACCTGTAATTTTTTTTCAGGTGCAGATACTCAAGTAGAATTTATAAAGTTTGTCAACTTGGATGCTATAAGCAAGATTTCCACGATGAGCAGTGGCGGCTAGGACTTCTTTTGTGAGAATAAATTTTGAGTTAAGATAGCTTAAGTTTATTGTACAATTAATAAATTCTTATTTAAAATTTGTAAAATTACTTTGTGGTTATTCAAAATTTGTTGAAGAATTAAATTTTATGGGAATTATTTAGAGATTTCATTAGGAAATTTTAGTGATTGTAGTAAATATTTATACATGATGTGTTAGTAGATGATAGGAATACACGACAAACTGTGACATCCCGGGTTCTAAGGTTTTCCATGACAACATTAGAAAGAATAAGCTTGAAGTAATATGTGTTGGTCCAAGACAACATTAGATATATAGTTATGTGTTTCATCCATGTTGGGAGTGATTGGGAGAAAATATAACAATTGAAATATTACAAAAACTTACCTAAACTTGGTGATTTTGTTCATAAGGCAATATATTAAATAATATTATTAAATTGTTATTATAAAATTTAATAATGCATTAACATGTGACCATCTTTGGCTTCTAAAATGTTGATTTTTTTTTAAGACATCATTTTCATGGTTGTCAAAATCATGATTCTACTATTTATTTCAATGTTTAGAATGGATACAATTGTATCAAATCGGTAAAATTGTAAACTTATAGAATTATATATGAAAGTTTGTAATTTTACTAAAAGACTATACATAAACGATCTTTTATCCATTTTGATTAAGAAAAATATTATAAAATTATAAATTTGTAAAATCATATTTTTAACTCGTGATTTTAACAACCATAGTCGTTTTAGTTGCACCACTTGTTGGGGACTGCTGAAAGAGTGGAGAAAACGAGGTAGAAGGGAAGCAAGAGGTTAAGAGAAAGAGAAGCTTATGGTCCCTTACTAGACATGGGTACCAGAGGTCATTTAAAAGCCTTAGCTTGTTAATTTTTTTTAGATTGAGAAGAAAGCTGAAGCTTTAAAACTCATCGAGCTTGTTGGGATTTTATCAACTTCTCCTCCATCGATATGTGTTAAAGAGAAAGAAAGGCTGAGGTAGGTATCACTTTGACATTTTAACTCCTTTTGTTATACACTACATCTCTTTTTTGAACAAATTATTTGTCATATATAATCTCTGAAAGGTTAGCGTTACGGCTGAAAAATATATATACTCACATATATACACATGTATGTATTTGCTATGAGTGTACTTTGAGTATTCATCCACTTCATGCTCCTGATGCTCTTTTCTTTTCTCGAGTTTAAAATATAAGTTATTGTGTTGCAAGTTTGGACTGAGTCAGTATATAACTTTATAGGGCATTCTTCTATTCCCTTGCAAAATGGCAGTAATATTGAAATAATTTGGAAAACTATCTATTATTGACATAACAAAATCATGCCAAATTACAATGTTGGTGAATAGGAGTTAAAATTAGTAAATTTATAACCAATCTCATAACACTTATGATATTTCTATGAGGTAAAGTGCCTATTACAATGGAATGGTGTTGCAATCGACTTTTAATTTATATCGAGTAAAGGAAAACGAGTGACTAGCATGTATGTACCGAGTTGAATATGATTTAACTATATAAACATGATATCTTTAGTGTAATGAAGTGATGGAAAAGTTGTTATATTACATCATCTTATGTTTTCAGCAATACTATAGACAATGTCTATAAAACAGTTGCAGTTTCACTTCCATGTTATATTTAACCATTGTTACTTTTAATATAAGGCAATAGATCTAGTAACAATAGTGATAATCATTGCCTAATTGAAGCGACAATTCCAATTCTTCAAAGAGTAACAGTTTCCAGAAAAACAAGTGACAGTTTGTACAAATTTACTACAACGTTTTTAATTGTTCTTATTTACATCGATCATCTCTTAATTGTTCTTAATTCCTATTTTCATTCTTTTATAAACTCTTTATTTCGAGATTTTTTTTCCAATCAATTCTAAGAAATTATTACCTCTTTTAATTTCCTTAAAAATATACACAAACATTCACGTTTAAATTTCTATAATGAGATAGTAATTTCTATGTCTATTAATCATCTATTTATAAAAGTTGTATTAATTAATTTTCATAAACCAAACTTTCCATAAAATATGCAACCATTTGAATTCCATCCTTTCTTATCTATTTATCTTTATATAATTTTCTTTTATTAATGGTTCACATTATATTATCTTTACTTTTACTATGAAATTATTCTTAATTCTGATTTTAAGATTTTATTACTCTTTAGTAATGTCTCTTACTTAAAAAAGAAGGAAAGAAAGAAAGAAACGTTAATTTTTATACCCTTTAGTTATTTCTTTACAAATTATTATGTTATAGCTATAAAGTTTCTATAAATTATAATCTATGCCACATCCAACCTGCAATAAGCAAATACTAGAGTCATAGATTTAGCAGGACCAACTTACATTCCATATAGTAGCATAATATATATGTCGAATCATTATAAGTTTTATATTTATGTCTCTTGATTGAAAATGACAATATGACAAATATGGATAATAAAAAAAGTGAGCTATGTTTTGTGCAATGCCCTACAACCTAGAGCACCACAATTCTATGACATGTTGACCCTAAAGGCAAACACACTAAGTATGCAAGGATGCATGTACCTATCTAAAATCCTCAATTTATTCTAAACCTATCAAACTCACAATTTAGTAACTTTAAATCTGAAATAACGGTGGAACATCAACCATTTAATCTCCACAAATGCCATACAATATCATAACCAAAATCTGACATAAAGGAAGAGTTTAAATTAAAAACACTAAACCTAATGATCTTTAGTCTCACAGCTCCCACAAAATTCATCCCACTAAACATTAACAACAGGAGCCACGAGCAACTCCATAACTTGACAAGTCTCATAAATATATAAATATAATAGAAATAAACACGAGTCCTTAGAATTCACTCTTAGTACTAAGTTATGAAGTCCCAACTCTATCATCGTAGTAATAGTAATCCCCTTCCTCATCTTAATACCAATATTCATAACTAAAATCCTCAGCATAAATCTCATCTCATCGCATATCTCATAACCTAAACTTATAGTTGAAAAACAACAATCCCCGTAGGATGAGTTCATGCCTAATATAGGATACTACATACATGCACGTGAAACATAAGTAACCAGTCAAGCACACACATGAGTACCATAATTAATGTAGCAAACAACCATTTTAATCTTATCATTTAAGCCTACAAGTAGTATAGTCTCAGTGTCTTGAGATTTAGGGTTACTTATGACTTCTAATATATAATATATAATTATTACATAGGTATTGGTGTTGAGTACTCCCCTACACCCAAGTGCCAAAACCATCTTAAATCTACTTGGGTCCTTTCAGTACAGGATTCCAGTAGGAACAGTGCTGTGCAAAGGTCGTCGAGTGTTTCACTAATACTACTAGACTCGACTAGTGGGTAGTTGAAGCCAAGCACAAGCAATAAATAATTAAGTCCAAGTTTCGATTAGGTGTGGTTATCATACACTAACCTAGTACATACATTTCTCAATCATATATCCTGTACTTGAATCCTCGATCGCAACCAACAAGTGTCTTGGTGTCCTATAACTTAAATCAACACAATAACAATACCTTAACCCCTAAACTTGCTTATACAAGTCACTAACCAAACCATATACTACAACCCCTTGACTAAGCCATAGGATCCTGTAAGTACCCTTGATGCGATTCTTGAGAAAACAAAGTTTGATTGATGTTTTGGTTTAAAGAACTTGTTTAAAAACATATTGGAAAGGATTTTGATTGAAAAAGAAGGTTGGAAAAGTCACGAGATACAAATTGGAAAGGTTTTGTACACGATTGCACATAAGGCATCCGGACGCTAACCCAAACTCACATTCTATGAGGTTTTAGGGAGTCAGGCATTTGGATGCTAGGCATAGTTTGTAGATTTCTATAAACTATGTCAAGCAATTTCCTTCCTTGAAACACTCAGACCCTAGTGCCTAACTATGATTTCAAAGTCTTTCTCTACCCTCATACACTCCTCCAATAGCCCTCGACACCCTCCAAACAACCCATACAATAGAAATCATGACCCAATCTCAGCCAACCCTCAAACCCCATACATATAATAAGAACAAATCTTTGAACAAATTAAGGGTTTTAGGGTGACTTACTTGTTGCTTCTTAAAGTGTTAACACTCTAACCAATGATTCTCGTGCGCCTCCTCCATAAACACAGGATTGTCTTGAGTTTCCCATGCTTAGACAAGAGAAAAATGAACTTCTTCAAGGAACAAGCAGTAGCCTATCCAATTATGATTATCCCTTTGCAAAAACTCACGTTTTGCTTTGATATCCACCCCTTAGCTCCTTGAATCTGAACCTATAAGTGATCTTAAGCATTTTCCCTTGAGTTTTATAGTATGGCATGCATAAGGAAACCATATCCTTTAGTTGCGGAAAAGTGGGGAGAAAAGAAATGTAGAGGGAAGATATGGGTTTTGAAATTTCCCTTAGATAAGTTTACCTCTAGCACTACAAGTATTTTACTTCCGATATCGATGTCTATAAATTAATAAATTTCTTTATTTTCTTTAATTCCTTTATTTCCTTAATTAATTAACTTAGGTTTTACATTTTGGAATCAAATACATAACATAATGAGATACTTGAAATACAAACTATGAAGAAAAAGAATGAAAAATAATTTATTGAATGGAAAATACACAAATTAGTAAGAGGGGTTAGAAAGTCATTAAGTATCTTTGAATTACATTAATTATCATCTCTATATATTATCTCTTTAAAATGAATTGTTGATGGGCTCTTGCTTTTTTCATATTACTTTCACTAAAATTTTACCATTTCATAACTAAATTAGGTGAAAAGGAAAAACCTTATTATTCATATCATTAATATGGTATGAATAGAATCTAAGTTATTGAAAATCTAATATCAAAATTTTGTAACCTTAGAATCAAAAAGTTGTGGTCAGACTAAGTTATTGTAATATTCCACAAAAAATGTCATACAATAGTTTCTCTAAATGAAAATCATAAAAAGTTATTTCAATGATTATAACACGTTGTACTAAAATTAATTTTTCCAATGATATAACATATTTAGATGTCAAAATCTCATTACATTAAATAAAATAGATAAACATCATTACTTTAATGTAAAATCATAATTATTATTTTCTCTTATAAAATCAGAATTATCCTTTCCTCCTATTTCTTCATTCAGTATCTTCATCTTCAAAAATTTACCCTGACGTTATGGACAACATTAGTTGATATTGAGTTATACATTTGATAATCTAAAGATCATTTTGGAAATTTCTTACAAATATCTAGGTCTCTACTTGTTCAATCTCCACTTAATAGTAAAGCTGTATGATTGTAACCCACAACCTTACAAATATAAGAGATGAAGAAAGATAAAGAAGATATGAAATTCTTTCAAAAGAATTGTAATTTATATGGTGGAACTTACTTATATAGATCATTAGAGAAGTAATTCTCTTGGAATCATGCCGTGAATAGAAACATATGCATACATATTGGCACGATATTGTTCCATCCTTAATAAAAGGGAAGGATAAGAATTAGTAGAGGGCTAAAAAATATTGGATGGTTATATGTATAAAACAAACGTGAAGGTAACTGCCATTATAGTGTATTCTTTGCATGTAAATGTCCACCACATCCTCTCATATTGTTTAATTTGACGATAAACTTAGCCTCAATTTCAATAAAAAGGATTGATTGTTAGAATGTTGTAGAGACAATTTAAATAAAAAACCATTCTCTCAATATGTGTAGATATAGATATATAAGATATTATATTGGTCTCCTATGAGAAATTCCATAAAAAAGAGATATTACATTGACAACATACAAAAGAATGACAATATACATGTCAAACCTACCAAAACATACAAAAGAATTGTTATATTAGAAAATATTTAATTTTTTTAATGACTTGTAGATACCTCATTTTTTCCTCCCTATGTTCTTTTCTAATTTAGAATCCCCTAATCTTTAGAAAATGCCAAAAAATAAAAATAACAAAAATAATTGAAAAAATAAACAAAAAATTTGAAAAATAAGAAAAAAATTAAGAAAATAAAAAATTGAGAAAAAAGAAAAAAAATCCAAATAAAAAATAAAAAAATCATAAAAGTATTGTGCAATAATTCATTTAGGTCAGTTCAAGGTAAAAATAATTTCTTGAGGTTAAAAACGGTTTTCTAAAGTCAAAATAAATATATGTGATTTGATTGAATTAGGAATCTTGGATAAAAATGGATGTTTATTGAAAATCAAGTTTTTCTAACCTGGTTCAAATTGCTTATTTTGAAATATTTTGAAAATTCACATCTTTAGGAGAACATGGCTTCAAACTGCAACTTAATCGAAGTTAAAATGAATATTTTAAGGTCATTTGATGTTTTTGAATAAAAGTTGAACCAAATAGAAAACGGGATCCTAATTTGGTTAAATTGAAAAAAATTTAAAAAATATTTTACACATATATTTATTAGACTCCACATTTTCTTGAAGAACATTATGTGATTTTTTAGGAGTTGGAAAATTAATATGGTCTTATTTTGGGTATTAAAAGTAAAAAAAAAGAAGAAATGAAGTTGAATGAAATATAAAGAATCAGGGAAGAAAAAGAAAAAGGAAAGAAGAGGAAAAAAAAAAAAAAGAATAAGACACATATGAGCAACTTGTTGTGCTGTGTGGCACCTTAAAATTTGGTGCCATAGGACACTTTTCGTAAGGTGTTAATGTGGCATCACATGTTACTAATCAATATGCAATACGTGGCACTCACGGGTTGACTAAGTCAACTCACCTATTGCAACTCACAAATAGTATTTTTTACTCAATTTTACTCACTTTTTTATCACAAAAAAATCTGAAAAAAAAAATATGAAATTAAAAGCTTAGGATGTCTCCTATTTGGGAAGGTCTAGATTTTGAATTATTATTAAGAGAAATGAAAGAAATAACAAAAGAAAATATGAATGACTAATAAATGCCCATATCATACACTCTTGTTTATTTTAGTAAAATTGGTGATTCCTTTTGCAAATTAATGGTATAGCTTGGTATAAAATAAGTAAGGACATCTCCCATGAGTTGTATACACTTTTAATTTCCATTATTTTTTTGCAAAAAACATATCTAAATTAGACAAAAAATGGAAAGAACTAGAACGCATTAAAACTTGCCTAATTAATAAAGATGTGATCTTTCCCTTACATGGACATTTCTTGGGCATCACTTCCGACTTGAAGCAATATATTGAGGTCCCTAGTATTCATTTATTCAACTCTCAAGCAATGAAAAATTACTACATTATATGCAATTGATAGTTTCTCTCTCCAAGTTTTCATAATGTTAGATCCTCTCTCTCTCTTCAATTTCTCTCACTATAGAACAAATTTAAGAGAGCAAAAATAGTGAAACAATCATTATTCATCATAGAACAAAGCTTAATGGGTGGATTGTTTCAATTTCGTGATTGGAAGGAGTAATTTAAATTTGAACAAAAAGTAATGTTTTTATGGTTTGTTTATAATTAACTTGAACTTTTTGTTAAAATTGTAGGAGATAGGTTTGAGATTTCTAGAAATTGATTTAGGGATTTTGAAGATTGGTGTCTTAAGAGCTCATTACCATTGGCCTTGTTTCAAGAGTAAGTCAGAATCCACTTGAACCAATTGTAGGTTTATTACTCGCTATAGGTAAGTTCTTCAACCATTTGTTTAATGCATAGTCTTATTTGAAAATAAAAAATAAAAAACTGAAAAAAGAAAAAATGTGTCTCTAATCTTATAATATTATGATGTGTTTTTACAATATTTAATAATTTTTGTTAATTAATTTTTAATGATTTTATTTTAATATGCTTAAATAAGGTTCTTTTCCTATGAAAAAAATAAAAAATAAAAAACGAAAATCCTAAATGTTTTTTTGATCTTATGTTGACATTATCTTGTTTGAATAATGTGTTTTTTTTTCCATAATAATTCTTTTCTTTGAGTTATTGTAGTTGGGGTTAATGAATAATTGACTTGTTTAAGATTTAATAAATACTTAGTAAGCTTTGTTTTAAGAGATAATTACAATGTTTATAGGTTAGTTAATAAATAGTTCTCATGAATAAATTTAATTATTTTAATTAAATTAACATGTTGGTGTGTTTAATTGACTTGATTAGCCGATAGATGATTAGTAATTTGCATGATAATTTGCTTGGTATGTTTAGTTGCTAGCATTCTAATAAATTAACATGTTAGGATAATAAATTTACATATTATATTGGTTTTATATATTGATTGGTTGTCCTCGCATGATAATTAAGTCTTATGATTAGGTTAATCTTTATATGTGTTGATAATTGTTATAATTCATATGCGTATCTTGTTAATGTGTTTTACCATGTTTGAATAAATGAAATTTCAAATAAAATGGGCACTTATCTAAGAATGATTTTTTCATAAATAAAAATAAATAAATTGGTCTTTTTCTAAAGTTTAGGGATTTTTTTTAGGGTTTTTCAAAGGTGGACCAAAAATCCATTTCTTTTCAAATTAATAAAATTTAATAAACTTAAAGTGAAAAGAGTTTTTCAAAAATAAAATAAATCAACAAATTAAAATTTTCATTAGTTGAGAACTACGTGGGCTTGATCCCACTCCATGTTTATGTAGGCACTTTGGGTAGCCCAAATTGAAATAAGTTTGTTTTTCCCTTTTTTCTTTTAATTTTTTTTTAATAAAAGGCCCAATTTATTTAAAAACTATTTAAGGCCCATTAATCAATTTCATGAATATCTTTTATGGAAATTACTTAAGTCTTAATAAATTAGCTTCTCAACCTAAGTTTTTTGGTTTCTATTTTTGCAAAGTTTTTTTTTTTTAAACCCATAGGCTAGTAGCTGGAATTATGGTTCATTTACCCATTGACCTTAATTTTACTTTTTTCGTAATTTGTATCGAGTGGCGACTCCATTTTTCAAAAACTTCTTTTTCTATATATATAAAAATTTTTCTAAGTCTAATCAAGAGATTTATAGCAAGTGAGACAGACTTAATATAAATCATGCTAAAAAAAGAGAGAAATTGAATTTTTAGCTCAATAAGCCCTTACTATGTTGACTACATAATCTTTAACATAAAAAATTGGTCTCTCTTACTTACAAACCCAAGATTTAAGAAAGCAAATATCAAATATGAAATAGTGGTAATGGTACATTCTCGTGCGTTGTGCTTGTTGTGGATTATATAAAGAGAAATAGATAGATATGTATGGAATATCAAAATAAATTGAAGAATAATTTGAGTTAATTATGAATATATTATGCTAAGTACTAAATTAATGACATTAACAAAAAATGGAAGAAAAGATTAGTTTTTAAAAATTAAATGACATTTCTAAATTTAGGAAACCTAATTAGAAAAGACATTATGATTGTAAAACTATATATATAAAGAGTTTTCAAAACTATATATTATAATATGATTGGCTTGTGTTATTCATCATTTCGAGCATGCACCTCTTTCATTATTATTGGCCCTCGAGTATTCCTCTTTTCTAAATGTGTTATTAAAAAAGTATTAATAATTATAAAAATTCAATGGACAAACTTGTAATTGATCTACTGCTTACTCTTTCTAGCCTTCCTATTCTTGGTCATCCTCTTTTTCTTCTTCTCGATCCTCTTATTCATATTATTGATCATCTTCATGCTCATTTTCCTCTCTATGTTATTCTATCCCTCCAAGAGTATGATTCCTTTGTAGCATCTTCAAAATTTGAAGCCCCTATTGACATTTGAGACTTTTGTTTTTGAGATTGTTTTAATAATTGAGAATCATGAGATGTTAATTTTTTTACCACTCTTGATGTTTGATGTTATAATTGTTTTTATAATCTACATCCTTGAGAATGTGATAATGATATTTACTTTCCTAGTGGATGCTTCTTGTTAGTATATTTATTCAAATTATTCATTGTAATTACTTCTTAACTTGCAACAATGTTTGAGGGAAAACAAAAAAAAAAACTATTAGTCTCATAATAACATGTAAATACATATAAAAATTAAATAAATGCATAAGAATAATGCAAACTTGCCTTTTCTATTTGCAATAAAGAATAAATCTCCTATGAATCTTTTGGATCCATCTAATCCCAATTTGTATCATCAAAATCGAAATCCTCATCACCATCATCTATTATAGTTTGAGGGTTTGTTATGTGTATTAGCATGTCAACAATTACTCTTAGTTCATCAATTCGAGATAGATTAACATTGTCGATATCGTTTGTATAAGCAAATTCGAGTTATATCTCTTGCTTGTGCCGATATGTGTTTTACATTTTGAAATCTCTTTATTCGACAACATTAAATGAATCCTTAGGTAATATTTTTGTGACATAATGTCATCATTTCTTAATAGGATCTTTTACATAGAAAACTTAATGAATTTATGAGGCCATAACAAAGTGATAATTCAAATAACATATATTATTGAAGTTAACTTGAGTAAGCCCATGATCATCTACCTTAACCCCAATCCAATTACATTAAAAGAAGACAATATTGAATTGACCCCAATAATTTATTTTAAGGATCTCTTGAATGGGTCAATGGCAAGTAACATCTCCTTTTGTTGGATTTTCATCATTAGATGATGTAAAGCTATTAATCCATGACATTAAGGTAACTCCATTATTTTGAGTTTTGCATCTTGCATCATATTCTCTTGTGTAAAATATGTACTCATTAATAAAATACCCTTTATATATTTTTGACATAGTATTAGTACCTTTTAATAACCACATAATGTAGGGAGGCACTTATTCTCATTCAGCTTTATCTTGAAACCAATTTATGAAATCTTTACTATGATCTCTTGCTCTTTCCCACCTGTTCATTTCTAGCAACTTCATATGTTCTTTATACGAGAAATTTTTTTTCAAATGCATTTATATATGTCAATTGATAAAGTTGTAACTAAAGTTTTTTAGGAAAAAAATTGTATTTTACCTTATATATGTTTCAACTTGGTCATCTGTACAGTTGAAAAAGATATATCGATATGTTTGAGCTTAAGAATAAGAATCTAAAAAAATTGCATTACTTTTTCTTTTTCATTTACCTTACCTCCTATAAGATGACCTATCTTTGAGAAAAAAGCAGATGACTCATTTGTTTCACCCCTTTTATCCCAATACATTGACCTTTTATTATATCTCGTCTTTACTCCTTCATGTATATATCTTGACCAAAATGTTAAGCACTCATCAACCAAATATCCTTCGATTATAGAACTTTTTGGATGACTTCTATTGTAAATAAACCTTTTGAGATAACATAAGTATCTCTCAATAAAGTACATCTAATGATATTGCACTGGTCCATTAAGTCAAATCTCATAAATCAAATGAATAGGTAAATGCACCATTATGTAAAGAAAACTTGATGGAAAAATCCTTTCAATGTAGCATAAAATTTTAATAATTTCATTTTGCAAATAATCAATATCTTTTGATTGAAAAACTTTCTTGCATAACTTAATTTAATAAAGGGAATTACAACATGCTTTACTAGAGTTTTTTCAATTGTAATTTGAAGTATGTTATTTAACATAATCTAAGCATAATGACTTTTATAACCTAAAATCTTCCTCTCTGCAAGTTGCATACATTAGTCAATATTTGATTCATAACTTTAAGGTAATTTTGCATTTTTCTCAACAATACAAAAAACATTTTTCTCCTCATAAGCCATAGAGTAACATACTTAAGCACAAAATACATGAAGAAATCATTAAAAGGAATGTGATAGAGTTCTTTCCTTATAAGTTATGCCCATATCTTATAAGTCAAATCGAGCGTTGACATGATCTTTTGATTTTCCAGGGAGGTATAATAATGTCTTAAGTAAGCTATCACATATGTTTTCTCTATTTGCATCAAATCTAGGTTATGGTAACACGTATTATACTTCTAATATGACAATCAAAGAAAATAAACCTTTTTCCTTTATAGGCCATCTACTTTCTTCTTTTTTTTCTTTTGCTTTTTTTCCTAAAGACATTCTTAAATTCAAATGTAAAACCCAACACTTCAATGCTTGATAAAGGAGTTGGTACATTCTTGAATGCTACAATACCATTGAAAGATTTCTTGTCAAATCTTCATAGGTGATTAATATTTAAGAAGCTATAGTGACCTATATACATGGTTTTTTTGCTATTTTTCAATTAAAGTACAGTAGTTCCATAGTTACAAGAAGGGCATGCTAATAATCCTTTGGTGCTCCATCCAAACAACATAACAAAAGTTGGAAAGTCACCGATGGTCTAAAGTAAGGCTACACACATTCTAAAAGTTTGGTTGTTTGGAGCATCATAAGTTTCAATACAAAACTCCCATAATTCTTTTAGCTCTTCAATCAATAGTTGTAAGTAAATATCTATATCTTTTCTAGAACTACTCGGGCTTAGTATAAATAAAGATAACATTAGATACTTAGGCTTCAATGCTAACTTGTAGTTTACTAAAACAATTAGCTATGTGCTATGAGCAACGCTTAACGTCCGAAATGGATTGAAACCATCACTAGTTAAACCCAATCTTATATCGCGAAGCTCTTGTGAAAAATTAAGATGCCTAGAATCAAAATCCTTCTAACCTCGACCATCAGTAGGATGCTTTATATAACCATCTTTTGGTCATTCATCCATATGCCATCTCATAAACTTTGTCGTCTTTGAACACATGAACAACCTTTGAAGCATAAATTTTAATGGGAATAGCCTTAATACTTTTGCAGAAACTTGGTGCTTAACTTAGCTATCACTACTCTTTTGATGATCTTCAAACATTTTCCATCTAGAAACACTACATACATGACATAGGCTTGCTTCTTCATCATCCTTCCGGAATAAGATATAATCATTTTGATATTTATGTATTTTTTTGTAATCTAAGAGATCAACAAATGCTGCATTTTCATGTCCTGAAGGCATTTAAAGAGATATAACTAAATTGTGAAAGAAAGTTTCAAAAAACTTTTACAACTTGGATACAACTCTTATAGGCCTTCCTCCACTAATCTATAAAATTCTTAACCTCATCAGTTGGTTCCTCTTTAATATCCTTACCATAGTTTTCAAATTCTTCAGCTACGTCTCTAAAATTGTCATACAATAATCCATCAATATTGTCTCGTATATCTAATGTTCTATCATTAGCATTACTATTACTTGCATTATCTACATTAAAACATGACAATTATCCCTCTCCATGAAAAACCCATTTGTCATATTTTGGAATAAACTTGTCACTTATCAAGTGTTCCAAAACAACATTCCTATTATACTAATATCTACGATAACATTTCTTGCATAGATAAGCAATTTCATCTGCCTAAGCTAAAACCCATATTTAAAAATCCTTCCAATTCATTCATTGCTCGTTTTATGACATATCATGTATTGTTTGTTTCCTTTATTTACAAGAAAAAAGTTACTAAAATCAAAATCATAATTAATAAAATAAAAAATAAACACATAACAATAATAGTTGCTAGTTGTCAAGTTCTTATTACTAGCATCGTATATACTTATAATTTAGTCAACAGTGTAGAATAACTACGAAAATAAGGAAATAAAAAAAAGAAAGAAAGAAAACAGTAATAGGAAAATTTTAAGAAGGCTCAAGTGCAACATAATAATAGCAATGATCTAAACATTATAGTAGTAATAGGAAACTACTAAAACATTACAGTAATAAGCTATTGCTAAAAAACCTAACAATTGGAAAATGACACTCAAGGTTAATCTAAATGAATGATGCAAAGGTTCATAGTAGTTTGAAGTTAATTATTAACTTACTCTTTACATTATTAAAGATAGTAAGTATTATCCAAATTTTAAAAATTTCTATAAACTAGAATATTATGTGGATGGACATTATTTTCTAACCATGTTAACCATCTAATCACCACATTGCTTGGCAAATAAGACTCTTACTTATACAGATTGGTCGAAGGGTGGCCTTTACCCAACAACATTTAGGAAAGTAGACATAACAAAATCCTGAGAGGCTCGGTATGCACTTATAACGATCAATCTACTTCACTTTGTTACCCTTTCACTTGAAAATTTACCCTTAATGTCTTTGATCTTTTATTAAAATTAGTATCTAAAATTTTTTGCTATAGTTTTAAGTTGAAAAGCACACAAGCTTAGATTGATTTCCCTCTGTAGAGCTATACTAATTCATTGGAACTTTTTTCTTTTTCCCTTTTATACCTTGTTTCAATCAAATTCTCTCATAGGTTGGATGATCTTTATTTGTACCTAAGACCATAGAATACGTGATAAATTGATTTGTTGAGCATTTCTATTAAGTTGAGTTAAAGAGAACAATTCTCTCCAATTACCAAATTGGAATCAATCTATATGGATTTGTATTTTTGTAAGATGAAAATTATATACTAATTAACTCAACCACGCTTCTAATGGAAGCTCTTTTTCCTTATTATTTACAAAATTTTCTTTATTGACATAATCTGTTATATTATCTTGTGTAGTTTTTATGATTAATATAGTTCTTTATTTTGTCTTCTTTTTGTTAATGAAGGATTTTTTAAACAAATTTTGATACGGTAGCCATTATAGGCACATATGATTTATAAACAAATAGCAATTCCTTTGGATCCTTAAATTTATGGCTTACTATAATAATATTGCTTACTACAATTAGGACATATGTTTTTAAGGTAATATATTGTAGGCTTTATGGATGTCATGTAACAATATTGTAATGGCACTGACCATAAGTTTTATTTCTATAGATGAAGTAGCAAAAGATAGTGTAAATATAACAAAAAAATAAAATACTTTATAAGAAATTTTATGACGACGAAAATGTCAACTTTCTATGTAGAGGAAGATAAAAGGGATAAGTTGGCCACAAATTAATCCAGGTTATCTAGAAAATATAGAAATCATTGTTACCTTCTTTATTCAAATATGCATATTGTAAAATAAAGATAAAAACTTTTCAATCCAACAAATATGACAACAATTTTAAGTTGGTAAAACTCCTTCAGATTAGCTTTTCCAAAAAGGAGAATTCCTTATTTTACTGTCTCTTTTGTCACAGATTCAAGCAATATCACACAAACTTAGAATTTTTCGATTAACATATGATATACTTATAATCTTTATACAACAACCAATATTCAAGGATCTACAAATAAATATTTTCTATTGTGTAAGCATATACAAAAATACAAATCTAACAATAATAAAATACAAACATTATACAGAAGAGAGAGAGAAGAAAAAGGAGGAGGGAGAGTTTAGGTGGGGGGCGTTCTTCTTCTCTTGCTTAGCGAAAGAACAATATGGGACTAAAATAGATAGAGTTAGGGTTTATGAATAACAATATATTGGAGACTTTTTTGCTGAACACTTTTTGCAATTCTTTATTTATTTATTTTTTAATTTTTCGTCAGTATAAAAATAAAAGAAAACAGTTTATAACCATTACCTTTTATTTAAATAAAGTGACTATTGTTAATACCCATTGTCTAATATATTTAAAGTAATGGTTTTTCCATGAACCATTGCCCAAAATAAATATTTACTATAACGGTTGTATATTGTTGCCAAAAATATATAATGATATATATGGTTAATGTGTAATAGATGTGGTTGGATATCTTAGCATATCTACATAGCTCATAGAGAAGCTAACATGATGAAATGAAATTTACTAACATCCAATGAGCAATCATTAAATGATTGCTAACAAAATATGATAATAGAGGATACGTTAAGAATAAACAGTAAATATTTCTTTATGTATATGCAAGTATATTTGGGTTTGTTGTTTAATTAAGAAATTGATGTGTATCCAATTAGGAAAAAGAGTTATTGATTTGAAGGATCTACTCAGGTTGGGTGAATACGCTTTATAATTTGAATGTTGCATAGTGCTATAGCCAAATAATACAAATTACATGCTATAATGTTGGCTATTGTAAATGTTAATGGTGTTGAGATTACAATGTTTAATTAATGGTCTATGTGATCTTGATTGTGAAATGGTGATTATGTGCTTGATTTGTCGGTAATCAGTTGGATGATTGAATAGAAGTTGTGGTTCTTGTTTAAGCCAATGATGGTTAAGTTGTATTATGATTGTATTGCCTAATAACAATTGTTGATATAAGCTTAATGTGTGTTTGCATTTATGTCATGCATAACACTCACATCTGACTTCAGCTTCAACCTATTAGCTCTTAACACAATACTAGGTTTTGGGTGCTAAACTAAGAGTTACTTCAATGATTTAAGTTCCCTTATGGCTTAGTAAGTTTGTGGTAAAATCTATGAGTCAACTCAGTATGTTTGTGGTGTGATATGAGAATTGACTCTATAAATTTACAAGACCTATTATTTATAATATGAGAAATCCCATATGGAAGTAAGCTTACAAGATACAATTGTATCTTTCTTTGATTGCTTAAATTCTTGTACACAATGAAATAAATACACAACCTGGCATTGAAAAGTACACAGCTTGTGTATAATTAAAGATTGCAAACCAAAGTGTAAACACGGTGTGTATAATTTCTTTTTTGTTGGCAATACATGGTATGTAAGATTAAGATGCATTGTAGGGTTTGGTATACTTGGGCGTAAAGCTCTTGGACCAATTATTCAACCATAGAATTACATACGGTCCAACATTAACATGTGTATATCTTCTAAATTCACACATTTTCCCCATCAAAATTATAAAAATATATACGTTCGCATAATAAAATACTAAAAAAAATATTAACAAATAAAATACTAAAATTACATTGAAAAGTCTATAAAGCACTAATTTTTACCTATAAAATAGGTAAATTAAGCTTCATCAACATAATTAATCACATGGAATCCTATGAATAGAGTTGTTATTGAGTATATATGCAATAGGTTCTAATTTGCATTTTAGATACTATGTTTAAAGATTACAAGTCATTAAAAAGATTAAGCAAGATACTTGAAAGGCAAGTTATTACATTAATTGAATCAAACTTGAGGTTTTTGTGGGCCATTATGAGTTGAGTGTAAACTTCAAATTCACCGTTGTTGAGTTCGAGCATTAAAGCTCAAATTCGAGCTCGGCATTGTATGATCTTGACTCAACTCTTTTGGAAATCGAATTCCCATTATCTTAACCAAACTTAAGGCCTTACTTCTTACATATCACTACTCAAACCGGTAGTCATTATCTAAACCCTTCTTTAATCATATATACATTATAACAAATATGTAATACTTAAGATTACTGTCGAACCCATTTTTAGAATTTGAATGAAAAGGTTTAATGATTTCTTTTTTTAAATCATTTTTTATGATTTGATTGCAAAAACAAGCCTTTAGTTTGCAATTCTTATGTTTCAAGTAACACAAGTGTTTCATATTTATATTAAATAGTTTGATCTTCTTTATTTTATGCATATAATTATCAAAATTGCAATTTTACTCATGTAATTCTATTTTAGGAGGTTTTTTCGAATTAACATGAGAATAAAATCACTTTCGTATAGAAACTTGCATTTTTTATTGAGTTTACATGTTAAACTCGATAGAAATTTATATTTTTAATTGAGTTTATTGATTTTATATATTTGAGTTGAATGACCTTAGAAATAAAAAAAAAAAAAACTTGGTTTACTCATTAATTGTTTGTGCATTATATCATCTTTCATATCCTAGCCACATTTTTTTCCTCTTTCTCTTTCGCTTCCCTATCAACTTGTTTGATGTTCGTCACCTTTATTGAAGTTTAGGTTAATAAAAAAGTTTATATGGAAAGTTATATGCTTAAGTTTACACTATTATTAACCGAAAATAAGTTGAAATGTTTGGTTCTTTCTAATTCATTGATTTTTTTTTTCAAACAAAATAATTGAAAAAAATGTTTAGTTTTGAGTCTATTTATCATTATTCCATATATGTTAGATTATAGATTAAAAACTTTTTATCAAAAAAGAATTTGATTTCTTCAATTTTTTTATTTCCATAATACATTTTAAGTTTTTTATAACTACTGTATAGTAATAATTGAGGCTACAATAGTGACTACTGTAGTGAAAAAAGTTTGTTAGACTAAGTTTCTTTTCTTAAATAAAAATAAATATGCTAGTGGTGAACAATAATCATTAGAAAGGGAAAGCATTCCCCCTTGGCTTAGATGGGCCCAAAAATTGCCATGAGGCGACTATTCTAGTGAAAAAAATTTGTTTTTATCTAAAATTCATTAATGAAGAAAATTAAATGCATATGGTTATATAAACAAAAATTCAAAAAAGTTACATTGTTTTTTCTTTGGAAAAAATAATTATTACTTATAAATGTAGATAATTAAAAGAAAATTTAACTTTTTTAAAAGAATATATTCTAGTTTATAGACATTACTTTAGCCAACATATTATCATTTGTAAATATAATGTTACTTTAAATGTACTATATAGTAGAATATTTACCTAACGATATATTATATTTATTATTTTAATTATTCTTTAATTTAGATGAACCATTTAAAAAAAATAATAAAAATATGAACTTTTTGTTGAAATATTTAAATGAACGGGAAATTTTAGAGCTTCTAGCTTTTTGAATGTTAATGCTTTTATTTAAATATATAGACAAATTTAAAAGATATATCTTTCAAACTTTTCTATCAAGGATGACGCTTGTTCCTATTGGATTTAAAGAATAAAGTTGTTCTTATCGCCTTTAAAAATTAGAAGTTAACTTTGGCTTTAGTGTTATAGCTATTTTTATTGCTTTATGCTCTTGCCTCTTAGAGTAGATGCCAATGTTAGCTGGGGAAATGTAATTAGTCCTAGGTTCTTATTAGGTTTAAAGAGACCCTAAAGGGTTGGGTTTTAGGAACACTTTCAAAACCTTATAGGGCTTTTTGGGTGCAATCTAAGATACCCTATAGGGTATTGGGTTGGTTTTAGGTTTTATAAAACCCATCTTAATGATATTCTTATTTTTTATAAACCATAGAACTGATCATAAGACATTTATTAATGAAGGGAAAATATTTTTTTTAAATAAACAATGGAATGTAAGAATATATTTTCAAATTTTTAAGAAAAATTTATCTCCTAATTTTTGGATTTAAAAAATATATATCTTTGATTTTTTTTTTTGAAAAGTTAATTCAAGCTTTTTTGTGAATTGTTAGAATTAACGTAAGGCATTTTCATAGATTTTATGAAATAAATGAATTTTTGGTTATTCCTATTATTTTTAAAACTATAAGCAAAATGGGGCATTGTCATTGAAAAATTGAGAAAATAAAGGAAAATATCATTTTTTTATCTAAAATGATCAAATTAGCATGAAAACCAAAATCCTTTTTTTTTTGTTATATATATATATATGTATGTATGTATATATTTCAAATGGCAGCTCAATTCTTTCGAGAGTTTGATGGCTAGAAGTATGCAAGTGGATTTTGGCTCACGGACCGACCTGCTTATCTTATTTCTCTATTGTTGATTAATTATGTCATCGTTTTCATACTGGATGACGCAATGTTTTTTCATTCTTTTCATGCTTTTCACTCACATGGAGAGAACTAGAATTGTCATCAAAACACTAATATGATGATGATGTGTTGATCATTTTGATGTAGTATTTCTTTTTTTTTTTTTTTTTTCACTAGCTTTTCATGTAGTACTTAATTTGGTGTATTGTCTAAATATTGAGATTAGATGGTATAATTTCATGTAAATGCTAGTGGTGTTATTTTAAATATTTCAATCAATTATATATATATATATATATATTTATGTTAGTGGTGTTATTTGTAGGTATACATATATTATTTTTATATCATTTGTAAATGTACATCTAATATTGTTATTATTATTTGATATCTGTGGGCTTTATTATATTATTTTTTATGAAATATTGTTATTATTAATTAATGTCTTTAGACTTTATTATATTTGTCACGACGCAAGGGATGGCTTAGTTATGATAGATGCCATATATTGTACAAAAGATTGTAGATTGGTTATCTTTCCAATCGATAACCCTTCATACGATATACAAGGTTATTACTACAACTATCAACCTAAGAGCAATAGAGGCAAAAGTAATATTGTCGCATAGTTATAATAACATGACTATTAAACTACAAATATTATATTTATGTATATTACATAGTTTAAGTATGTAACAAACTATGTAGTACACTAATATTACATTGTATCACATAATAAGTTCAACGATCTAATTATAGTAGCAAAAATACACTCTCTTCTCTATTCTCACACTCACACCATTCAGTAGATATTTTACTAACCTTGGACATCTTGTGGCCTAGATCCTCAAATAAGTCTTCCTGTACAGGTAAGCTATTGGGGTGTAAGGTGACTAACGTAGTAAGATATCCCTCAACTATACTATAAAAAAGTTATTCAACAATTAGATTCAAGCATATGAATGTATGCTCATACAGAATGTCAAATAAATACATACAGGTGATCAGATACTGTATATAACTCATATTTAACGCCTTTTGAAGTCAGAGTTGGAGTATATATGGCACTAGTCAAATTTAGGTATTATATCAGGACTAACATTCATATGAAACTCTGCATTTCGTATTCAAGTAAATTAATATTTTGTTTTAGTAAAAAACTAAGTTCTCGGTATAATTGTGAGTAAGCCTTCACAGTTCACACTTACTCCTAAATGGAGGCCTCTAGACTCAACCTTTAGTTAGGCGGTTGGTGCTTTCAATGCTTAATAATCTTGCGGACTAAGGTAAGGTTATATCGTATGTGTATACCGTATTAAAACATTATAATAAGAATTTATAATTAATCTCCACATGGTCTTTCGTTACCTCCGTGTAATGTGACGGCTGGAATTACAGGTGCAATGCATGATTATACATATCCGATTTAGTTAATTTAAGTCTAATATCATTAATTCTAATTATTATGTGGTCAATTATAATCACAAACAAATCAATTCCTATTGAAGTTGCTATACAGCAAACAAAATGTTATTATGATTTATAGTAATTTCACATTGAACACACAATATCACACATATGCATAACCCATCTCCACATACATCCAATTATTAATATCAATTAATATTCACTAACTACATACAAAAACAAGTATGGAATCATTAAGAGTACTCACTTGACTATTCTTAATATTAGGGATTGCAGTAGTCTGTAGGCAAACCAGTTTCAATTTCAAGATTAACTAACATTTAGGGAATAAGAAAATAATAAATATTGGGATTAAATGACTAAACTATTCGTATATTTGATACTAACTACTTAATTTAGTTATTTATTCTGATGAAATGTTCGATTCAAGTTTTTTCGTTAATTGTGATAACTTTTTTAATTTAATTACGATTTTTATAAATTTATAGTCTATTTTTATCATTTTTGGATGTACTTTTTTATAGTAGGGTCCTTTTTGGATGTTGTAATTTGCATTTTCTCTTATGAGGTAAAAATATTATAAATTTTATTATTTTGACTTAAATAATTATAAAATATTATCTTAATCTTTTTTTTGCATATTTTTTATTTAATAAATATCTAATTCTTATATTTTACAATTTTCTTATTTTTGAGTTTATTTAATTATAATTTATGTATTTTTCCATTTTTGAGAGTTAATACCTCTTTAATTCATTTTTATTATTTTAATAATTTTCCAATTACTTAATTATTTTATTATTATTTTTTATTATGAATTTATTTAAAGTTAATTATATGCTGACATGGCAACATGGATAAGTGCAATGTGTCACTTCTAAAATTTACATAATTTCATTATTTTTCTTATTTTGTATTTTTACATAATATGTATATAATTATATTTATTATTATATTTTATTAAATTTAGTAATTAATTATTCTATTCCCTTTTTGAAACTTACAGCATATATATATATGTATATATATACATACTTATATATATTACCTTATTTTAGTATTATGATATAGTATACCTATAGTATTTATGTGTACCTGTATACTTAGATTTTACTATAATATTAATNATATTATATTATACTAGTATTTTATATTTTGTAATTATATATACATATTTCAGTTACATGCTTATATATATATATATATATATATGTACATAAGTAAGGGAAATATATAATATATATATTATATGCGCATGTACATATGTACATATACCCCAATTTCTCATACTAAACATTTTGTAAAGTCTAATATAATAAGTATATACATGTGAATATACTTTGGTACCTATACATATATGAACATATATATACAAAGAAATACTAATATTATACATATTTTTATTACATAACCTTATAGTACATAAAAATTCTATCAAATACATCTATGTACAAGAATATATAAAAATGATTAATACAAAATAAATATACTACACATACTACTTATCTATTTTCTTTAGTGATTTGCTAAATAAAAGATGGTAAGGCCCTTCTTTTTCTTCTTCTTGGTCTTCTTATTGAATTTTGAAGTCGAAAGAAAGGGGAAGGTAGATGCTTCATGGTTTGGAAAATGAAAAGAAATGTGTGTGATTTTGTTTGTGTTTTAAAAATAGAAGTGTGTGTGTTTATTAATTCCATTAGACGTGAATGACAAGAGAAGGAGAAGAAAATAAATTAAAAGAAAAACAAAAGCAAGATAAGGTAATTAATGAGATAAAACATGGGCTTTATCTCTTTTTGTTTTTTTTTATCACATTAGTAACATATGTTAAAAATAATTGAGCTCTACATGTCCATTGAAAAATCTGGAAGTAGGAAATGTGATAAACAAAAGAAGGAAAAAAAAATTGGAGAAGAAAGAAAAAGGAAAAAGAAAGGGAAAAATTATGAATTTTCAAATATAAATCATAAAATAATAATTAATAATTATTATTAGAACCTTAATAATAAAATTTATTAATTAAATGGTTACCCGTTATGTTTATAATATTTAAGAGTTATCTTGAGATGTTCATTAATAATTTTATGCGATTACGCATATTAGTTGATAATAATATTTGTTTAGGGTTTTATTATTATGAGGTTATATTTATTCATTTTATAAACTTAAAGTTATAGTTTTAGGATTTTCGTTAAGTTTGAGTTTAATTCTGGGTATTTACGCGTATATAGAATTTAGGATTTTCATATGTGATATAAGTTTTGATTGAATTTCTAAGGTTTTTATTACCGATAATATATTCAATTTTATAATTTAATAAAATTTTTATCTTACTTAGTCTCATTGACTCGTAAGATTATCTAAAGTAATTAAGTCTAGTTTAGAGTTAAGATTAATCACTTTACAAGGTTTACAATATTACTAATAGTTGTGCAAAAAATTAGAAACAAAAACTATCCTAAGTAGCAAACTAAGTTCATCGATAAGTGAGCATTTGACAACTGTTAAGTAGCGAATTATGTAGCAAACTAAGTTCGTTAAGGGACAAGTTCTAGTGAACAAAAGTTGCTAGGTGGGTCCCATGGCAATGGTTTTAGTGGTATGACCATTTTTATGATAGTCCTACTCTTCAACTTTTTTTATTTTTTATTTATTTTGCGAGAATATAAACTTAATTTTGTAGCGATAAGTATATTTATAGTGTTTAAAAATTATTTTACATATATTATAGAAATTTATATTTTTATATTTCGATTTTATATTCTAATTTTACAGATCCTCTGGTGATTATTGAAAATATAATCATGAATTCAACAACCTTATTTATACACCTATGCATGTTCCATAGCGTACTCTAGTTGTGACAACTTGTCATTAATGTCTTCAAGGATAAAGGACGCTGCCATGAGTTCCTAAATCCTATCCAATATTGACAAAGCTTCTATTATAACTTCACATTCAAACATACTTTCATACATTAGTGAAGGTGACTATAAATATCCATTAATACAATTGTATAAGTCATTGTAAAAGTATTTCTATAACAAAATTTTGCTAACTATAAAAATATGACAAAAGTTTGATGACTTAAGATTAGCATCACTAACTCATTTAGGTGTTCGCCTAGTTAGGTTATGGACTTTAAATTTTGCAAATGTACAAACCAATGGAGGGGTGAACATTATGTTTATGGCTTAGTGAGATAGATGTAATCTCATTAGCGCACATCATGCAATAGCACATACATTGTAAATCATATGTTATGCATATAAAAATCATATGAACATAAGCATCACATGTAGTCTTTTCTAACCAAATAATATTAAGGTTGTAAAATTCTCTTTTACTATGTGCTAGGATTTTGTGTCTACCATCAATTTTTAGGTTATTAAAACACTGTATAATTCCTAAGCATCGGTTCTTACAAAGCCTTACTATACCCTTAAAATCATGCAATGCAATACAAGACCCTTAATGATATTGGGTATTCTGATTACGTGCGATACTCCCCCATGTTCTTAGCTAGCAAAAGGTGGAGTAAGAAGCGAATTAGCCTCCGAATGCTACTATTTATAACTAATAGTCTTCAATTATATGAGATTGTGTATTGCATGTTAAGCTTTTTCTTGAAATCTCAAGTTTTCAATTAGGTCAATATGGACTGACCAACCAATATATAACAGACATTCTATATGTAACCATTGCTGAAGCCCTTATCCCTTGTGCATGCTAGGTTCATCTTTTTTCTTTGATTTTCATGTCATTTCAATTTATTTCATTTTTGTTGTTTTATTTGATTAGATAATTAATTAGTAAAATATACCTAAGAGTATTTAGCCTTGTAAGGTAGTCCTTGCTGATTCATATGGGATTCTATGTACCCCATGTTACTCAGGTCAGAGCATAAACTAATGATGCTTTTATCTACTGGACTACTACCATCTACTATGCAACACTCCATTGCTTCACCTAGTAGTACGATGCGTATATTTCTCTCTCGTAACCTTGTTTTCATGGTTTAGGTTGCTCTTATTTTGTTTGCCACTATTACGGGAGTCACTTTTGCTTTCTTTTCCTCTGGTTACTCAGATATTTTAGTTTGCCAAGTTCTCTCTTGGCTACCCATAGATTTAGCAGCAATTAAAAAGCTTGACCTGTTCGAAAATCTTAAAAAAAGAAATAACTTCTATAGTCCATCGAAATTCTATACTCACTGAGTTTGTTTTGTGTTTCTCAACAAAGATGAAAAGATAGGAGGAAAAGAGAGAGATTGTATTATCAATTTAAGATTTTTGAATTAGGATCATAGTTTATATAAAGATTTTGTTGATGTGCAGCAAAGAATTGATCAAAATCTGCAGAACCTTTGTTGAAGCTATATGAGAGAAGTATTCCAATGGGAGTAGAACAAAACGAAAGATATTATGTGATCGGAAGGAAAAATGATTATTGACTTTCTATTTCCATCAGTACAGTTTATATACAAGAAGTTCCATGACAACTAACTATAATTACTTCAACTAACTCCAAGTTCTTAACTGACTACTAAACCAACATGTGATAAATATAACCCATAATACATCTTACAACTTATAAGCTTAATAGATTTAATAAAAAGTCAACTAATAGAATCGGGTTTTTCGATAAAATTTGGAGCTTATTGAAAATAATGTATTCTCAATAATTTTTTTTAAATAAGGTTTTTCTCAATAAATAATAGGTTTTTTTTTTGTTGCAAAATTAGCTTTTTCCTAATTAAAACTATGTTTCTTTTAAAAAAAGGTTTTCGAAAGAAAATTAGGTTTTTTTTTTTCAAAATTAGCATTTTTATGAAAAAAAAAATTTCTTTTCAAGAAAATTGCTTCCCCTCCCCTTTGAAACCATGAGCTTCGCTAAGAAAATAAGAAAAAAAAAAAAGGAAGATAACATTTCAAAAAGATAGCGAATTGAAAAAGTTCTCAAAAAGAAACTACGAATTATGTTGACCTTATTCCTAGTACATCCATAATTGAAGTAGTGTTAAGAAAAGATGACAATGATGCAAATATTACTTGAACTTTTTTTCTTTTCGCCAACAATTTAGTATTCAATTGAAACTTTTCTTTATCACTATTACTGCCTACTTAATATAGCCACTAACTAAAAGAGACATATGTTACATATTTGTATAATAGTAATGATAACATGCAAAGTTTCAATTGGGTACCATTAATAAGATACTAAATTTGATAAGGGCTAATTCCACTTCACATACCTAAGTTTCTACACTTTGACACTTTACAATCCTATGTTTTTACTTTTGATATTTTGCATATTCAAGTTATTTTGTTATCTTGTTAACATTATCTTTACTGTTAAAGAAAAAAAGAAAGAGCATATAAATATGAAAAGAAAGGTCAAGCTGAGCATTACCTTTTCTATTTTCCAAACCCAAATCAAACAATAAGCACTTTTTCCTAAATTAAAACATATTTACATTTGCAATGAATTGTAATAGTGGGATCGAGTACTCTAAGCAAACCTTAGAAGAAAAGAAGCTCTCGAAATGATAAGGCATTGGAATTTTGGCAAAACGACTGTAATCATTTTGATTTCCTATAACATGGAAACTCTGTTATCATCCAAATAAGTAAGACATTCATAAAAATCATTATTTAAGTTCGTATCTATCACCCATCAAGTATTCCATCACTTGATTTTAAAACGCAGTTGTAACTTATGCGAAAATGGGCAAAGTAATTTTATACCAAAGTGTCACAGACAAATTCTTTAAGGCTTAGAGAGATATACCCAGAATGAGCCCGATGAGGTAGGATAAGATAAAGGAGGCTTGGCGAAGAGGTTCTTAAGGCCCATTAGAAGAGAAAGGCTTAAGCCATAACTCATGGAAGAATTTAGAAGCTAGATGGTTCTAAGAAGATTTTAGAGATGTCCAGATTCAATTTATCATAGTAAGTCTGGTAGGTAAGGTAGGTAGAGGAGGTAAATGTAATTCAATTATAACAAGTAGATGAAATAAATCTTGGCCATCCATCATAAACAGTCATTTGTATATATAGGGGATCTCTTCTCATTTGTACGCATCCAAACATTGAGTGAAATTCTTTGTAACTTAGAGTTTCTCTCTCTAAAATCTTGTGTATGTGGTATCAGATTGAGCTTAACCTTCCTTAGTGAGGTTAGGAGTGCTAAGACCGTACGGGAGCATTGGTTAGGTTACGCTTGTGACAAGTGGTATTAGAGCTAGACTATAGAAAGGAGAATGTCTTTGTTTCGAGTTAAGAATAACAACCAAGTAGTAGACTAAATGGCTAATGGAGATAATTTTCGTATCACTAGGCAAAGGGCTAGATCCAGGGATATGCTGAACTCCTTGAATGCTAAGATAGGGAAGGCTGAGTTAAGTATAGCTAGGGTGAATGAAGAGCTTGATGAATCTCAAGCTCGTATGGAGGAGGTTGAGGAAGAACTTCTGGGTAAGTTATAGGGGTGATGTGAACCGTAGCTAAAGACAAATAAGGCCGGTCGTAGGGATGGGTTTATGCTTGCCTAAAGCTTAAAATAATGATGGGGGAAAGATGCATAAGAACGAAAAACAAATGAAAAAGTAAGCAAAACCTACAAACAACTCTAAAGGATATGACATACTAATGGAACTTCTAAGGACTCATGGTACAGCTCGATATGATGCACGAGTTGGTTTGGTGAGGTTATTGGCTACCTAGCCTTACTTAAGAGTTAAGATAAGGGTAAAATGATAGTAAACAATTAGTGTTTACAAGAGGAAAATATTTAATGTATTAATGATAATTTGCTTGTTGCTGTTACAAGTATAAGGAGTATTTATACCTGAGAGTTAAGGAAACTTACCTAAAAGGGAAAGAGATAGAAGGGTATTGTCTTAAAGAAGTAATGTACAAAAAATACAAAAGGGTAAAAATGAATATTCAAGAAAAACAATAATTAGTGTAGCAAATTCTACACGTGGTCCTATACATGTGGTAGAGATGCATTGGTGATGCCATTGGAGGATGTAGACAAAAGAGTATGAGTTGATCACTTGTTCAAGTAGAGGTGACTAAGGATTAGTTTGGGGTAGCTCTCTTGGCTTCTTGGTAAGAGTAATGCTAAGCAAGTGGTTAGCTTGGACATGATTAAGCAGTCGTGCTAGGTTTGGCTGCTATCTTGGCATTCTTCAAGTCAGCACACAACTTCCGAGAGTTGGGCAATCATATAGCTCGGTATATAGAGTTGATTGGCAATAAGGAGAAACTCGGCTTCAATAGGCATTAGCTGGAGTAGGAGAATTCGCTTCACCAATCTCTCTAGCCTTCAGACTTAGCTATGGGTTAAAGGCCTAGTAGTTAGATTCCTATTAAAGGGGCCTTAAATCAAGCCTTAGAGAAATTGCGGCAATGCGATGAGGCTATCAAAAAGAAGGAAGGAGCCCTTAAGGGTTGGGTAGATGCCTTTGGTGCTAAATAAGAAGCCTATGAGGCTAGGATTAATTGTAAGCCCCAAAGTTCAGCCAAGTAACTGTAAGATTGAACTTAAAACTTAAGGTTTAGGGCGATCAGTTAAAAGATCCGATCAAATCTAAATTATAAACTATTTAACAAGATACCAGTAAAAATGACCCTGTAAAGTTAAATTTAAGAAAATAAGTAGTAAAATAGGAGACTATAAAATTTTCAAATTTTAAGCATAATAACTGCTAATTACCGAAAAGGCAAAAAGTGTAGTATAATAACTAATAAATTATTAGAGATAGATTATATGTATACTAAAAATTTTAGAATGACCAAAATAATATTTAGGAATGTTCACGTGTACCCCACATGTATTTACATGTAGATAAAAATACGCGTAATTACCTAAATTGGCCGAAAACTAAGCAAATAATTAAAGAAAAATATAAAATAATTATGGAAAAATCAGAAAAAAATCAGAAGAGGATAAGCTGATGCAAGATCAGGTTGTGGTCAGAAAAAGAAAAATTGACCAATAAAAATTAAACAACTTAAAAGCCAAAAATCAAGGAAATTGGACAAAATCTTGTCAAATTAATGCATAATAATTACAAAAAACGTCTATAAATAGCAAGAAAAATTCAGAAGCTCATTTGGATAGATACAAATCAGAGAAAATTAGAGAGAGTTGAAAATTCGAGAGAAAATCCAGAAAAATAAAAAAAATAAGAAAAACTGTGCAGTTAAGGATTTTAAAAGGAACCCACACCAAACGAGGAGCTGGGAGTGGACGGCCACCACCACCACACGGTGGTGGCAGCGCCCAGGCCGGCCGACAAGGCCACGGCGGCCGGCGGTGGCCGGAGCCACCCAAATCGATGAGTCCGATTTCCAGCCCAAATCTTGTGAATTTTTGTAAAAATAGTAAATATAATTAGAAAATTATGAATTTTTTTATTCTGGGATATTTTTGTATGTAGTTTGTATGAAAAATATTATTTTGATGAAATTATGTCCCGTAATATATGGTCCCTAAGAAATTGTGCAAAACCGAGCACATTTCGGTTTAGAAATAAATGACCTTAGGAGTGTAGTTTCAAGCCCAAAATTTTTCTATAGATTACTCAGATGATATAGAATAGTGCTATGAAGCCCTTTTTCAAAAATTAATTTTTGAAATTTTTAGATAATTTTTAGGCTCTAAAAAGAGGCATAAAATGGGTAATTTAGGGTTAATTATGTAATTAAATGATTAATTTCTAATTTAGTGAATAATTACATGTTTTAGGATGTTAATATCTGATGGAGTATGATACTTATAGCATTTAGGGTGTTAGATGTAATTATTAGGTTAATTATGTAGTAAATTAGTAATAGAAAAACATAGTAAATTATGAGTTAATTTTGTAAATTAGAATAATTAGGTGAAAAACCTGATCTAGGATGAATTTAGACATTTTGAAGTAGTAATTTATGTTAGAGATGGTAATTAGGGTAATAGAAATATTAGAAATGCATTATGTGCATAATATGTAATAATACATAATGTGTAATTTTTGAAAATATAATAAATAGAAAATATTAGGATAAAAATTGATATTATATAAATAATAGGGATATATAATAAATCTGATAAGAAACTTGAATTTATGTAATTATATGAAAAATGTAAAAATTTCTCACATTAGGAGTAAATTCGGTACACAAATAGGGATTTAAGTGTACCGGATGGAATAAAATACTGACTAGGGGTAATAATGGTATATAGGAGATCGGGAAGTAATGTGATTAATTTCACATTATAGGTTGAAACGGATTTTTAGGGTTAGAATCTAAAACAATATTTAAAAATCGAACTAAAAACCTGGTTCAGAAATCGATGCGAAAACCGAACCTGAACCTAACCCCAAACCTAGAATAATTATAAAAGACTTAATACCTAGATAATTAGGCATATTAAACCTTAAACAAAACCTAACAATAAGCGTTGTAGGATAAAACGAACCTATAATATTTATATGAAAAGCTGAAACCACGTTCGTGTTATAGGGATAACCGGCGATGGCCTGAGCAAATTGGACCTCGAGTGAGCGAGCGAGGAGTCGAGGTAAGTTGGGATTAATACGTTGCTGTATTCTTGGAGGCTTAAGATTATGCTTGGTTGTGCTTGTTAGATAGTTAAATGTGTGCATGTGCTTGATTATGGGTGATGCGATGATTCTGTTTGTTGCTTTGGCACATGTTGTATGAATTGTATGTAATGATTGATCACCCTAAATTGGACTTAATCAAATATACGACCAGTAATCATAATCGAACATGCATGGCAACCCGTTAGGGGATTTAGGACTCTCCGGCCAAATACCGACCCCTTCGGAAGGGATAGCGCATGATTGCAAAATGGTCCCTTCTTCATCCTTAGTCGAACTAAGTGATAGGAGAGGAGGTCGCGGCGAGGGTGAAGGCAGTGGTTCGAAGGTAGTCGTGGGAGGAGCAAGGTCTCCATTACACAAGCCTGGGTTTGGTCGTGAGCTGTTGCATTAACGGCAACTCCTCAACCCGGATTAGAGCGGGCGCAATTTCTCTAATCTCACGACGGGTCGGACAACGTCGTGCGATGGCATTTGCTTGCACATGCATTGCACCTAATAAGTGATTGAAAACCTTGTTGTGTGTATGGTATAGTTTTAAGTCCTCCGTCCTAACTTACTGAGCTGTGGTTGCTCACATCCCTATAGACGTCGTGCAGGTGCTGGCTAAGAAGCGGCAACAACTACTCTGAAGCTAGCAACTGCTGGATCCTGGGGAGTGAGGAAAAACATTGAAGAATCAACACATGTTTTACTTTTCATTTCTGATTAATGTAATAACTGAATTATAGTGATTATATATAACTTTTCTCACTTTCTTAAATGATTTGTTTAAATTACAAATTGTCTATTTCAAAGTGGGTTAGTCGTGGACGCCTTGTGTAGATCAGGTCTAAGATAGCGGTTATAAGGCCAACTTCTATCTTAGGATGGTTTACATGGCGGGGGCTGTTACGACTCTGCCGCTTCGGGGCGTGACATTAATGCTGTCATTTTGGCTATGCATCAGGAGATCAAAGGCCTTATGAATCAATTGACAGCATGCTGGGCTATGTTGCTAATGGAGTACTTATCCAATCAATCACAAGGGTAGAAGTACCAAAGCCCAAATGTTTTAAGGGAACATGATCTAGAAAAGAAGTAGACAATTTTCTATGAGCAGTTGAGCAACGCTTTGGGGCATTGGGGCTTATTGATGATGAGAGTAAAGTAAGGACGGTAGTCTTATACTTAAGAGATATGACAATGATTTAGTAGAGAAGAAGGGTAAATGAGATTACCTCGTAGCTACACTTTGTAGCAGAATTCCGAGATCAATTCCCTCCCCAAAATGTGAAGAGGGAAGCCAAGATCAAACTTAGGCACTTCAAACAAAAGATTGGTGTGAAGCAGTATGTCTAAGAATTTTCAAAACTGATGTTAAAGATATCGAATTTCAACTTGGTTGTCGCTTTTGTTATGTTCTTGGATGGTTTGAAACCATGAGCTAAGCTACAATTAGAGGGTCATGGGATGAAGAATATCTCAAAAGCCATTGCTGTAGCTGAAGGCCTGATGCAATTATAAAAGGATGAAGATTGGCATTCCATAAGTAATGAAGGGAAGAAGAGGAAGATGCTGAAGGTAGAAGATCTTTAAGCTCTCTAAGGGGAAGAAGAAGGATAATAAATAGGAGAAGGATATGACAACTTAAATGTTATTTTTGTAATAGTTCGCATTATGCTTGGGATTATAGAAAAAAGGGAACGATTGGATGCTCTCCTTAAAAAGGGTGAATTCAGTGAAGATGATAAGGGTTAGCTTGGTACCATTCATCTTCTGTATGTCATGAAGTCTTAAGATATGAAGGAGAAGAAGGGACTAATGAATGTGGACACCAAGGTGGTTGGAAGGAAAGTAAATGCCATGATAGATATGAAAGCCTCACACTTATTCAATTCGAGGGATGTTGTTATTAAACTAGGATTGAAGGTTGAAAGGAGTAAAGCCCAACTTAAGATAGTTAACTTTAAGGAACTTCCAACTTATAGGGTCGCTAAGAATATGGAATTTAGCATTGAAGCTTGGCAAAGAAGGGAGAGTGTTGAAGTAGTCCCATAAATGACTATGAATTTGTTACTGGCATGGACTTCTTAGATAGGAATAATGCTATTATTGCTTCCCAATCTAATTGTATTTGCTGGCTCAATTAAGGTTCTTAATGTATAGTTCTAGTGAGTAGGAAGATGGGACTAGCAACAAAGCTCATTACATCAGTATAAATCATAATGAAGGATAAAATGGAGAACGAAGCAATGAGGAAAGGGGATAATTCGACCTTAGTGGGGGAGGATGAAAAAAGGATAGATAGTTAAACCTCACAAAGTGTAAAGCCAACAAACTTAGAAGAGAAGATTGAAGTTGTAACAGCTAAGTATAAGCTTGAAAAGGGTGAGAGACTATACTGGACTGCAAGAAGGAAGGTTACTAAGAACCCTTGTAATATAAGTGCATATGGTAAACTAAACCTAAGAGTGGGTCGATACATTGAGAGGAAGTTACAACAAGGATGTTATTGTATTAGATGGGGGAGAATGTCACAGATTAATTCTTTAAAACCCCAGAGGTATGCCTAAAATGAGGCCGATGAGGTAGGATAGGACAAAGGAGGTTTGGGGAAGAGGTTTCTAAGACCTATTAGAAGAGAAAGACCTAAGCCTAAACTCAGGGGAGATTCTAGAAGCTGGAAGGTTTAGAAGATTCCAAAGATGTCTAGATTCAATGTATCATAGTCGATACGATAGATAGGGGAGGTAGATGTAATTCAATTGTAACCGTTAGATGAAATAAATTTTGACCATTTATCATAAGGGACCATTTGTATATATAGGGGGTCTCCCTTCATTTGTACTCATCCAAACATTGAGTGGAAATCTTTTGGTACTTAGAGATTCTCTCACTACTTTCTCTCTCTCTCTAAAATCTTGTGTATGTGATATTTAAGCTGAGCTTAGCCTTCCCTAATAAGTGCTGCATGGGAGCGTCAGTTAGGATATGCGTGTGACAAAAGCACGTGGTAGTCAAATTTTAGATGCATCATTTTATGAGAGAACTTTAGTTACACTTATATGTTGGTATAGTTTTAACCAAAGGAAAACAAAAAGTTTATCCCTTTTAATTGGGTTTTAATTTGGAGTAAAAGCGAAAGTTACTTGGCTCAACATTGGGGAAATAGTTAAAGTAATTTTTAATCTGAATATTTTTTTTTTAATTTTTCCATTTTTTTCTAATGGTGAACTTAATAGTGACGTGATAAAGAACAACTCAAGCATGCAAAATGTCAAAAGTGAAAACATAGGTATTTAAGGTGTCAAAGTATGAAAATTTAAGTATGTAAAGTGGAATTTACCCATTTGACAACTTGAAATTCAGGTAGTAAATGAAGGAGTTTTATACAAATATGAGGCCCCTTTAAAAAAAAATTATGGAAAAGGGCCCTTAGCGAGAAATATTCAGATTATGGTAATAGTTGCTGATTTTTCACACCGAATGATGTGCCTTCAATATAAAAAATTCCATAATATGTAGAAAATTGAAGACACATGGGTTGCATGCACTTTCATGCATTTAAAATTTACAATAAAGGTGCATGTAAGATATGCACGTTCTTTGTATTTTGAAAAACAAAGAAGGTGCACATTGTGGACGGGCCTTCCACAACCCAAAAATATAAATAGTAACCACTCACATTTTACACTCTAGAATGCCATTTGCAAAAAAAAAAAAAAAAAAAAAAAACCCCTCCTATTCTATTGAAAACGCAATTCCTCACGTGATATCTTGATCTTGCATCTTGATTTTGTCCATCTTTCACTCCAATTGTCTTGATAAGTAAATTCTTTCTCTACTTTATGTTGATTATGTTATTTTTTTCTAAGTAATTTCTTGATAATCATTCCCATTTTATGTATAGTTATAAACCTTAGTTTATTATTTTTTATAATATATATCTAACTATTGTATGAAGTAATGTTAGAAATAGTTAAAGTATATGTTAGTTGATGTATTGTGTAATTTTTAAAATGAAATCTTAGGTGTAATAGAATTGAAATTCAACACATGCCATGTGTTTGAGGAAATTGCCAATAGAGCTTTACCTCTTAACTTCATGAATTTATGAAGACGTGTGGATGCAAATTATCATGTTGACATGCTGTGTCTGAGGAGTTGGTTGTTTTATTAACTAATTAGTTGGTTAATGGTGATATTATTAGAGTGAAAATGGCATATTATATGAAAGTAATGGTATATGCCAATGGAAATAATTGTAATGGCAACTCGGGATCAGAATACTATAGAGAGCCTATTAAGAAGTTAAAGATGAGAAATGATGTAAACTTTTCCCACTTTTTTTAGAGGATTTGTGGAAGCATTAAAGTTGGCTTGACTAGTGCTGAGATTGTACATAGGCATCTTTTCTTTTATGATAGAAGGAGTTACTTACAAGTTGATGGTCATTAGAGATGACGAAGACGTTACAAATTTCATTGAGATGATGGAGTTTTTAGGGAACGGGGCATCCAAGAGGTATACATTAGGCACTCTGGGGATTCAAGTGCTTGGGTCGAATAAAATGTAAGCCATGCTAACTTGCTTAAATAATATAAGGATACAAACCCGAAACCTTTGGTTCTTACTAATTTAATTACTAACTCCAAAAGCCTAAACAATTTTAGAACATGAGAATTGACTAAAAACACTGATCCATTAGTAGAATTAAGGTCTACAGAGTTGACAACAATAGATAGTCCTAAAATTGATAGGAAAAATTAGATTAGTAAAAAAAGAAAACTTATAGGATTACGAATAATTTAACCCAACAATTGCCTAGTAAAGAAAATTAAAATTGATGTTACAAACCTATCTATAGAATAAGCTATAAAAGGAAGAAATTAATAATTAGTAAAAAGGATTAGTTATTATAAGATTAAAAAGTTAAGAAATTAACTATAAAACATCTAAGAAGGATTGAAGATGATAAAAATTAAGAAAAAGACTAATTTTCCCCCAAAAATAAAAGTAGGTTGTAAAAAGTAAAAAATAAAATAGTAAATAATAAACTAGTAATAAAGTAAGGTACATAAATAATAACTANTTATTTCTATAATTATAAGTATTGTTTCTTTTAATTGATATTTAATAATCGTAGAAAAGATATATCCATAATCTTGTTATTTTTCTAAATTGAGTATTTTATTTATACAATTATATAAATTTATTTTTGCTAAAATTTTAAACTTAAAATATTAATAGCTATATTTTTGTTGTTTCCATTTAATAACCGATAAAGGAGTTAGTTAAATATATATATATATCTGTATAAATCATTTTCCTCATATATATATATATATATATATATATATATATATATAAGCCATATATTCAAAATGGTGTCTAATTAATCCCATTGTTGATACGTATAGCACAATATGATGATTTTATATATAAGATAAATTACACATTATATAATATTTTAAACGTAATTAATGTTACTTAAAAAATATACACAGACACTATAGACATATATTACTTAATAAAATGATACTTTTACTAATAGCATTATGTTATATTATTATGTTACAATTACATATATAATAAATGTTACACTATAAGTAACGTAACAAGGATGGTACATATTCAACATGTATGATATATATATATATATATATATAATAAAGTTATGATTATAAGTAACATGGAACTTGAACAACTGAATAAAATTATAAATTTAAATTAAAAATAATGGTTTGAAGTTTATAGGTAATAAGGATATAAATACTAAAATGATATTTATACTATAAGAGTGGACAACGAAAATAAGATTCATATCAGACTTGAGTGAGCAAATGAGGGAGCAAATTGGAGACTTTAGATAAGTTTGAGATTAAAATGTTACTGTATTTCAAAATATTGTTTTATAATATTTAGAGATTTGATATTATACTTAGTTGTATTTGTTAAATAGCTTGCTTGTACGCATGTTTATGTATACATGTTTTTAGGTTTGATTGTATGATTTCGATTTGATGCTCTGGATTGTAATTGTTTATTTTGCATGAAATGATGAACACTTTAAACCCAATTTAATTAAATATACGACTTGTAAATTTAAGGCGGACATGCATTACAACTCATTAGGGAAAATGTTTAGGATTTTCCAACCAAATATCGATCCTTTCGAGATTTTCCAACCAAATACCGATCCTTTCGAAAGGAATAGTGCTGGATAGTATAAGGGTCCCTTCTTCATTCTTAGTTGAACTAAGAGATCGGAGAAGAAGTCATGATAAGGGTAAAAATAGTTGCGGGAGAAGTGGTGTTTCTATGGTAAAAACCTAGGTTTGGTCGTAAGCTATTGATACGTGCATTAAGCTCCTCAACCTAGATTAGAATGAGTATAATTTCTCTAATTTCACGACGGACCAAAAAACAGTATGTGATGGCATTTGATTATTTTATGGCATTTGATTATTTTATTAAATAACTGGTTGATTATCTTGTTTGTGCTCGATGTATAGCTTTAAGTCTCCGTGCCAAATTATTAAGTAGTTGGTTACTTACATTTTTATAGATATAATTGTAAGTACTAGCTTGAAAGCGGCATCATAATTACCCTGAAGCTAGCTACTATTGGATCTTGGAGAGTAATGATATAAAATGGAAGAACAAATATATTTCTAAGGTTTAATTCTTAATTTAGAATTTCTTATTGTCGAATATAGTATTATCTAAGTAGATTATTTTACAAAATCATGCGAACATTAATTGTAATATTTGAATTCTATTATATATTCTTCATATTTTTCGTAGGTAAATAATATTTTAAATTTGTAAACTATTTTTTTTTTAAAGCGAGTTAGTCGTAGACGTCATGTGTAAATTAGATCTAAAATAATGGCCGTACAGTTAGCTTTTATCCTAGAAGGGTTTATATAGCGAACCTGTTACGACTCTTTCACTTTGAACCATAACAGAAAGTACCCTATAAAACATCGTAAAGTACCCAAGAAATATCAAATCAACTCTACAAATATCAAACAACTATTGACATATCATAAAAATATAGAACAACATGTAAGAAAAAGTAAACAAAAATTTATAAAATTAGGAAATATCATAAAATTATTAACTTCTTCAAGAAATCACCAAAAATTGTAAAAGTGGCAAAATTTGTTGAAAAATTAGCTAGACACTTGTCTTGGGATCAGGATCACGTGGCAATTTTTCCATGAATTTACACTTACCAGAAAATTCTAAAATATTAGTTAACTTTTCAAAAATTCACCCAAATTTATACACTTATCTCAAAATCATGAAATCTTAATGAGAGACGTGTAACCATATGAGGAATATGTGTCTGAGACAATTTTTTGACACGTGTACAATTAGAAATCAATTTTTGAACACTATATATACCCCTCTTCTAACTTCAAATTTTCACACCACTCAAAATGAGCCTCTAAAATTTAGGGAAAATTTATTGAGCTTCTCCATATTCCTCTTAAGAGGTTAGATAAAGTTGAAGTAGTGGTGGCTGCTAGTAGCCGATGGTTTTTGCCAATTTGGTGGTTTTAACTTAAATAATTTTGGAGCCTCTATAAGTACTCTATAATCATATATTCTTGTTGTAATTTTCCTAGAATTAATTTTACATGTTTCATATATTTTTTTTTTTTATCATTTTTGCAAGTTTGTTCCCATTTTGATTAAAAATGCCCATTTCAAACAAAAACCATAAAACCTTATCCATGACTTCCTAAAATCCTTAAACTTTTTCACATAGTTTCATGTCCCTAATAATAATTTTAGAAATTATATTCTCCATTTATTGAAGTACTTTCTAATTTTCTTAATTATTTGGCCTCATTTCTTAATAAAATATTGATTTTCCATTAAATATTATATTTCCAAAATAAAAGCTAATACTAAATTCCATATATTTCGGCCTCTTCAACACTAACAATATAAGTTTTTCTTCGATACAAAGCTTAATTACTAGTTATTTTAACCCATCTTTATATTTATAAACTTAAGTATAATCCATTACATATTAAACTCCTATTTTTCACTACTTATATATTCATAATGTTCCATAACTTTGAAAAAGGTTATCATTTCTACACCTTATTCTATATAGAGAGGCTATCTTTAGCCACTTCTTTTAAGACTTAAATCCTTTTTCTCGAAAATCGTCTTTAGCATCAAAATAGGAATATGTTTCAAGACCTCTTTTGCAATCCTACCCAAAAATGACATTAAGGAAACCGTAAGGATTAACTTAACCTAGAGCCCCACTTAGAACCTACTTTAGAACCTTACTTAGAGCCTTTTTAAAGAAAGTCTTTTAGGAATATCCTTATTTTTACACAATTAACTTAAAAATTACTTCATAGGATCTTTGTAACTATTTAAGGGATATTAAGCGCTCCGCAACCAAGGTAAGTTATCTTGCTTCATCGTAGTTATATTTTTTGCAATAAGGAACTATAAGTCATTATATCATTTGTGATTATAATTAGAATTTTTGTGCGCATGCGATGTGTGTGATTGAAAATTTGCTTTTGGTAATCGAGTTTACCTGCTTAATGTGTTTGTGAAGGGTTTAATTTCAGTTGTTGTGGTTTGTGGTACTTGTTTGATCACCAATCTAAATTGAATCCTAAGAATTCACCTAGCTTAAGACTTTAGACATGCATTGCATATATGTCTCATACCTGCATTTTGTCTCCACTAAATATCGACCAATTGGTGAGATTATATCTTGTTTTAACCATTTTGAACTATTTTGACTAAGAGGAGCTCACAGTATAGGTAAAAGCTATTTAGGGATAGTTTGAAGTGGCTTAAGGAGGATCAAAGATTCATTGCACAAGCTTAGATTTGGTATGAGAATGTTTTATTATGGAAACTCCTCAAAACCCAAATTGGAGTGGTTGTAACCTCTCTAATCTCATGACGATCTGGACAATGTCATGTAGACGGCATTCTTTTTTGTTGTTGCATTGCACTTTAACTAAACAATGGCTATTTGCTTGATGAATGTATAATGCATGTTCCTTGCAAATTTACTGAATATGTGGATTTCCTTACACCTCTATAGGTATTCTTTTGTAGGTAAACTTAACAAAGACTTAGGGATGTGAAAGTTAGGTGAGGATTGATCAAGAAAGAGTTGGCTACGAGGGTTCTAAGCCAATTCATTAGACATTTGTAAATGGCTTAAATTCTATTGTAATAAATAATTTCTTTTCATGATTAATAATGCATTATTCTTTTGGGTTATTTATGGTTATGCTTTATTTCCACTAATGTTGCATGATGCCTTGTGCATACTATTAGTAATAATGGTAGCTACGGGCCCTATGTTATCATTATTTATTAGCATACATGGTGAGAATGTTACGATTAAGAAACTTGAAGTGTGACATATAATATGTTTCAAGTAAATAATCAAACTTTTCCAACACCCCAATTGCAATCTATAGTGACCAGTATGGAGTAGTTAAATTTAAGTGAGTCATACTAGCCTTATATGGATTTCACTAAGCCTAGGTAAACTAACATCATTGAAGAGCAACTTGAATAAGCATTTGGTTTGATTATTGAACATGAAGAGTCTTATGATCCTTATATGGAATAAATGCCCATGGACATAAATAGCAACAATGATGGAGATGATGAGCTGATCGGAGATAACGAAGATGAAGATGTTGGACTCAATGATTGGGAAGAAGATGGAGAGGATGTGGGAGAACTCGAGGTGAATCCTAAATTTGTTGCTAATAATGTGCTGGAGCCTACTCATAAGACCTTGCCTACTAGACCTCATTGCCTTCCTCAAGTGTTAATGCACATCACACAAGCTCCATAGCTTCAATAGCAAAATGAGATAATTCACAAAGTTGTCAAAGATCCTATCCTTTTAAATAACAGCGAGTATGATGATAGTGAATATATGACATTTGAGCGAGATATCAATGAAATGTGCAACAACATTAGCATAAGTAATGACTTGAGTGTAGGCATGTGATTTCAACAACAAAAAGGATCTTATAAATGCAGTGAAGTTGTTTCACCTAAAAAACCATTGCAATTTTCAAATCGACATATCGAACAAGATGGTCTATGTAGTATATTGTACAAAGAAGGACGAAGGTTGTGAGTAGAGGTTACGGGCATGCTTGAAGAAGTGGGAGGGACTTTTCAAAATCACCATTCTAGAAGGATTGCACATTTGTGTGAGCATGATTATGAAACGGGATCATCCTTAGATTGATAGTAACATCATGGCTAGAAGCTTCATCAACAAAATACAGAATAACCTTGGTGTGAAGCTTGTTAATCTTGTAGCAAATATATAGAACATATATGGATATACTATAAGCAAGAGGAGAGTTTTCGAGGCTAAAAATAAGGCAATTGAGATGGTTTATGGTAATTGAGAGAAGTCATACAACGAGCTTTCGAAGCTATTGAATGTAATAAAGATAAGTAATTCGGGAGCACAAGTGGATTTAGGGTGGAGTACTTCGCTGAAACCAGGCGTATCCTAGTTTAAGTGAGTTTTCTAGACCTTCAGGCCATGCGTGTGGCCTTCAAATACTACCAACTTCTAGTATGTATTGATGATACTTTCTAATATGGCAAGTACAGTCATAAGTTATTAGTTGCATATAGTATGGACGGAAATAACTCCATAATTCCGTTGGCCTTTATGCTCGTGAATATGAAATTAGCAGAAACATGGGAATAGTTCCTTTGAAAACTTAAGCAGCATGTAGTTGACTAGAAGAGGGAAACCCTTTATGGCATCAATTCTGCATATAAAGAACCATTGAATGGGTGGGAGCCTTCATTTGCAATGTGGAGATACTATTTACGACATGTTGTAAGTAATTTCAAAATGGTTCACAAAAACTAATTATATAAGAAACATGTGTAATTTGTAGGCTTAGGCCAGGGAAAGGAAATTCAAAGGGTTCATGGATCAATTAGGATAAGTGAAGAAGGACGGTCCCGAGTGGTTTAATAGTGTGGACATGGATAGGTAGAATTTGACATATAACAGATATTATCCATTTGGGTACATGACATTGAATATTGTTGAGAGTTACAATTCGGTATTAAAGTGGAGCATAGATTGCAAGTGATAGCATTGGTTAAAAAGACCTTTTACAACTGTGTGGCATATTGGGAGGCAAGATATCAAGAAGTGCATAAGGTAGTATCAGGTGGTAAAATTTTCATTGACCACGTTATGGAGATGTACGAGACTTCGAGGGGGTAGGCCAATGTACATGATGTTGTATCATTCAATCTGTAGATTGGGTTATTTGAGATTTTGATTGGAAGTTACATGACAAAGATTGGCCTCAAGGGAGGGGGAAGGATGTATATGGTTGATTTCAGAAATCGTACATACATATATAAAAAATGATAAATATATAGGATCTCTTGTTGCCATGCCTGTGCAATAGTTGCAAAGATGAGGGTTGATAGCAAAACGACAATAGGCCCATGGTATAAGTGGACACATCGGATGGAGTGCTACCATACCCAGTTTTATCTGATCAGGGATAAGTTGAATTAGCTACAAGTGAGCTTTCCATTTCTCTACCCTAACGTACACCTATTACGTAAAAAGGGTAAACCTAGATGGAAGAGGCATCACATGAAAATGGATGTTAGGGAGCTGGTCGATAGGACTTAGTATAACACTTATGGAAGAGAATACAATAGGAGAAGGTGTCCAGAGATTAATAGGGTTGGTAAATGCTATACACATATACAAACTTATTGCTATGTAGCATCCATCTGTTTGTGTATTTTTACAAGTTAGATGGAGCCCGAACCCATTGATCCATGTGTACTTAGGGGGGAAACTAGCTATCATTCGTAGGCAATTTAGGAGTGCTAGATGAATAATCATATTCTTACATGCTGACACTATTGCATACAAGCTGTATTACTTAGCTACCAATGCATTCACTTTCATAAGAGGTTACTTATGCACTACGCATATGACGTAGTGAGTTGTCTCTTTATAAGGTTGAGGAGGATATCCCAATACATCATTAGGTCGAGCCTTACATACGGAAGGCTATAATCTAAGGTGTCTTTTAGCTTCCCTTCATCATGTTGGATTAGCACTTGATCATAGCCTTGATCGAGAGATGGATGCTGGAAACACACACTTTCCACTTGCCTTATTGGAGAACTTACGATCATACTGTAGGATATGGACGTATAGTTAAGCCTTTTGATTGAGGGTACTACAATGGTAGGGAGAACGGAGATGGATCCGGATTAAACTTAGGCTAATGGGGTTACGAGATTGTTGGGACTAAGGGAGCCATATGTCCCTTATATGGCTACGCGAGTACTTTAAGATACTTCCTTATGGTACGGACAATGAGATAGTTAGGCGGTATGTGTGTACTTACATCCTTAGCTTGATGTGAGGGTTTATCTTCGCAAATAAATCCTCAAGTTTGATCTACTTGATTTTTCTATAATTGCTTGAGGACTTTATGGTTGTAGAGCAGTATAGTTAAGGCTTTATATGCTTGGAGTGGTTATACAAATAACTGTGTTTAGCCGCTTGATCAGATGCATGTAGAGTTAGAGGGGTTGCCATCCTTTTGTACACATTGTCCCATTGAGCCACTATGGTTTCTCAATTGCCCAGGGGAGGCCGTTGGCGGCTCGATGGAGGGTCATATGGGACATGACCCAATATGCTAGTCATGTAGTAATGAATATCGCACCACTTTCGACTTATAAGCAGTGTATCGGGTATGATATACTAACTCTTCTTACATGTGCTTATCTTATTACACCTCATTCTCAACTCTTATATTTATTGTTGCTGCTAAGTGGTTTAGGAGCCATATTTTAAGGAGTTCTTGCAACTGTTACCTCGATTCTGTAGTACTGGGTAGCATTTGGATGACTCGGGTCCCATTTATTTGTTTCCACATTATTAAATGGTGTTTCCTTAACCAAGTCATTAGATAGTTTGGTAGGTACTAATTTCCACTACAGGACATAGACACCAGTGATTGCCCCTACTAGATCAACCTCTATGGTAAGACTAATGTGAACTAGATCTACGTCTATGACCACTACATTTGGCTATGGGACAACAAGCACATGTATGTCATGTAGATCTAGGGTCCTAATGGAGATGACCTTAACTACTGGCCTTCATATTGGCAGATTATCCATCCTTATATCATATATTAGGGAGTTGTCATAGGCAATTTGGTAAGTGCCTATCCTGTAGTGAATTGTATTCTTTGTACATAAATTTCTTATTTTATGTATACTGATATCCTTATGTCTGTTTATTTTAGGTAGCCTCGCTTTAGGATGTACAGTTAGCAGGAAACCATCCATTTACACTCATCGTTGTAGATGGAGCATTGCAGTTTGTCGAGGAGTACAACAACTTCATACTCTACTTACAGCATGAGAAGGAGTAACAATAACACCATGATGAATATAACGAAGATTAGGGAGTACCTATAACCAATGCTATTTCACCTCTTCGCCCACTACCTAAAGGTAAAGCTAGAGTTTAGGGGGGCATTGGTAGATTGAGGCATGGTCATGGTGGATATGACCAAGATGTGCCATTATAGGAGCAGTATTCTGTAGACCTAGGTGACATTAGCTCTAGGTACGATGCGGGTCCTAGCTCTAAAGTTGCTTTTAGCTCGGGGGTAGATTCAACTCCTACATGACTCAGGAGTTCCATCATTAGATGGAAATCCTCACTCCACCAACTCCTCAGATGTAGTGGGTGAGGCATCACTCAAGTAGAGTTGGCTCCTCTTATTAGTTCAATGCTTATGATTTCGATGACACCTCGGCAAAGCCTTTATAGTCTTTAAAGTGCCAGAGGCGTTTCATGCTGTCTTGGGCCATCAAATCCTTCACACTTCATAGGAAAGATTAAATAGACATACGAATTATTATAATTGTTTTTCTAAAGTATATGTACAAAATAGTTTTTTGTTTATATAGATATAAACAAAGAACTATTTTGTACATATACTTTTGAAAAAATATAAGCTCAGCTTTTATCGAATGTTAATATGTGTTTTGAGCTTTTGTTCTTAAAATATGTTGTATGATTTTTGAATTTCTTAATCTCTTATGCAAAGTGGATATTTATCTTGTATGTTGGCTCTTATTCTTGTGCCTTTTGGCAACTAAAGTTAGTCTATTGGGGGGGGAGCGGCGGAGGGGGTGCTTATGTTTGTATGTACAAGAAATAATGTGTTTCGTGTTTAACTTAGTATTTTGATGTGATCTACAGGCAGCACCATGCACCTTTAGTGTATTTTCAAATATATTGAAGGCGCATAATTATGATATATTGAAGGCACACGTAGAACCTGTGCTTTCATAATACTAGAATTGAAATATTTATCGTTGTGGGCCCTTTTCTATAATATTTTTCGAAAAGGATTTTGTATTCGTATAAAATTCATAAATGAACATTCAATCAAAACTTAGGTAATGTTAGGGACTTTTTTAAAAAAAAAAAAAACACGTCTTATCTATTTTTTCTTGTACATAATTATACTTTTTTTGTTGGTCAAATTTAGAATAAGGATTTGCCCTCTTTATTGAAAAGATTTTCTTTGGTAGCTTTCAGTTTTAAAATCGAATATTTTTGGACCTTTAATTTTTGGTCTTAAAATTGGTCTAACTAATTAAATTTTACCTTCTTTTTTTTACTTCAATCGATGGTGACTCCAAACATTTTCCATGCATATTTTAAGAAATATATATATATATAAATTTGGTAGAGCAGCTCTTTTAGGTTAGCCAAAAGTTAAAAGGGGAAAAGTGAAAACTCAGACTCAACAAAATTGCTATAGAAAGTGCAGCAAGTGCAACTTCTTTTTGATAATGATCCTTCTCAATCAAATCAAAGTTGCTCGACATGATGCACATGCTCAGTAATAATTTTATCTATCATATGCTCTCGAGTGGGCTAAAGAGTGCAACAGAAATTCTAGGTATTTCCATGCTACTTTGAAGAATACAATCGAAATCTAAAATAATGTGGATAACAAACCTTCAAGGTAGTTAGGTGGAAGAGCTGAATTGAATGGGTCAGTCCGGTGGAATTCTTTCTTCTTTATTTCAAAATGAAGGAAGTTAAGTTTTTTTTTTTCTTTTTTTTTTTATGACTAAGTTGATTAAACGCTTTTGTATATAATAAAAGTACTAGAGATTTGATCTCCTTGCCTACTTAAAACGAAGTTTTGAAGGAAATTAATAAAATCCTTTAGCTAGTCCAATGGTTTTGATAGTCTCTTTTATGAAACTTGCTAGAGTATTAAGCAAGATGCCTCATATGATGTCATAAGTTTTTTTTTTTAGTTACCACCTACCCTTTGCCTAACTATTATAATTGTACCTCTATTATACTAATTCCAAATAAATCCTACAATCCTGTTGGTGGGGAAGATTTTCTCACAATTAGTTTGTGCAATGTTTCTATCAAGTTAATTTTTAAAATTCTCGTACAGTGTCTGAATTCATTTCTTCCCCAAAATTTGGTGGCTATAGATTTACTAAAGGTTGTAGCATCATGGAGAACATATTAATAGCACAAGGTTTAGCACAACTTGTTAAAAAGGAAGTTAAGATAAGAGGTTTGATGATTAAGTTGGTACGAAAAAGGGATACAATAAAGTGCATTTGAAATTCTTGATGAATATGCTTGATCTGATTGGGATTTTATCGAAGGTGTATAATAGAGGAGATTTGAAATTCTAGATGAATATGCTTGATTTGCTTGGGATTTTGTTAAACTTTTTGGTTGATGATTACTCAACTATGCTCGATTTTTATTGAATATGGATGGAGGTTCTCATGCATTTTTCGAAATCATCTAGGGGTTTAAGACAATAACATCTAGTGTCTACTCTTCTTTCAGTGATTTGTAAAGAATAGAAAATTTGCCTTTTGTAGTTTATGAGGCACGATTGAGGAAAGTAATATTTTATCTGTTTTCTGTAAATAATTGTTCTGTTTTTGTAAATGCTACATGAAATTTCCTCCGTAAATTAAAACGCTTCCTTGAAAGTTATCGAACTTGCTTAGGTTAGCGGATCATTCAGTTGAAGAGTTGTTTCCATGTTGACAAGAACTGTAATTCAATCTTTGCCTCGTAAACTTTCCAAGGATTCTCGACGCTACTCGAGGAGATTTTCTAGTCACTTAAGTAGGCTTGTCCATTATTGTAGGGAGAAAGAATAAAAGTGAAGAAGTAGTTAGATAATTAGGTAAATTATTGCTTACCAAATGGGGATTTTTTTTTATCCCATTTATGTTTTTTACGAAATGATTTTGTTCTTTATCCAACATTTGATTTGATATCTATTAAATCTAAACTATTAAATTAAGTGTATTTTTAACCATTCAAATATAGTAGATATTAAATCCACGATATGATAGAGAGCGAGACTAGTGTCGTCAAAATAAAGTATAAGTCCGTAGAAATTCTCATTAAACAGTGGCAATTTAATCTTGTTAGTAAAAATTATTATAACTTAGTAGTATAAATATTTATTTTTTAATGGAGATGAGTTCAGGGTTGATTTCCTTATTTTCTAATAATTGTAATATGATAATTGACAAAAATAAAAAAAAAAAACAAGATCTTATTATGAAGTATATTAAAATTAATCCCCTTAATGTTTTACTAGCCTAGAATCTATGAAAGTATGTTACTAAGGAGAATGAGGGACATTTTGCAATTTCCTTCTCTTTTTTTTTTTCTCCTATTTTTAAAGAAACAATGAGAAGAAAAGTGCAATTCATTATATAAAGTAGAAGAAAGTTTGTACTCCAATAGAAAAGTGAGGTGGACTATAATATATCGCTTTGAAACTAGATATTAAACTATGGTAGATGTATGAGGAATATTTAACATTTCTCACCATTTTATTTTCCTAATATGTAATTGAAGATGATTTGATGGAAATATTTTTTAATAGGAAAAATTTGTCTATTATTTAGTATAATATGAAGCTTTTTCTTTGAGTTCAGCAAGGTGTAAAAAATTGAACATATCAATCTACAAGGATCTGCAGGCTTCAACTTTCAAACGAGCTGCTTGTTTAACTACATTTCACATATGATTCACATCCCTACTCTATCATCTAACACCTTATCTAATTAATTGATTTACTTCATAAGGTTTAACTCTAGCCAAAAGTTCATCAACCGAACGTGAGAGGGTTTTAAAAATAAACTATGAACCAATGGTCGACTCGAGATTTTACCAGAGAGGCGGCGACTGTGGAAATTTTTTTTTTTTTAGATAGGACAAAAATATAAAATCAACAAATCATCTAAAATAAAATTTAGATTTTATAAGGTGAAATTTATAAAATTTTTGAAAACCGTTTCTGTTTCTGTTTGTTGATAGATAGAATGCACAGCCAAGTGATGAGGTTAAATTTTTAGATCTTAGTATAGAACACCAATTCAATTTTTAGTTCTTGAACCGCTAACTTAAAAGAAAAAAAGATAAAAAAGGAAAAGAAAAGAACAAAAATAGTGAAATTAAATAATTTTAAAAGTAAAGAATAATGAAAACTAAAAATTTTAACTAATTTCATATAAGCAAGAAAATAATTATTTTCTATTAATAACATTTAATGTGTTACTATTCTTAAAAATATTATAAATGTAATTTTAAAAAATTATGTGATTTGATATATATAGGCCTTTACCAAAAGTTGAATCTCATTTTTAGCAATATGGGACTAACTTTTATTTTTTAAACTTATTTGTAACATTCATATCTTTTATCCCATGTTACTAATATAATAATTGAGTTGAATATAACTATATATAAATAAGTATATATCTTAAAATAACTATTTTATAAAATGAACTAAAGATAATATTTGTTTTGTATTCGAATAATTTTAATTTAAACTCTAAAATTTAGTTTTCTTTTATTTTTTATTTTTTTTTTTGAAAAATCAATTCACTGTTCTTTAAACTGTTGGTTGAACCGGTAGGTCTAAGGAACCAACTCGTGAACCGGTTTGGCAAGTTTGGATTTGATTCCTTATTTTAGGAGTCGAGAATCGACAAGTTTGAGTCCAGTTCTAAGCTGATTCGGAACCGTGTCTAAGTCTACCAATCACTACCCAAATTAAAGGAGAAAAGAGTTTTTACATGGATGATTCAACTTATCATGGTAGGAGCATCAATATGAACAACTGTAAAAATAAAAGAAAAAATAGAAAATGAGAATAAATAAGTTCAATTGTATTCTAACGCATCTTTTGAGATTTTTTTCCCTTCCTCACCTTATCTTTTCCTTCTCCCTCTTTTTTTTTTTTCAATTACAAAGGCATAACCATTACCTATATGTTAAAAGGATAAATTGTCGTCAAATATAAAAAAAAGTTTGTCTGTATATGTCGATTTAGAAATAAAATTGACTCATAATAAAAAATAAAAATGTGATACCTATGTCAAGTGAAACCCCTCATGGATTGTGAGAGAGAGTTGATACTAAAACTATGGTGATGAATATCTTGTCTACACGAATTAAAAACTTTTGGATTAAGTAATTAAAAAAGATCCATTAGTATTTATTAGCTTAGTTATTAACTTCTTTTTATCTTAGAGCATTGCAAATGGTATTAAAGCAACCTTTATCGATGGGTAGGATTCGATTTCTATTATGCTTCTAAGATGACCTATAAGTTGAAAATGGCAAGATTAGACCTAATCATATGTTGAAAGGAAAAGGAACTAAGCTTAATTGCAATTTTGCAATAAGAACGTTACATGTTTAGGGGGGGGGTGGGGGGAAAGAGGGAAGGGGGAGGAGAGGATTGTGATCCCTATTTTAAGTAAAATCCAGCATGGATTGTACGAAAGAGTTGATATCAGTTTATAAGGTCATGATAGTATCTTTTCAATGAAAAATGGTTAAAAGTTGCTCATTAGTGTTTTGGGTTTGGTTATTGACTACTTTTGACCTATAGTGTTATAAATGTATTAGAACCAATATGTACCAGTAGGTTAACGATTTTAGGATTGTTTTACTCTAGTTTAGAGAGGACGTTTGAGGTTGGTGGGGAGTGTCACAAAAATATGACTTAGTGTGTGCTTCTAGGATGGCCTATAAGTTGAGGGTGGTAAGAATGAACCGAATCGTACACCAAAAAAGGAGAAGAACTAGGCTTAGTTGTAAGGTCTTGCGATGCACACATTACATATTTAAGGAGGGGAAATTATGATACCCCATGTTAAGTAAAGTCTTATAAAGATTGTTGGCAAGAGTTAGTTTTGGTTTGCAATACCACAACAATAAATATCTTATCAACTCTAATAAGTAACATTTTTTGCTAAGTGGTTAAAAAAAGCTTACTAATATTTATTAGCTTAATTATTGACTATTTTTTACCTAAGGCATTAGAAAAGATGTAGCATACCACATTTAAGTAAACTAATCAATAGACATAGCAATCAAAACAAATCATGAGATAGGCTAGACCTTAACATTGCAAATAGAACTTTAGATTCTCTCTTGCAATTTGCTTTAGAAAGAGATCATTTGCCATGAATGAAGAGAAGAATGTGAAATCTTGTTAATTCCAATTTAGAATATGATTTTCTTTTATAATATAAATTTTGATTTTGTAAAATTAAGAACAGTATAACTAAAACCCTAAAACATAAATTGAGAATTCACACAAAAATCAAAATCACTCATATAAAAACCCTAATTGACATTGCTATTAACATCAAGAAACATTTTCATAGTCTAAATATAAGTTCAAGAGATAATTTTAAAATCCAACAAACTCTTAGAAAAACTATGGTGTGGATGCGAATTTTGCAATCTCAATTACGAAGAAGAGAAACCATTAAAATAAGAAACCTAATTTTTAATGAGATAAACAAACCCTAAATCCAAATTGTAAATACCCAAAACATTTATGTACTTTAATGTAATTCAATGATGAATTTTCTCAATCAAAATGAAACCAACTTTAAGGGGGAAAAATGTGATTTAGGTATAATTGTGTAATCTTAAGAAAAAATCAAGAAAAATTCAATGTTTAGAGGCCCAATTTTGAAAGAATTAGGCAAACCTTAATTCCATGTTATTAATGCTCAAAAGCTTATAAACATTAAATCCTATCCTAGGTTAAGGATGATAATCTAGAAATTAAAAATGAAGAACACTTAGTTTAAGTCGAATAAATTAGTTTTTATAACAGCTTTAATTACGAATGAGACCCCAAATTAGGTAAATAATAGGGGAATAGAACAAGGCAAAATCAAGTTGAATAGGACCTCAATTCAATTACCATATAGGAACTTTGCTAGCTATATGGCATTTAATCGATTACCCTATCAAGCCCCATCTAACCACCCTTACTAGTATTCAACTACCACCTCTTTTTGTTCAACCAACTTTCATTAATTCATTTTTCAATGTCCAATCTTGACATAAACCTTGTTAACAAACTTAAACCAAAGAATTGTCAAATTAATTTTGCACATATTTTCAAATTAATTATATATATATTTGTAATTCTTGAATTTTAAGTGTTATTGGAAAGGAATCTACTATGTCATTTTACACTTTCTACAATTGTTGCCTTAAGTTTATCATGGTTTTTTTGTTTGAATAGGCAAAAATTATATTAGAAAATGCAACGATTACATAAGAATATTTAATGATGGTTACGATCATTAAACCAATATTTGATAGCAATAAAATGCAATAATTTGTAATAAAAAAGGTCACAGTTAGTTTGAAGTTTTGGTTTTGGATAATTAAGTAAAGGTAATGGTTTGGTGCACAATAAAAGCAACGGTCTCTCTCAATTAATGCAACAGTTTGGTGCATATTAAAAACTGTCTCTCTCTATAAAGGTAATGGTTTGGTACACACTAAAAGCAACAATTTCTAAAATAAAAGATAACGGTTCAATAATAATTAAATGTAACAATCTTGCCTTATATGTAACATTTTATCTTTGACAATAGAAAATGTGTAGATGCAGTAAATGATTATATTATAAAAGTAGTATAAACATTCACTTACAAACTTATACATTACATTTTAAATTTTCACAATGGAAGACCTATAGACATTATAAATGATAATATTACAAATGTAACATCAACAACCACTTCCATATCATATGTTTGCATTCAATTACTACCCAAAAAGTTCGTAAAATGTCAATAGTCTCAAAATACATAAATTAACAAAGTAATATAATAAAATTCAATGACATCAAACACTTCATCAAGAAAAGTTTAATAATATCTTAAATATTCTAATCTTGCATAGACTTTGATATGTACTCAAGCATCATCACCTTCAACATTAACATCTTAAAAAAAAAAAAAGTAAATAAAAATTAATCACAAATCTATAGTAAATACAACTAGCATCATTTATCAAAACCTATATATATCATATATAAACTCATGTCATATGCAACATAGATTTTATATAGTTCTCTAAGTAATACTATGCATCTCATTTGAAGACTGCATATTACCAAAAGTAATTAATGAGACACTATGAGCTTCTCTAAGAGAGCTTGTTGGTGGAATTATATTACCAAGAATGTTTGGATCAATATTAACATACTCATAACTAGTTCTATCACACATCATCTTTTTTTTTTTTTTTTTTTCTCCTTTATCCATTAAATCATTGAAATCAAAATAATAATAATTTCATTAAATCAAGTGGTGCTCGTTATAGCCTAAACACTAAATATTGCTAAGTGACGGACATGCCAAAAGTCAACGAGCTATTGGCTTGCCACCAACGTATCAAACATTATAGGTATCCATGTATGGCTAAGTCATAAGTTAAATGTATATATATAACATTTTTTGACTTTAGTTCATATTAGGCTTTCATTGTATTAAATAATACTACAATATAATACATTTGTAGCTAAATGACTAGATATTATTTAGTATTGAATTTATGTTAATTTAATATTTATAACTTACATTATTATTTCAAAAATGGTTGCATCTCTTGGGAAGCATACCTCGAATGAAGTTTATTTGGTGGCTGTTTGAGTGGCTACATCTCCAGTTGGACATATTACAACAAGCTGCATTCGGAAATTTAGTAATGGCATATACCTTTTGAATTCTTTGAAGAATTTAATCTTATCCTCTTTTATCTTAAACATATTAATATCAGTAACCCATGTTTAGATAATACCCTCCTAATGAATTCCAAAATACTTGTATGGTTTCATTTCATAATAAAAATTTTGCACACATATGTCACTTGGAGATCCATTTGCCATGGGTATTCAAACAAGTGCAAACCAAAAAGAGCACGACAAAGAAATAATAGCAGCTGAGTGTACCATTCTTTTAAGGGTAACAACATTGAAAATAATATTTTGAGAAAGATATCATAGTAGATGAATTAAATGGGAGAAAGAGGAAGGTAGAATAATTGTAGTGGAAATACATGTAATGGGAGAAGACAAACAATTATCATGAGAATTCAGCAGCTTTAGCAATTCATAAGGAGAACAAAAAAAAAAAAAAAACAATAATAATCATGAGAATTTAGAACTTAGTAGTTTAGTTGTCCAATATCAAGTCTTCTAAAGGACGATTGCTAAGACCTTCTATCATCTTTTATATCACCGTAAAGGTGGAAAGGTGGAAGACCAACATACCTGTAGAACCTGCTTCCCAGATGTTTGAAGCTGTGATTGAATTCATTTGGCGACAATAGCTTCTAATCTATGCCTGTCAAAAATCTAGTCAACAGGTCAAGAGATTTATATACATTATCCTATAACCAGACTACACATATTATGGAAGTAATCGTTGACACGAGAACAAAATATTTATATAGATTATAATGTAATTTCCAGTGTCCTGTTTTACAAACTTAGGAACAACCGCAGTTTAAAAGAACAACCATATCTAAAGTAATATTATATATAATTAACAAGTACATTTATAGTTGATCGGAAAAAAAAAAAAAAGAGAGAGAGAAAAAAATTATATTTATAGTAGCCAATATGTACAATGCAAGGGACAGAATTTGCCTTTAGTGCTCTATAATGGATAAAACTTTATTTCAGGCCTGCCGCATGGGATTTTTTAATCAGTAAAAACTTTTAAGTTATATTAACTCTCCGTAATGTCTATTTCCAGTCAATCAGGCTTTGAAGTCTTCACAGGGAAAGAAAATCCTCTTGGAGCATTACAAAATCTTAATTTCAACAATAATCCTCCGTCCAACTCCACTTTTAAATTCTTAGTAATTGCTTCATAAGGACAATAACTTTATTGATCAGAATTCGCTAGATCCTCTCCCATCAAACCCAACCTGAACCGGTACTATTTTATATGTATTTAATATAAAAACAAAGGGGCTAACAAAAGTTCAATATCCAAATACAAGTGGCTATTCAAATTTCAGTGTAGAATCCATTGAGCACACTGGTAAAAGAAAATGATCTAAAGCATTGTTATGAAAAATGCTCTACGTTTATGTAATGTTAATGACAACAATGACACAAGGCTGTACTGGCCAATCATCCAAAGCTTAATCTCTCCATGAATTCACCCCATGGCATGGATGGACATGGGACACATACTTCTTCCACTGCTGCAGGAAACTTTGTAAAGGGTGCATCTCATTTTGGTTATGCTCTTTGTACTGCCAAAGGAGTGGCTCCAAAGGCACGAATTGCTATATACAAAGCTACTTGGAAGGATCTATCTTATTCCTCTGATGCAATTGCAGCTATAGATCAAGCTATTCAGGATGGAATTGACATATCGTCCTTGTCAATAGGTTTTCCTACTGACAACCCTCATTTAGGAGACGATCCAATTGCAGTTGCTACTTTTGCAGCTGCAGAGAAGGGAATATTTGTTGCAACAACTGCTGGAAACGATGGACCAATGCCCTGGACTACAACTAATGGAGCACCATGGATTTCAACTGTTAGGGCAAACGCCATAGATCGAGAGTTTCATGGAATACTTACTTTGGGAAACGGTGTCCAAATCACCTTCATATCAGTTAATCCAGGAAACTATTCAAAGAGAAAGCTTCCGATTATACTTGTGGATACAAGTGATGATGCAGAGAAATTAGCTAAAATTAGCGGCAAGGTCATCTAACAAAGTTGCATGAGACCAATGGCTTCAGGATTTCATAATCTAATACGAATGAAACTTAGAGCATGATAGGTGATCTTCATTTATAATATTACATGGATAGTAACAAATACTACCAGAGATCTTTAGACTCTCTGTTTGCTTCAATTGTCATCGAAACATAAAAAAATGCTAATCTAATCACAAAAATTAGAGTATTAAGACAACAAGGACTCTTCAGAAAAACTGGCAAAGTAAAGATACTTAGAGATCCCGCATACCTCCAATTGGTTCAAAGGATTCTTCCAATAGATGCTATGTCCCTCATATGCTAGTGGAAAAAATGTGTGTATGAAGATAACGAACAGAGTTACTCCCACAACAAAAATAACAAACTTGGTCATCTTCAAGTAAATTGAAATGTCACAGACCTTTAATCTTGAAGATCAATGTATTTGCAACCCCAAAATATCATGACAAAGATGCTTTCAGCATCACACAATGTATTTAGATAAAATAATCTACAAGCAGAGCAAAGAGCAATCATGACATAAGAGCTGCAATAAGATTTTCCCAACATTCAACAGCTTCTCAGTACTATGTTGGTGGACAATCTGTTCTTGGATGGTTTTACACAGACAACATAAATCATGGAACTCTAAATATAGCAGATATATTACTAACACATCAAAAATTCAACAACTTTCATCCCCAACATAAAGCCACCACACCAAGGAAAGCTACCAACGAATACATTTATCCGTGACAACATTTTGATCCCTATTCTGATTCTTTCCTTTTGACTACAGCTTGTAATGGGTTACTGGGGGTTATACATCAAAACTTACAAACGAATCTTATTAAGTTCTCTTATTATTGTTTTGATGGTAACAAAAAGGAAGAAAAATGTTTAATCAGTGTGTTAAGTATGCATGCCCTTAAGCAAAGTTAGGTTTTTATTTAAGGGTTGATTTCATAAACTAGAGACCACTTTGTGCAAGGTTGCAGCATGAAATAATAGAACAATCAAAATTTCGAATTTCATGTTTTCCTATGCCAAATATAAACTCTTGATTTGTAAGGATTCATATCAATTAAGGGGATTTGAATTTTCAAAGTTTTCCATATGGTTACATGAGTCGAAATAAATTTTATTTACAAGAACAAGAGCTGATTATCGAAGCAACAGTTCAACGTTCAAGAAAAATTCAAATAGAAAGGAGATTTAGCCTCCAAAAATTAAGGAATAAATTCTATGATGGCTAGATCAAGATGATTCGAGATCTTTTCAAGTCTTATCAAAGAATTCTCCAAGATACCAGCAAAAGGGATATTACACTTGAAGAATATATATTTAAGATAGTTCAAATTTTCAAGATATACCGGTCTGCAACTTTCTACTGCAACCTTTATTGTCGAAAGAATTCAGAGATATATTTAGAAGTTAAATCAAAGATAACATTGTTTACTATATTTTCATATTTTATTTTCTTGTTGTGCTTATATTTCGAGAATCATTGTATTCAATCCTTATTTCCTCTATAAATCTTATTTGAGATAGGTTTTATGTTAAAAGAGAAATACATTATTCTATAAATTTATGAATAAGTAACGCTAGCTTAGTGAGATAAAGCAAAAGACATATTTGTTTCTCTCTTAACTAGATTATTGGAAAGTAGATAGTGAAATGACATCAATATAAAATACCAGGTCCTTAATAGTAGAGTTGGAGGAGTGTAGTAGACATAGAGCTGAACCACTATAATTCATGAGATTGATCTTCTCATCCCCTACCTCTTTTATCTCATAGTTTTATTTGTTTTCCATATATTATTTTATGCCATACTTTGACAAAATAATCAATGGGGATACATTTAATTAAATTTTGCAAAAGATTTAAAATTTTCTAAGTAACCAATTCACTCCCTCCCCACCCCCCTCTCTTGGTTACTTTTAGGTAGGGGTGGGCGCAATGCAGTTTAGTACAGTTCACTCTCTTCCTCTATCGAGTCAAACCTAAAAATTAATGATTTTTTTTTAAGTTGAACCAAATCGGTTTTTAAATATTTTGAACCTTAAAAAGAATGTTTTGAAACAATTTGGTTTGCAATTCAAACTTTTTTTTTTAAAATAAATTCATACAAAAAAAAAATCCCAATTGATTATGGTTGGAGAAACAAACATCATTTGGTTGAAGTTCACTCTAAAGTCTGATAAGGAAATTACTAATGAACTAAAAGAATAAAGAAAGATGTATAATGAAAATGATTATACATACAATACAACAAAAATGTAACACAAACATAACCAAAATTCCCAATTGCAATTAACATTGATAATATCACAATAGTAAATGACAAAAACTGGAAGTGTAGAGAGTACAATAAGTAGCTAAGGAAATAGTCAATGTCGAGCTTGACTTATTTCTAGTTATTATTATTATTTTTAACTTGATTAATATTAAATTCTAACTCGTTTAATACTATCCATTGATTAATAGTTAAGAAAAACTTGATTTTTCTTTTGAAAATTATTCGAAGTTACCACTTAACTGGAGTTAGGATAAATAGTTAAATTATAATTAATTTGGTGGATTGGTTATAACTTAGTTATTGATCTTTCGATAAAATCAATTTTTAAAACTAGAGATTTTCTATTTGGAGGCTATCTTGTTAAAACCTAAACGAGTACCACTTTTACTTTCTAAATTTAGATTCACTTTTTAATAATACCCTTCTAAAAAAAAAATCTAATCATATGTAGACAAATACATATCATCTAAAAAGGATAATTGAACTATTATTTTCAAAGAAGGAAAAAAAGAAAACCTTCTATATTTTAAGTTGTCCTATAATTTTATATAAGTGCCTATGTACCTGCTATTTGGGATCGGACTTCCATAATTCATTTGAAAAAAACTATAGCAGGTTGGTTTATTTTAAATTTGGAAAGTGGTCGAATTTACGTCTTTTAGACATTTCATTTCACGTGGAAAAATTTTAGGGAAGGGTCCTAAATTGGTATTGTTTATATTTTGGAAAATTCTAAAATATGTCTTAATTTTGAAAATGGTAGATTTATTTATTATTTGTTTGGAAAATTGATTTTTCTAAGTGATAAAACAATTTTTCATTTTTTTATTATTTTATTATTATTTTTTTTTTTGTGTTTTAAGAAATAAAAATTGAAATAAACTTCCTCTTTTTTCCTCTTTTTCTTTATGTCTTTCTTTCTTTTCTTTTTCTTTTTCGAATTTTTTTTGTTACAACAAATAAATAATTTAAAGCAAAGAAAAAAAATACATTAAATCGAATAAAACCAAATGAGACAGAATCGGACTTGGATAACATGCGAATCAAACTCGAGTATGAGCACGGGTCTTTGGGTCGAGCTTTAGGGAGGAGACAGCGATTGTGAGGGACGATCCAAAGCAATTTCGACACTAAAACAAATGGGTAAGGGGATTTTATATGTTTTCAATTGGGATTAGTGGGTCTAGTAATGATATCGTAGTGTATAGTGTCGATTTTAGTGGTGTTTGACGAGTGGTTGATGGGGGTTTAGGTGTTGCACAGTGGTAGTTTGCTAAAGTTTTGATGCTGGGGATGGATTTATGTGTGCTGCTATTGTCGTACGTGTTGGGTTGAGTCATTAGGTCGGGGGTTATTGGAACGGGGGTTCGCTTTATGACTTGGCCGAGTAGTGTAGTGGTTCAACAGGCGTTGGTAGAGTGTGTCTAGGCATCGGTTGTAAAGGGGAGTGAAGTGTTGCCGTTGTCGGAACTTATTGGGTAATGGCTGGTAGGTAGAGTGATGGCGAGAGAAATAGTAGGCTTCAGTCTTTGGTTGTGAGTGATTAAGGAGTTAGTTGGTCAGAGATACTATCCTTGTTAGGGTGATTCTGTGCTATAGTGGGGCATTAAGGAGGATGAGGATGGAGTTGTGTTGTTGAGTTGGATGGGGGCTGTATTGTTGTTGCATTGGTGCTCAGGAGTGATGAGTTAGAGAGAAAACTATATGATGATGATAGCTTCTTATCCTTATTTTTTTTTGAAACAGGAAGATGATGATACATTTATAGATAAAAGCTAGAATGGAAAGTCAAAATTCACAATGAAAGATGGAGGAAGACTGAGCTTGATTTATGAACTAGTCAAACGTGTGTCCCATTGCTCATTTTTTGCCCAAACGTTGAGCGGAAGCTTTGAATAGGATTAATCAGCATTGAAAGGAAAAAAATGGAAATCAAGTTTTTTAAAAATTTTTCAGTTGATTTCATCCTTTTAAACACGTAAATTTGGACTTAGTTTAGGCTTCAATTCAAAATAGGCTACGTGGAGATTGAAATCATTCATTAATTGGTGTATTTACGCTTAGAAATTACGCAAAACATGAGGCTAAAGTTGGGGG